>CM035421.1:88133214-88398214 GCA_020310875.1 Ceratopteris richardii
ACATCCATGATGAGATGATAGGCTGTGGTGAAATATTACCATTGCTTGTCACCTCTAATCCCATTGAGAATTTGCCTCATGATGGCCTCTCCTTCAATCAGATCTCCAATGGATGCCAATTGATCAACAACCTATTGATCAACAGCCTCCTTGACCTTTGTAACAAACTAAGTCATGGTTTGTTTTGGAGTCTTCTTCATCTAGTTGAACTCATTCCAAAGATGGTTCTTCCTTGCTTTTGTACTAGAAGAAAAAAAAGTCTCTAGGGCATCTCAACTCTGATGTCTTACATCCTCTAATATGTGGTAATAGAAAATCAAAGATAGAGTTGAGTATGTATGACCTTGTTTGAGCATCCATTGAACACCAAAGTGTGAGCCTATCTGTTTCCTCTTTAGTAGGTCCTCCTTTGGATCTTGGAATAGGCATTGCTTCAGCACCTGATACAATCCTGTATAGGTTTCTTCCTTGCAAATAAGCCTCCATTTTGATTTTCGAAGAAGAATAATTGTGTCTATCAAGCTTCTCAATCATTGATGGAAAGCCATCTCCCATCTTTAAGTGGCTCTAATACCACTGAAAGAAAGTTGGAGAAGCTTGGAGAGGCTTGGAAAGTTGAGTTTTCAAGTGGTTGAGTTTGTCTAGAAAACCAACATAGGAAGAGCCCTAGATCTTTGGATATGTGAATTGGACCTTGTGTAGTGTTTCCTCAATCACAATCTATCCCCAATAACAATCTTTCAATCATTCAAAATTCACAAAGGAGAGAAGAACACAGAGATTGCACAAGGTAAGAGAAAATCTGACGTGGAAGAGTAGAAACAATTATGACACAAAGAAGGAAGAATTCTGATATTATAGATGTGATTCAATGGTTACATAGCTTTGGACCATAGCTTCTTGACGAAGCCTCTACCTCCCGACCACCCCTGAGCTATCACAATCACATTCACACTCGCACTCTCAATCACAGTCTCACTCTCACTCTCACTCTTAATCACAAGGTAATTCTCAGATTTTTGTGCATCCCGTGTGTTGATGCGTAGGTCTCCCTATATCAGAGTTTGATCGCGGCCCTCCCAAAGAAGTGTGCGATCCACCAAATTTAGAAAAAGTTGAGTTTCTCTAGAACTTTTGCAGAAAGCCATGCGATCGTAGTGTGCTTTCTTTCTTTAGCATACCTGTCAAAAAGTGGAGAAAAAACACCAAAAAGACATATCCAAAAATATCCATAATTAGACATGGTGAAACATGAGCATCAAAATCATGGATCCGAATAGAAATGGAATTAGCTTACCACTCCAATTATCTTGCTTTTCATTCACATACATACACAGCATATGTTCAACTACCTTGTTAACCCTCTCGTTTCCCCATCAGTTTGTGGATGGAAAGTTGTACTCATACGAAGTTGAGCTCCAATCAATTTAAATGCTGCTCTCTAAAAGTTAAACATAAATCTAGAATCTCTATCAGAAATTATGCTCTTAGGCATTCCATGAAGTCAAAAAATTTCTTTTACAAAGATTCTTGCAACATTCAATGCAGTATCAGTCTTTTTCATAGGAAATAAATGTGCCATCTTGGTAAGCCGATCGACTACAACAAATATGGTATCATGCTTACTTCTGGTCATAGGTAGCTTGGTGATAAAGTCCATAGAAATAGAATCCTACTTTTGATTTGGAACATCCAAAGCTTGAAGCATTCCAGACATCCTCTTAAAATCATATTTCACCTGTTGGCACTTCAAAGATTCACTTAAATATTTTCTAATATCCCGCTTCATACATGGCCAAAAGTAAGAATACTTTGTTTTAACATAGGTCCTTGAAAAAGTTGGATGTGCATAAAAGGTGCATCATGACAATCATGCAATATTTTATCTTTTAATGGAGATTCAGAAGATATGCATAGCGGATTGTTACAATACAATGTTCCATTTTACAAATGAAATGTTTCCTCATGTATCAATCTCCTATTACACAAAGGCCTCCGATTCAATGCATCAGCAACCTTATTTTCCTTACGAGCCAGATACTTAATGTCAAAATCATACTCACTTAATAATTCAATTCAACACTTCTACGTGCTATAAAGAAATGGTTATGTGAAGATGTGTTTCAGACCTTGATGATCGGTTTTCAATTCAAACTTAACCCCTAACAATAGATGTCTCCAATGCTTAAGTGCATGCACAACAACAATCATTTCTAAATCATGAGTAGGATAGTTAAGTTCATGTTTTCTTAGTTTTCTGTCCACCCTACCATCTTGTGAAAGAACACATCCTATATGACTACCACTTTCATCACATGCAACCACAAAATACTTTCCCATTTCTGGTATTTTCAAAACACAATTTTTAGCGACTTTTTGTTTCAATGTTTCAAATGATTTTTGATAGGCATCACCCCATGCAAATCCTACATTCTTTTTAGTCGATTCTGTGAGGGGAGTAGCTATCTTAGAGAAATCCTTAATATGTGCTCTTTCATATTGTGCCAACCCAAGAGAACTTCTAACATCCCTTACAGTCTTAGGAATCTGCCAATCAACTATTTTTTTATCTTATCTTCATCTATAAGGATTCCTTCTTTTGATATTTCTCTTCCTAGATACATGAGTTTGATTACTTAACCACCATTGGGTTTTCTATGTGTGATGCAGATAATTCATTATATGCAAGGAAGGTTGATGATGGCATCACAATTCTAGCTATTTATGTTGATTACTTGATTTAAGAGGTGATAATGAAGAAAGCATTAAAGAGTTAAAGTACCTCCTTATGTACAATTTTGCCATGAAAGATCTTGGTGTGCTACACTATTTTGTGGGCATCGATTTCATACAAGGATTTTGCAAAGGCAATATGCTTTGAGTATGCTGCAAAAGTATTGTATGGCTGATTATAAGCCAATCTCTATGCCATTAGATCAGAATTCAAAGTTGGATACTACATGAGGTGAAGCCTTGGAAAATGCTACTATGTATCGGAATATTATGGGAAATTTCATACATCTCACAATTACAAGGCCTCATCTAAGCTACATGGTTGGACTTGAAAGTCAATTTATGTAGGTTTCCACGAAACCACATTTAGATACTTTGAGGTGCACTCTACATTATGTGAGTGTTACTTTGGATTATGCATTGTTTTATGAAGGTGTAGATTTGCAAGTTCATGGATACACTAATGTAGATTGGGATGATAGTATTCCAAATAGAGGATCTACTAGTGGATCTTTTTCTCACTTTGGAGTGCTGCTATTACATGAATAAACAAGAAGCAACCCATTGTTTCTTTGTCAAGTATAGATGCTTAGTATAGAGGTGCTTCAATGGCAACATGTGAAGTATCATGGTTAGAGATACTACTTGTAGATTTAGGTGTGAAAGTGCAAAAGCCGATCACCATCTATTGTCATAATCTTTGCAGTGTTTAGTAGGAAATCCTATTTTTTATGTTAGAACAAAGCATATTGAGGTACATTATCACTTCATTAGAGAGAAGGTATGAGCAGGTGATATTCATCTTGTTTATGTTAGGAAAGATGAGCAGATTGCATATATTTTCACTAAAGCACTGGGAGAAGAGAAGTTTGGAAGTTACTTGGATTAGAGGACATGACGTTGAGCTTGAGGGGGAGTGTTGAGATATCAAGGTCAACATTTGATGATTGAGGATGACACGTATCACTTTTTCATTTCTTTAACATGGATAGTGGTCATGCTGATATATATTTTAGGGATACTTTAGTGAGCTTTGCTAGATTCATCTATCGAGAGTGATGGCATACTTGTTTCTTGCTAGCTCACTCATTCATGGACTTGGGTTTTCCCTTATGTATTGTTGTTTATATATTGCACTAGTTGTATTGTTGTATTAGGTCATTCTTGTATATTCCTTTTATGTAGTAAAGGAAGAAGAAGAAGAAGAAGAAGAAGATCATTCTTGCTTGCCTCAATCTATGTCTATGCTCTTTGAGTGTGAGAGTGTGTGAGTGATCTCTCTTACTTATGTCCTTCATTGTGAAAAGAAATAGAGGCAAAGGTTGTGATGGTGGAATAATTAGCTTACAAACCATGGGGGTATAGTCTTATTAGTGTACATATCTAGAACTAGGATGCATTGATTCGATTGAATAATGGAAAATACCAAATATGTTCATATTAGTTGGGGATTTTCAAATAAACATGAAAATAAATCACACATGGACTTGTTTTTTTATCAAAAGGTTTTTGATCAAAAGTGCTTTCCATTGTAAACATATTGCTAAGCAAAACAATATATAGTTTTTCATTCGATCAAAAAGCTTATTCTGCACGTGCTTCTTCACAAGTTCATAGAGCTCTTCTACTACCATACCATTCATAGAGCCCTGTCCTCACCATACCATTCTATGTATTGCTCTATTTTTCATATATTATCTATTTTAATATTATGTTTATTATGTCATGCATATGTTATGATTCACATATGCTCTCTTACATATGTATGATTTGTATTTATGTAACTCTTTTTATGTATTTTGATCATCAACAATATACATGTTTGATTCATGAAAGCATTTCGTACTTGTATACCTTGATGAATAAAATTTAAAATAAGCCACTACTATGATTGCGTGACTTGCTACATTGATTCTTAATCTCTCAATAGTATAGAATTAAGCAATAGATCTATTGAGATTGTTTGAATCACCACCTCGATTCCTGCTCTCTCAGTACTATAGGGAATGTACAAGGACTATTGTGATTTTCTGATTCTTTGACTCTTACTCTCACAATAGTCACTCAAATTCCTATGAGCATAATTAAAGTGTAGGTCACAAGGTGTATAGAAAATATTGTGATTTTTTTATTCTTTGACTCTTACTATGACAGTTATATACACACATGTGACAAGAAACATACATACTATAGTGAGTGTATATGAACTATTACGAATGTCTAATTCTTTGACTTTTACATTCTTAATAGTTACATTAATTCACTTCAAGATGATAATTGTACTTTCTATTTAATTATAAATCTAATTATCTAACTATCTATCCATATTTCTATTATTTCTCTACACATACTATTGATCTATCTATCCATACACTTACTGATGTATCTATTTATATGTGTACTTAAAATGTATTTAAGTATCTATCACTTTATTTACGAGACTTTATTTTAATCATTGCTTCTATGAATTAGATTAGTGTTTAAAATTTAATGTCAATAAAAATTTCAATTTTTTTTGATATTCTATTTTTTATATTTGCACAGATGGCAAGTAAAATAAATAAGCATAAGCAAAAGTTTTTGGAAATTTTTTTCTGCTTCGTACATGTATGGAATGAGAGAAGAACAAATCAATATAGCAATGGACATATCCAATTACAAGGATTTCATTGAAAAACTATCTAGAATAGCATGCATCAATATGGAATATAAATTCAAAATTGTTTCAATAGGAGCACAAGTATTCGATGAACAAATGTCCAAAGACCTCACTCATATCTTTGGATAGATACTGGTGGCTTGCACCCAAATTTATATCCACTATCCCTCCGCCATTTAAGAAAAGTCAAGAAACTTTTATGATTTCAATATTACTATTGCAACTTTTGAAATACATAGATTTAAATAGTTATCTCATTGATAGAAATGCGGTTTACAAGTTTAAATATGCTTTAGAACTATCATATGACAAAGATGTATTGAAAAGAGTAGATGCACATGAATTACTTAGAGTGTTCTCAAATCTAGTTTGGTATGGTTTAAAGATATAGTATTGGTGGATTAAAACCATATTGAAACGATGTGTATTCATTTAAACTATGTGGATTAAGTGATTCGGATTCATTTGAATTAAATGAGTAAATGATTTGGATTCTTTTGAATTATGTGGATTAAATAATGCAAAGTCATTTAAATAAATGATATGGATTCATTTGAATTATCTGGATTAAATGATGTAGATTCATTTGAATTATGTGGATTCATTTGAATTCTGTGGACTAAATGATGTGGATTCATTTGAATTAAGTGGATTCAATGATGTGGATTTATTTGACTTAAGTGGAGTAAATCATGTAGATTCATTTGAATTAAGTGGATTAGATGATATGGTTTCATTTGGATTAAGTGGAGGAAGTGATGTGGATTCATTTGAAATATGTGGATTAGAAGATGTGGATTAACTGATGTGGATTCATTTGAATTATATGCACTAAATGAAGTGGTATCATTTGCATTATGTGGATTCAATGATGTGGTATCATTTGAATTATTTGATTTTTGTGGATTAGATGATGTGGATTCCTTTGATATAAAATTAGTGTTTTGGTTTTGAAGATTTGAAAGTAAAATATGGCAAGAATGTCAGATGTGAATAATGACCTTGATCATGCTGAATCTCAAAGGATTTTGTCTGAACAGAATGCTCAATTTGCACAATCATGATTAGCATCTTTATTCCACCAAGATGTAGAACTAGAGGGATTAGAAAGAGAACCATTATCAATGAAAGAAGTCATAAAGCTATGTCCAAATCATTTTGTTCGTGATCTCTTTCAAGTTATGGGAAGGGCAAAAGAGACAACAACATTAAAGCTTTCTCACTTACAACATAAAGGATTAGTAGAAACTCTAGTTCGACACTTTGTTCAAGTTGAAAGATCATTACCAAATAATAATCAAAGAGAACTATATTTCATTCAAAAAGTTTTTTGTACATGATATTCTTCATGATGTGTAGATTGGGATGATCGCCTGAAGAATGAAAGTATAGGTTTGGGTCTTCCTCAAAATTGTGTAGAATTTTGTAATCAATGACATGAAGGCTCTCATCCTCAAAAGCGGCCCTATATTCTACTGCATGAAGAACATAACCTTATCCATGATTTATCATCGTAGGGAGTAGAATTATAAAATGTAGGATTAACAATTCTTGGATTACCAAGAACAATTGATGATCAACAAAAGAGAATTAATGATTTAGCCAAGTGAAAAATTTTCAAATATTTCTTGATGCATATGAGAAGAGATGCTAAATAAACAAGCTGCTTTTTGTAATCAAAGACATCAGTTTATGATAAAGAAATCATTTTTGCAATTGAATCTTACCAAATTATTCAAAGTACATCATTTTCTTCATTTTGAGTATCATCATCTATTACAGGTACCATGTCATCTATTTCTTCCCTGTATGAACCATGGTTGTGATTTTCATTTAAATCATGATCACTCGATGAATCATTTGTTTAACTTTCATGAGATTGAAATTCTTCAAAAGTTTGTTATGCTGCTATAGAAGCTATCTTGGTTGGAGCATGTAACAAATGCATATTACAAAAAACCTATACCAAATCATTGGCACATGATACACTTAAGTGATTTCTTCATTTTGAATGAAGAAAATCATATGCACTACAATTATGTTCACAACTATCACTTGAAGTTGTTATTGAAAGCACTCTATGGTGGAGTCACGAATGTCGCAAACAACACAAGGAAGAAGAAGAAGCTTGGAGCACAACACACAATGCTGAATGTATTACCACTTGAATGTACAAAGATAAGTAGCCCATTAGGGCCATAGGTGTATATACAAGCCAGAGCAAGAAACCTCCTAATAGGAAAAAAAGTGCCCCGGTGGTCCTAGAGTGTTCACACATATCACTACCTAAATATATCAACAAATCCCCCTTGGGAGTGAAGTGGTGAACAAGGAGCTGGCACTCATGTATAAGGAAGTGCCAAGCTATGTGGAATCAATCCGCAAAAGAAAGTAAGCCCAAATCTTTGGAGACAGCTTCAAACTTCTCCTTAGGTAGAGCCTTTGTAAAAAGGTATGCAATGTTCTCCTGCGTGGGCAGATATGCCAAGCTGATCTCCCGAGCAGAGAACCTCTCCCTCACATAATGATAATGCACCTCAATGTGCTTAGTGTGAGCATGGAACATAGGGTTCCTTGCAACTGCCAATGCGCTCTGACTATTAGTGAAGATGGTGGTGGCAGAAGACCGACCAACACCCAAATCAGCCATAAGGCATCTGAGCCACAAACACTCAACAGTCACCGTGAAGCTGCCCTATACTCAGCCTCACAATTGGAAGTGGCCATAGTAGGTTGATTCTTGCTCAACCAAGTTATACATTAGCTACCAAGCATGAAGAAAAAGCCACTAGTGGACACACAAGTGTCATAGCGACCAACCCAATTACTGTTAGAAAAAACATTTAAATCTGGTAGTAGTGATTCCCCCTTGGGATAAAACAATCCAAGTAGCTAGGTACCACTCAAGTAGCAAAAGATGCGCTTAACCACCTCCCAATGCTTGACACCTAGGCAATGCATAAACTTGCTCATCTGTGAGACAACAAACCAAATATGGCTGATTAATGCATAAGTAAATCAAGCGTCCAACAACCTGCTAATATAGAACAACATCAAATGCATCTCCAACATCATGAAGAATCAATCATAAACCTATCTCCATAGGAGTGGCAATAGGCTTATAGTCTCCAATGCCAAAACGCTACAATAATGTGTCAATATATTTTGTTTGACACAAAGCCATTCCACCATCAACTTGCATAAATTGAATGCCCAAATAGTGATGCAAATGCCCCAAATCAGACATCTCAAATGAGGCATGCAAATCAGCCTTAAAATCAGCAATATGCATGTCATGAGGAACAGTGAGCAGCATGTCATCAACATACAACACAATGATTGGAAACACATAATTAGCATGCTTAACATATAAGATGCTTTCAGTTGGACTATTCTCAAAACTATGTGCAATGAGATAGGCATGTATCTTTTCATACCGAGCACGTGGTGCTTGCTTTAAACCATATAATGCCCTCTTTAACCTGCACACCTAGTTTTCATGCCCTTTCTGCACAAAGCCACGGGGCTTAAAAACATACACTTATTCATGCAAGTCGCCATTCACAAATGATGTTTTAATGTCCAACTGATGTACATTCCAACGATGATGAGCTGCAAGTGCACATATGCTATGAACAGTAGTCATTCAACAAGTAGAAGCAAAGGTTTCATCAAAATCAATGCCTCTTTCCTGCGCATAACCCTTTGCAATAAGCCTAGCTTTATACCTGTCAACTGCTCCATCAGATTTACGCTTCAACTTGTATACCCACTTAGTGCCAATGGAGATCTTGCCAGGAGGAAAGTCACATAGAGACCAGATACCATTTTTCATGATAGCATCATATTTAGATTGCATTACAACCATCCAACGTTCAGAATTTTGTGCTTCATCAAAGGAAACAGGTTCACTCTCATCATAGAGACTAGGGGCAGCCATAACATAGCAATCTGATGCAAAAAAGGCACTATGAGAGCCTGATATAGTACGATATGACAGAGCTGCATCTAATTTGTTGTTAGGCAAGGTGTGCACCAGCCATTTTGGCATAGTTTTTGACTACTCAATATCAACTCTCTCATCAACAAGTGCATCATATAAATATGCATCAGAAATGGAATGATCTATATCATCACATGAAACCTGCAAAAGCTGAGAAGTTGCCTCATTAGGACTAGCGCTAGACTGTCCACCTCTAAAAAGAGGCAACAAAGTATCATACATGTCTTTAGAGCTAACAGATGTCTCCTTAGTACATGAAAGCAATGGCTAAATAGCATCTTCCACAAAAAAAACATCATGGCTAACGAGAATGCGTTTATTCTGTGGATGATACAGATGATAGCCTTTACTTTCAGAATTGTACCGTGGTCTATCATCCAATTTTCTATGATGTTGTTCAAGCGCTAATGCATATGCTAGACAACCAAAAACACGCAGATGAGCAACTGATGGCTTACAACCATGCCAAGCCTCATATGGAGTGATAGTCTATAGCACTTTATTGGGATACTTGTTCAGTACATATGCTGCGCATATAATAGCCTCAAGCTAGAAACTATGTGGTAAAGCCTGACTCTTGACCATACACCTCACCATCTCCATGAGTGACCTGTTCTTTTGTTTAGCAACTCCATTCTGTTGAGGTGTATACGACACTGTACCCGGATATTTTATCCCACGTTTAGTTAGAAATGCATTAAAATAAGAAGACGTATATTGCCCCCCTCGATAAGAAGGGAGGGTTCCCATTTTACATGCTGGCATATTTTCATCCAAAACCAGAAACTGTTTGAAGCACATAAACACTTCGGACTTTTCCTTCAATGGATATACCCGTGCATGCCTTGAAAAATCATCGATGAAAGTCACAAAGTAAAGATAATTCCCGAAAGAAGGTGTCTGAATATGACGACTGATATCGCTGCTTAAGCTAGGCCCTTGCTTGCTTGTTTGTTTTCTTTTAGTAGGCATATCTATGTGTATGCGCAGGCAGTGTTGCAACTCTCTACCCCTGCGTTGTTAGCATTGGTTCTCCCTCATATTGTATCCATTTGATGTAATTCTTGTCTCATTGGATAGCTATTAGATTCTATTTTATGCTCACAAAGTCTCTGGATCATTCTCTGAGTAATCTGGGAGCAACATTCATTTTAGTGAAGTTGTGTGATTGATATCTCTCTTGGTGTGTAGGCTCTGTTGGAAATATTTTGCTCTAGGTTTTGTTCATAAAGAGTTTCCACATCATGTTTGTAGGTTGAAGAAGGCACTTTATGGCCTAAAGCAAGCTCCAAGGCCTTGGAACTAAAGATTGGTGGACTATTTGATCAAATGTGGTTACAATCAATGCAAGGCGGATCCATCTCTCTTCATCAAACAAAGAGGAGAACTTGTAGTCTACATGTGCGTGTATATAGATGATCTTATCATTATAGGTAATGATACAAAGGGCATTGAGGAGATCAAGGCAAAGCTTGGAAAGGAGTTTAGGATCTCTGATCTTGGATATCTTAGGTATTTTCTTGGCATTGAAGTTGTATACAAAGAAGAAGGTATTATGCTCATACAAAGGAAGTATATTCTAGACCTACTTGAGAGGTTTTGGTGCTACATTGCAAGCCTATTTCAAATCCCATGGAAGTTAATGTAAAGCTAAGCTCCATTGATGGAGAGCCATTAGAGGATGTAACCTTGTATCGATCTATTGTAGGATCTTTCAATTATGCCACCATAACTAGGCCTGACATAGCATATGGAGTTGGAGTGTTATCACAATTTATGCATAGTCCAAGGACTACACACTTGCAAGCTGCAAGAAGAATGTTACGATATCTCAAGGCCACTATAAATGAAGGATTGTTCTATTCATTTGATGATGATATGCAGGTCAAAGCTTATTCTGATGCCGATTGGGCCGGTTCGAAGGAGGAAAGAAGAAGTACAAGTGGTTACCTAGTCATGCTAGGTAGCAAGATCATCTCATGGATTTCAAAGAAGCAATCCACGGTGGCATTATCTTCCACGGAGGCTGAGTATAGAGCTTTGGCTCAAGTCACATGTGAGCTAATGTGGATTAAGAAGTTATTTATGGAGCTTAATTGGACTCCCCAAGTCATCTCAACTAAGTCCTCCAAGTTAGGAGGCTGATTTGGAAAGGCAGTTACCTAGATTTTAGGGGCACACTTCTCACTATAAAAGGAGCATGTATCCCGACTTCTTTTGGCCCATCTTCTTGGAGTTTTAGCTCATGTAAAGTGAGCACTAAGTGCTGGAGTTGTGATAAGCAAGCCCCTTGCTTAAGCTAGCCCCTTGCTTGCTTGTTTGTTTTCTTTTAGTAGGCATATCTATGCGTGTGCGCAAGCAGTGTTGCAACTCTCTACCCCTGCGTTGTTAGCATTGGTTCTCCCTCATATTGTATCCATTTGATGTAATTCTTGTCTCATTGGATAGCTATTAGAGTCTTTTTTATGCTCACAAAGTCTTTGGATCATTCTCTGAGTAATCTGCGAGCAACATTCATTTTAGTGAAGTTGTGTGATTGATATCTCTCTTGGTGTGTAGGCTCTGTTGGAAATATTTTGCTCTGTGTTGTAAGGGCTGGTTCTTCTTCTCTATGTATCCATTTGCTATGATTTGGGTGTCATTGGGTAGCTATTAGATTCTTCTAAAGTTGACCCAAGTTTGAGATTCATTCTCTGTATAAACTCTGAGAAAAGCATGCTGGAGTGAAGTGAGGTATCTGCTTGACTTGCAGTTGTGAGCATTCAACTAGCTCATGTTGTAGACATTGTTTCTCCTTGTGTAAGCATCCATTTGAAGTGAAATTTGTTTTGTTGGAAAGCTCTTGGTGTCTACTACAGGTCTTCAAACGCTCACTGGAGTTCTCTGCATAAGATTTGAGTAAGAGCATTTTTGGTGTGCAGAGGTCAAAGAAGGATACCTGTGGAGGTCATTCACGCTTCGTCGTTGCTTAGGGGTTGAGATACTTCCCCCATCAATACTTACAGTGTTAAAGGTCTTCAAACACGCGGCATATACACTTTTGAACTTCATTAGCATTAATCACGGAATAGACATTCTCGTTTTTTAATTTTCTATCATGCCTAGCCGACCAACAATAATGGCGTATTATTCTAGGTTGATGTTTTTGCCAAGTACATACATGCAAACATTTGAAGAAGCCTTTTTCATTGGATTTCTTGAAATTGACTCAGAAATTTTCTTAAAAATGTCATCCAACCTGAATGCCAGATTAGTGGCATATGAGCTAAGCTTCTTCCCCGATCATAGACAACCACCACATGACGGTGTAAAAGCAGAACACTAGAAGCAGCTAATGATACGTGGAGCCAATCTGCTTAATGAAAGAGAGCAAAAATTCTATAGAACATACTCTCATCGACTCTCAAAGCCTATCGGGGAGGACAGAGTCAGGAGGGGGCAGTGTTGAGGGAGAATCAAGCAAAAAGAAAAAAAGAAGAAGACAAAGAAAGAAACTTCATTAAAAAGATCATATCCGAAGATACATCTCTGCAAGAAGCCCCGCAGGGGCACAACACCCATCTCTACACAGAGCCCTGCAGGGGCACACATCAAGGAAAAGCACGTAGGTGGAAGGAGGAACTAGGGCCAAGAAAGTATCCATGAAGAAGTGCAAGAAGATATCCAGCGGTTCCGAAACCACAAGAGGGTGCTTCAATCTCTTGATCTTTGGAAGGTCCAGATCGAAGGCTCCTTCCACTGGTGGCGTGCGTGGCAACCCGACTTATTAGGCAAGACAAATGCATCAGGCCTAGAGGATGTAAAACAAGAATCAAGAAGAGGCCATCAAAACCGAACACCTGTTTAACAAACAGGCAGAACTGACCAAGGGTTGCAGGCGATGAAAAGAAAAGAATAGGTAGTACAAATGCATCAGGTCAAGAAGATGTAAAAGAAAAAATTAAGAAGAGGGCCATTAAAACGGAACGCCAGTCCAACGAGTAGGCAGAACTGACCAAGGGATGTGTGTATTCAGACCTCTTAAACAAGGGAAAGACAAGAAGTAAAGCCTGTCAAGGGACGACAGAGACAAAGAGGGGGAGAGTGTTGCAGAGCAAAGAAAGCACAAGGCAGAGAAAAAGAAGGGCCCCAAAATTTTTCCGATTTGGACACCTTATTTTTGTATCATAATCATTCTGTAATATATTTTCCGTTGTAATGCACTAGAGGAGTCCTCTAGGTGCACCCCCACAAAAGATAAGTAGTTTACCCGTGTAAATTAGTAGGAAATTAGCCTTTTAGTGAATAAAGTGCCGGTCTCTTATGTGAAAAGGACCATTTTAAGGGCACATGTATATAAGTCAATTTGTGACTCTTTGTAAATACTTTTTGCCATTGTGAGAATCAAGAGCACAAAATTTCAAATTTGTGTCTTCTCCTCTCTGTATCATCTTCTTTGTGAGCTTGTATGCAGGTGTGTTGCTTGGAAAGAGTGTTAGGAAGTGTTGTCTATCCATGAAAGCATTTGTTTGCTGTGGTTAAGGTGTGTGTGAAGTGTAGGAAGTGCTGAAGTGTAGGAAGGTCATTCCCATGACTCCGTATTTTGATCATAACTTGAAGTAGAAGTGTCAGAATTGAGTGAAACTACCACCATTGGATGTGTCTTCTCGAGAGCTTCGAAATGCATATCCTATTCACTATATTTGGAGTTCGGAGCTGAACGAAAAGCTCAATTTATTGTTGGCTGTTGTTCTAAGTATCGCGACACCATGACTGACAGTTGAAGCTTGTTTGGATTAGTCTTTGCCTTGTTTGCACTCTTTGAGTAACTCATTTGCATTGATCATCATTTGAATGCATGTCTTCATACACTCAGCTAAGTTTTAATACTCATCGGATTGATAATTAAAGCATGAATCCCCACTATATGCACTTGAGGGGGATTGAGGTATAGTCTCTTTCTCCACAAGTCCCTAAGTTGGTTCTTAGGTACACAACCACCCACACATGATATAGCATGTTCATATATCTTTACAAGAAAATCTGAACTTTTCTCTTTAAGAGAAGTATCAACAACTTTCAAAAACATGCTTCCCTTTGGAAATATAACTATGAAATTAATGAATGGCTTCTTTTGAGAACTTATCCAATGGCTTCTTTTGAGAACTTATCCATCCATCTAGCGCTATTGCACATCCATACATGAGTACATAATCAAGAAATGTTCATTTGAAAATAGCTTTAGTACTTTTCTTCACTTTATCTACATACTCTGTTCACATTTTATTATAATCTAGCTTGATGAATCCTTTCTGTGCAATTGACATCAAAGCATCTTTGAAAATAGTATTTCAAATAACATTGAAAGGAATCCCACATGCCAAAAATGCTTGAGTCCATTTAATATGAATCTCAACAAAATCTTGCTTTTCAAAAGCTATAGGTATTGTATTCTATGATTTAGTATAGACAAAACATGGTGACACATTATTAGATCCACCATTTTTACTACATTCATCCGGTCCACTCTTTCTTGATGTAGCTGGAGAAAATGGAGTACATGTATCTTGGTCATTCTCAAAAATAGTTTGTGATACTCAAGAAGAAATATCATGAGGATTCTCTATTGTCATTCATACATCTGCTCATTCTTGCTCTACACCTAGAATACTTTGAAAGTGCTCTGAACTACTCATGCTTTTGAATCTTTTTGATATTGTTATACTTTATGGAATATTGAAATGTTAAATGGGTTTTAATGCCTTGAGGCTTTTAATGTGTTTTGTGATTTGATTTAGTAGGTGAAGATCCATGAGGGTGTGAACGTGCATGGACTTATTCAAATATTTTTGGAGATATTTGGAAGAATACTTTTAGAAGATAGTTATTTTTAGAAGATAGTATTTTTAGTTATTTCAATAAAAATAATAGATTGCTTTAGAAATAGAAAATTATGATTTTTTAAATAAAGCAAAAGCACGTTATTTAAAGCATGGCCCTCATGTATCTTCTATTCAGGACATAATAAGAAATACGTATAAATACACATGCTCTGAAAGAGTTGTCCATCAGAGTATGTGGGCAGAGCATGTGGCGTGAGCTTTTTCGGTGCTTTTTGTCATTCTCCATCAAAGAATTTACTTGTGATCGCCAGTGTCAAACTGTGGCAGGTAAAGTAAAAGAAGTGAGTAGGGACCCCACGTGAACCTCACTCCTAGAAATGGCTACTTGCTCTAGGTTCTTAGCATCGCACGTGACTATGCTGGCTCCGTTGTCAAGTGTTTTCCACTTACGAACGTGGCACTTCCTCTTCGTGTTCCACACAGAGAGTTGGGCCGTCTGACCCGTATTTCTAGGGGCTTACCCACTTTTTTTATTTATCTTGCGTTGATCTCTTGCATTTGCACCTGCTGGCAAAATCAGAGAGAACAGTCGCTTTGGCTATGAAGGAAGCATACATATATAGTTTTTTCTGTGCAAAACTTGACATGTGGGATATTCTTATGCGGAGCGTGCCCATGTAGAGGACGACTACACAGACTTGTATATTCCCTACCAAATTTTTTAGAGCTTAAAAACACTATATGGAGACCAAGTTAAAGCTTGAAATTTAGCCTTTTGTATTCCCCATCTTCCACATATTTGGCCATAACTTTGGCATCCAACCTCCAATTTAAGAGATCTTTGTGGCTGTGTGAAGCTCTGTGAGAAATTTTTTTGTTAAGTGGCTAGCAAGACCCCTTTTTGTTTTACTTTCAGAGTTTTGAAGTTTGCCATATCTCTTCAACAATTATCTTTCAAGCATTATTTTGAAGCACAACCTATCGAGAGAGACTTGGAATGCTATTCTGACAAAGTATGGATCATGTTCAGCACCTACACACACTTGCAAGTTACGTTTTGAACCTCGAGATAAGTTTTTTTTGTCAATTTATATGCATCGTTCGTCTCTTTTTGCATCATATTCAATATAGGACATGCAATTTTGCATAGTACCTAGAGTATACACATAGTTTAGACATGGTTTGTCTTGTATGATGCATGTATTCTTCTTGCAAGTTCGCAAGGCAAAAAATCCATATTTGTCAGGGTTTGTAATCCCCTTTCGGTCTATTTGTAGATGGATTGTGCCCGTTAGCTCCATTATCATGGAAATCGCTTGTCATAATTTTTTTATTTTCAAAATTTCATTGTTTTGCTGCCGAAATTTTTAGAAAATTAGTGTGCATATGATTCAAGTATAAATTCATGATTAATAAATCGATTATTATTTTATCATATCAAGATATTCATTGTTGTAATCACTTTTGGATTGCATTTAGATTCCAAAATAGAATTTAACCCTGTTTATCATTTCCTTTCACATTAAATTCTAGTTTTCCACTTCCATGCATGTGTTTTTACATGGAACATGCCTATGATTGCTCAGTGATGAGACATGTGATTGGCCATCCATGTCTATTTTATTCTTATGAGCTGAGGTCAATTGCTTGTCAACTAGGAGGCATGTTATACTTTATGGAATATTGGAATGTTAAATGGGTTTTAGTGCCTTGAGGTTTCTAATGTGTTTTGTGTTTTGATTAAGTAGGTGAAAATCCATGAGGGTGTGAACATGCATGGACTTATTCAAATATTTTTGGAGATATTTGGAAGAATACTTTTAGAAGATAGTTATTTTTAGAAGATAATATTTTTAGTTATTTTGTAAAAATAATAGATTGTTTTAAGAATAGAAAATAATGATTTTTTTTAAATAAAGCAAAAGAAAGTTATTTAAAGTGTGGCCCTCATGCATCTTCTATTTAGGACATAATAAGAAATACCTATGAATACACATGCTCTGATAGAGTTGTCGATCAGAGTGTGTGGGGGGAGATATTACCCAATCTGGTGTTGTCTCTTTTCTCTTTCTATTCTTTGAGTATTTTTGTGTGATTTTGTTTCTGTACTATCCTCTATGTTCGTGCATCTATGGGATCTGATCGTCAATAGATACCTTGAGATTTAATTTGTTTGCATAACTTGCCAACTCTATCCATATATCACTATCTAGATTAGAGCATCCTACCATATTATTAGGTGTACTGCCTAACTCAACATTGATTCTTACTTCACAATAGTATGTGTAATTGTATGTGTGTGTATGATTGAGGATTAAAATCTATTGTGATTGTTTGACTTAACATTGAATCTTGCTTCACAATAGTATGTGTAACTATATATGTATGACTCAAAATTAAAATCTATTGTGATTGTTTGACTCACCATTGATTCTTAACTCACAATAGTATGTGTAAGTGTATGTGTGTGTATGATCTAGGTTGCAGTATTCATTATTCGACAATTTGTTTATTTGTGAATTATTACAAAATTTTATGTTGAGCCCTTATTATTCGATCGAATTATTCGATGCCATGTTAGCTTATTTGGGCATGGGAAAATACTTTTTGCACTGTAATTCGGTGCTATTTTGATGAAAAGGGCTTTCAATCAATATGTTTTCAATCAAAACCATTTTGGATTTAAAAGCTTTTGAACCAAAAATATTTCAATAAAAAATTATTTGGTCGAATATAGTTTTATAAAAGAACACACTTTGAATAAATTTCCATAAGAGGTACTTTGTTTTTTTACAAACTTACAATGTCACACAAAGAACAAGGTATCAACTCTATTAGAAATATTAAATATTTTATTATTATGACTAAATATAAATTATATTTTTTTGTGTGTTAAACACTATTGTAATTGTTTGAGTCAACATTGATTCTTATTTCACAATAGTATATGTATGTGTGTCTATGATGTTGAGTAAAACTGTATTGTGATTGTCTAAATCAATATTGATTCTTAGTTCACAATAGTATTTGTAAGTGTGAGCGTATGATTGAGAATTTCAAATCTATTGTGATTGTTTGACTCAACATTGATTCTTACTTCACAATAGTATGTGTAAGTGTATGTGCATATGATTGAGAGTTTAAAATCTATTGTGATTGTTTGACTCAACATTGATTCTTACTTCACACTAGTATGTGTAAATGTATGTGTGTGTATGATTGAGAATTACACTATTGTGATTGTGTGACTCAACATTGACTTTTACTTCACAATAGTATGTGTAAATGTATGTGTGTGTATCATTGAGATTTGAATTCTATTGTAATTGTTTGACTCAACATTGTTTTTTATTTCACAATAGTATGTGTAATTGTATGTGGGTGTATGATTGAGAATTAAAGTCTATTGTAATTGATTGAGTCAACATTGATTCTTATTTGGCAATAGTATGTGTAATTGTATGTGGGTGTATAATCGAGAATTAAAGTCTATTGTAATTGATTGAGTCAAAATTGATTCTTATTTCATAATAGTATGTGTGTACATAGTATCATTATTTTAATGTTTGACTCAACATTGATCTTTACTTCACTATAACATGTGTAATTATATGTGTGTGAGATTGAGAATTAAAATCTATTATGATTTTTTGACTCGAAATTGATTCTTACTTCACAATAGTATGGGTGTGTATCATTGAGCATAATTAGATAGAAAATGTAAATACATAAATTAATAGATTTAAAAACTTTAAGAGAGATTTAGAATAGTTAATATATATTTTAAAATACATATTTTGTGAAATGTATATCTTTATTTGATATTGATTTATGTTGTGTTTGTGTGGATATAAAGTCTTCATAAAGCAAGCACTATGGGAAAGGGAAAAGAATGGTCATGATTATTCATCAAGAGAGTAAAACTGTATCCACAACACAATGAAAATCTTGTGGACATTATTATGTAGGAAATGCAGCTGGGATAAAAGAGCATCTTTTTAGTACATGTAATAATGTGGCAGGATGCTCTAATTAGGATGTTGATATATAGGTACACTTTGCAAGTTATGAAAATAAATGTAAATCTCAAGGTATCACATAAGAAAGATCCAAAAGCATTAGTTCACAACACTTTCAAAGTAGTCCAGTTGCAGAGCAGAACGAATAGATGCATCAATGACAACAAAGAATCCTCACAATATTTCTACTCAAGTATGTCAAACTATTTTTGAGAATAATCAAGATACATCTACTCCATTTTTTCTAGTTGCATAAAAAAAGAGTGGACCTGGTGCATGAAGTAAAAATGGTGGATCTAATAATGTGTCACCATGTTTTGTCTCTACTTAATCACATATTACAATACCTATAGCCTTTGAAAAGCAATATTTTTTTGAGCTTTATCTTAAAAGGACTCAAGCATTTTCAGCATGTGGGATTCCTTTCAATGTTATTCATAATTGTATATTCAAAGATGCTTTGATGTCAACTGCACAAAAAGGATTCACCATGCTAGATTACAGTAAAATGCAAAGAGAGTATGTAGATAAAGTGAAAAAAAAAATAATTGAATCTATTTTCAAGCGAAGAGTGCTTGATTATGTACCCATGTATGGATGTACAATAGTATTGGATGGATGGAAAAGTTGTCAAAAGAAGCCACTCATTAATGTTATGGTTATATGTCCGAAAGGAAGCATGTTTTTGGAAGCTATTGATACTTCTTTTAAAGATAAAAGTTCAGCTTTTCTTCAAAGATATAGGAACATGCTATATCGTGCATGGGTGGTCCCAAGAATGTGAGTGTGATAGTGACTGATAATGCATCTAATTTTCAAAGTGTTGGAATTGCAATTGAAAATAAGTATGAAGAAATTACTTAGGCTCCATGCGCAAAACATACACTAAATCTATTATTGAAAGATATAGGTAGATTATTTTTCATTAAACAAAGTTTATTAGATGCAAATCATGTGGTTAAATTCATCAAAGAGCATCAATTTTCATATTCACTCTTTCGTTCAAAATCTCCCAATAAAGCACTTCATATCTTTTGTGCTACACGATTTGCAATTTCCTATATTGTGCTTAGTGGATTATTAGAAGTCAAGCAAGGCCTTGTAGAAATGATTGCTGATCGAAGATGGGAGGCATGGCTAGAGAAGTATCCTTGTTATCGAGTTTCCACTTCAAACTGTACGTCTCTAATATAGTCACAAACTTTTTGGCATAATCTTGAAAAAAATCATCGGTATCACTAAATCGTTTATGGAAGTTTTACAAACTGTTGATAGTGATAAGTTTGTGATAGGAAACATTTATTAGATTATGTTAGAAGCTATTCAAAAAATGAAATAATTAAATCAATTTTTATTATGAGAAAAACCATAGATTGTATCATTAGTAGAGAAAAGATTTCAAAACCACAGGTCACTTATTACTTCCAAGTATAGATGGTCGAGATGTATTCGACCAAAGAGTAGCTTATGTAAGTCAAGAAGGATGTTTTGGAGATCTATGGCAGATTGAAGCGATTCAAAAGCATCCACCTCCTATATGGTGGAAATAGTACAGAGGTGAAGCAATGGAGTTGCAACCTATAGCTATGATAGTGCTTTTAGTAACAACTTCAACCGGTATTTGTGAATGTAATTGGAGTGCATATGATTTTCTTCATTCAAAACGAAGAAATCACTTAAGTGTAGCACATGCTAATGATTTGGTATATGTTTTTTGTAATATGCATTTGTTACATGCTCCAACCAAGATAGCTTCTACAACAACACAATAAACATTTGGACAATTTCAAACTCATGAAAGTTTAACAAATGATTCATGGAATGATCATGATTTAGATGTAGATTACAATGATGGTTCAAGCATGGAAGAAATAGATGACATGGTACCTGTCATAGATGATGATATTCAAAATGAAGAAAATGATGTACTTTGAATACTTTGATTAGATTTAATTGCAAAATTGATGGCTTTATGATATAGCGATGTCTTTGATTACAAAAAGAAGCTTCTCTGTTCAGTGTTTTGTTGATCGAATAGTTCATCCGTTGTAAACCAATCAAAAGATGATGATGCTTGTGAGAGTCTTCCATATTTTCTCTCATATACATCCATAGATATTTGTAAATTTTGCACTTGGTTTTCTAGATTGTCAATCCCCTTTTGTTGATCATCAATTGTTCTTCATAATCCAGTAACTGTTAAACCTTCATTGTATAATTGTGCTCCGTGTAATGATAAATCATCGATAAGATTATGTTCTTGAAGTAGAGAAATTTTGGTTTGCTTTCGAGGAAGAGGGACTTTGTTTCCTTGATTACAAAATTCTTCTTGATTTTGAGGATGACTCAAATCTATACCTGCATTCTTTGGCCGATCATCCTAATCTACACGTCGATGAAGAATATCTTGGGACAAAAACTTTTTGCATAAAATATAGTGCTGTCTGATTATTATTTGGTAATGATCTCTCAACTTGCATAAAGTGTCAAAGTAGAATTTTTGATAATCCTTTATGTCATAAATTGGAAAGCTTTAAGGGTGCCGTTTCTTTTGCCCTCCCTATAACTCGAAAGAGAACATCACGAATAAAATGATTAGGACATAGATTTTTGAGTTCTTTCATTGATAATGATGCTCTTTCTAATCCTTATGGCTCTAAATCCCGATGGAATAAAAATGCTAATCTTGATTGTGAAAATTGAGCATTGTTCTCAGAAAAAATCCTTTGAGATTCAGTGTGATCAAGATCATTGTTCATATCAAGGATTCTTGCCATGTTTTACTTTCGAATCTGTAAAACAAAAACAATATTTTTACCTCAAAAGAATTCACATAATGCAAATGATAGCACTTCATTTCATCCACATACATCAAATGAATCCACTTCATTTAGTTCACATAATTTAAATGAATCCACTCAAATGATAGCACTTCTTTTAATCCACTTCATTTCATCACATAATTCAAAAGATAGCACTTCATTGAAATGAATCCACATCATTTAATTCACATATTACAAATGAATCCACTTCATTTCATCCATATAATTAAAAAAATAGTACTTCATTTAATCGACATTATTTAGATGATACCACCTCATTTAATCCACTTACCTCAAATGATACCACTTCATGTAATCCACATAATTCAAATCCACTTCATTTCATCACATAATTCAAAAGATACCAATTCATTCAAATGAGTACACATCATTTAATCCACATATTACAAATGAATCCACTTCATTTCATCCACGTAGTTCAAAAAATAGCACTTTATTTAATCCACATTATTTAGATGATACCACCTCATTTAATTCACTTAGTTGATATGATACCACTTCATCTAATCCACATAATTCAAACGAATCCACATCATTTAATCCACATATCAGATGATACCACCTCATTTAATCCACTTAACTCAAATGATACCACTTTATGTAATCCACATAATTCAAATGAATCCACAACATTTACTCCAATTATCGCAAATGAATTTATATCATTTAATCCACATAGTTGAATTGAATATAGATAATTTTAAATATGTTCTTAATCCATCCATCATGGATATCTTTAAACCATAATGACTTAGATTCGATAATACTCTAAGTAGTTCGTGTGCATCTAGTCTTTTTGATACGTCTCTGTCAAAAGATAGTTCTAAAGCATATTTGAACTTGTAAATCCCATTTCTATCAATGGGATAACTATTTAAATCTATTTATTTCAAAAATTTCAATAGTAGTATCAAAACTGTAAATATCTGTTGAGTTTTATTAAAAGGTGGAGGACTAGTGGATATACATTTAGGTGTAATCCACCAATACTTTCGACTCCACTCATTTCTAGTTGATATTGCTAAATCATGTATCTTCGGAAAACATTTTTTTGTTGGTAAATATGTTGCTCTACCAAAATCTCATAACCCAATATTAGCATGCTAAGCTTCAAAATGCAACAAAATGTTGCTTGGATGGAGATAGTTACTAATGTACCACCATTCCACAGTTTGAACATAAGACACAGGCTTTTGCTATGGTGCCGAGTTAATCTGAGTGGACTAATAATTCCACTATGTTTAACACATAAAACTATGGCTTCATTCATGGCTTCATTCTCTCGTTTTTTTATGTCTGCACCATGTAGTTTTAATAACTTGGCTGCAAATACTTTGTTGATGAATCTGGGGTGGGTTATTCTGACTTTATGGATCATTCCATATTGTCCTCCCCCCACGAGTACTGCATCTTCAAAATGAATAGATGAATATGAGAGATAACAAAGATTACTCAATGTTTGATCTCTCAGATTCACATGTTTATCTCTTGTATTTGGAACTATCGATGGTCTCTCTCCCAGTTCTGTTATGTCGAATCTCACTCGCTTTTGTCTCTTCATTGTCAAAAAAGGTAAATTGACAAATTTGATTTTGTGGATGAATCCACGCATTATCCTGGTATCCAATGCAATTGAATTTTCTATTTTGATGATCTATCCAAAGATACAAGTAAGTTCTTTGGAGATTCGCTCATCTAGTACCTTTGCTCCACCTAACACACTAAGTGAATCTATGTAACTATTAAAGATGTAAGAGTTAAAGAATCAGACATTCATAATACTTCATATGGACTCACTATACTATGCATGAGTTCTTTCACATAACTATATATAGCTATTGTGATAGTACAAGTAAAAAAAATCAGACAATCACAATAGTTTCTATACACCTTGTGACCTACACTAAGTATGCTCATCGGAATCTAAGAGACTATTGTGAGAGTAAGAGAGTCAAAGAATCAGACAATTACAATAGTCCCTATACACTCCCTATACTATTAAGAGAGTGGGAATCGAGGTGTGGATTCAAAAAATCTCAATAGATCTATTGCTGAGTCCTATACTATTGTGAGGTTAAGAATCGATGTAGCGAGTCAAATAATCACAATAGTGGTTTATTTTAAAATTTTTTTCATCAATTTTTAAAAGTGAGAAATTATTTCGTGAGTCAAACATGTATACAGTTGATGATTAAGAAACACAAAACTAATTATATAAATACAAATGAGGCGTATGTAAGAGACCCATATGTGAATCATACAATATGCATGATACAATGAACAAACAAATAAAATAAAAAATAAATAAAAATTAAGTCAATACCTCAATGATACGGTGAAGGAAGCTCTCTATGGAAGAAATGGTAGGATTAGAGCTCTATAGAGTAGCAAAAAAGCATGTGCGCAATGAAATTCTTGATGGAATGTAAAATTATATATTGTTTTTACTAGGAACCGCTTTTCGATCAAAAGCGCTTTGGATTGAATACATTTTCAATATAAATCATTTTTTATAAAAAATGTTTTTGATCAAAAGTATTTCGATCAAAAGATTAGCCGCTTGTTCGGGGATTCTTGTGCAGAGAGGGACTTGAGTGTTTGTGGGAGAAGGAAAAAGGTAAGAAGAAGGATACAAACACCGAAAACATTTGTAGATTGATTATAACGAGACAAGTACAATAATGATGTAGAGCACAATCCAAATAATCTTTGTGCAAAATCCCAAAGAGTGCACAATCAACAAAGTTAGAAAGTACCCAAGATTCATTCTGCCTCCAACCTTCTCAGCACCAGACCTCCACCTTCTCCAAGAGCCTGCACTTGTGCACACCTTGCACTCAAGCTTCCAATAAGGGTAGGGATGGACACCTTCTGTCAATGTGCACACAGCTTCAATGGGACTTGTAACTTTTGATTGCATTGCTTATCACTCCTCTACACACACCTAAGTCATACATCTTACACACTTTTCACTTGCTTCTTTGAGTCACATACTCTCAGTATGTCTCTTGCTCTTCTCTCTCTTAGTGCAGACTATGCTCACCTTGCTACTCTAACTAAGAATAATGCACGCCTTGAGTTGAGTGTCGGTTCACGTACACTCCTAACTAATGGAATATCTTGGTGCTCACTTTTATGTCCCAAGATTGTCTCCAAATGTGTGCAGCCAACGAATCCATGTTTTTTCGTGTAGTGACTTTAGACAAACAAAAAAGAAAATCAATTGGGCGGCCATATTTTCACTTTTGCGTACACTTCTGCTTCACACACCTTCACTTTTGCCTTTAATTATTTAATATGTGTCCCTAAGGGAGGGTTCACCTGAACATTCCAAACACTTTTAAAAACCCTCTGAACCTTAGAGAAAATACAGAAAGACAATCTACAACCTGCATCCAACTTTCTCCAAAACATAACCATTATGGACAATTGATTGTGCACTACCTGTGCACCTTGATAATTGCACTTGAATGCTTTGACCTTGACCAAATTGACTTTGACCTTGAACATGTTGACTTTGACCATGTTGACTTTGAACTTTGGACTTTGACCAAGTTGAATTTGACCATCACCTAATGGGCTCTCCACCTCAGAGAGCTAACAACCAAAACTCAGATCCGAGATGACACCATGATTCCTGTGGTGCAAAATCTTCAAAAAGACATTTGAGGAGCTACCAAGTCCACCAGGAGCAGTAAATAACAAGCACCGAAGAAGAACCGAAAGTGGAAATTTTGGAATGAAGAGCAGAAGATGGAGAGTGGAGGGTAGGAGGAAACTCTAGGGATGGCTGAGAGGGCTAAGAGGGTAGGAGGGATAGGGTAAGATAAGGAGGGGTAAGGGTGGCTCTGGGAATAAGGATAAGGGCAGGGTAGGGAGTAGGGTTTAGGGGTGCTAGAGATGACCAAAATGGGAAAACATGAAAGCTATAGAGGTTTCATAGGGAAAAATGAGAAGCATGTGTTAAAATAAGGTGAGAATAAACCATGTGGACCCCAAATGACCCCAAATTCGAAGAAAATGGCCATCCAAACTATAATCTAGAGCCAAAAGTATGTTTCCAAGAAAATAATGAAATAAAAAAAAAGGATAACCACCATAGGATAAATTTATCCTATGATGGGTGGCAAGGGGGGGGGGGGATCAGTTGCGAGGGGCATCTTTTTTAATCCATAAAATAGTAAAAATTCCAAATAAAAAAATCAGAAAAAGTTCTCAAAAGATTCCCTAAATTTCTAGGCCACCATTCTCACTCAAACCATAGAGTGCTTCCTGTATTCCTTGATTTTATCAAGAAAATGACATTTGAAAAGATGAAAAATACGAGAAAATTTCTAAAAAAAAAAAATCTAAAAATGCTTTAAAAATTTCTAAAAATGTTTTAAAAATTCCAAAAACTTTTTGACAAAATTGGTCATGCAAAGGGTTGTGAAATAGCTTCTATCAGGCATAAAACCTCATAGAAAAATTATGAAAATGGATAAAAACTAGTAAAACGTAAGCAAAAAATGATACAAGAAGGCTATGTACAACCTCGACAGATTTTGCAAGTTCGAGGTGTTCCAAAAATCTTCACTTGTGTTGATGATGGGCCTTGAGCCATGATATGATGACTAATTGAGACTCCTTGCCCTCCATAATCTCCAATTGTACTACACTTCATTTGATTTATCTTCCTTATGGGCACACTGACCATTTGATAGGGCCATCTTGAATCTTTCATTGGAACAATAACTCCCCCTACTCCATCTTCAGCTAGTGTGTGACTTTATCTACAAAATTTAATTTTTACTATTCTAGCTTCTTCATCCAATGGAATCCTCTATTTCCAAAGACTTGCAGGTACTCCTTTTGCATCCTTGTAAAGCCATGCACTTACTGCCATAAAAATTAACATAATAGATGATATCCATACCAGTATCCATAACAAAGTGGCCATTGATATAGGATTTGAAGTAGCTTCATCATTACTACACTTAAGGGCTTTTCTTTTTTTCTCTCTTCTATGGCCTTTGGTTGAGAATGTTTCACTCGAATTCGTAAACTTGAATGATGTCCTCTTTTCCTTCATACACTTCCTCTCTACTTGAGTTTGGAAAAATTCCATAGTAGGAAGATGGGTCTTCTGCAAGGAGCCAAGCCAACATGTTTTCTTCTTTATAATTTTTCTTCTTCATATAGATCTCTTTCTGGGTTGTTCAACAATTCTTCTTCCATATAAATACCAATTGTTTGCATCATGCTGGTATGCCTTTGATTGTCTGGTCCTTCTTCTAAAAATATATGTAGCAGCTCTTTTCCCTCTTGCTTTACCCGCATTGTGTCTTACCCTAGTCATGAAGCACATTGTCATGCCTTAACCAAGGTCTCCAAATCAACAGGGGGAAACTTCCTTCTACCTATGGCAACCTTAAGACAACAAAATCCAAGTTAAAGATGGTACCTTGTATCTCGACTGGGACACCAGGGACCACTCCCATAGGCCTTACTATGCTTTGGTCTGCCAATGTTATAGTGAAATTGGCAGGTCTTGAAGGTTGTAGTACAACCTTTTCCATGGTATGTTCAGGCATCAAGTTAATACCAAAACCATCATTTACAATAACTCCCTGAAACTCATGTCTTCTAATAGCAACTCTTAGTTGAGGGCTCTTATAATCTGTGAGGGGGGCTTCCCCTATAATTCTATCTTTCTCCATAATAGCACTCTTTGCCACTAAACGTCTTGTGGAAGCCTCATCAATTATCTACAAGAGTTTTGACCTGAATTTCCCATCCATCTTTATTAAATCAAAAGTACTGACCTCCTTTTTCATGGACTTCAGTAATCTTGAAGCTTCCGATTCCTTGAGAGCATGGGCTATATTTGACTTATCAAACTCCTCATGAGCCCTATTGAATGAATGTCCAATGGCATTACTAGTACCTATGAGAACTTCTTTTTGCCTTATATCTACACATGTTTTGGCTTTGTCTGAAGATGTCTCTTTGTCTTTGTTCAATCTATTAATCCTTGACTCTTGACCTATTTGTAATTGGGCCTTCCCCTTGCTTCTTATTTGCACTGCAAAAGATTCAATTTCTTCTAACTCCACCACTATGGTAGATGGTGATGGCACATTGACTTGTTTTACAACTTCCTCTTTGCACACAAAAATCATTTGAATGTGTGGTTCAGATGAAGATGCCTGGTTCTTAGGACAACAATTAGTAAAATGGTCCCTAGCCTCTGGGCATTTCCTCCAAGGAGGGTCATTTTCTGGTAGAGTGCACCTACTTTGGTAATGCCCATATTCTCCACATCTGAAAAAAATAATTGGCCTCCTTGGCCCATTTCCAAAGTTATCCCTATGTGTAGGGTTGTGATTATTACCTTAGTTGGGTGCTCCTGCCATTACATTGGTTGGTGGTAGGGCTTCTACTTGTGTCCAATATGTTGTTGCAGGCAATCCTCTTGATTGACAATCTTGAGCCTCATTGTCCAACTTTCTTGCATAGCTAGCAAGTTACACTTAAAAGTAGACACTCACTTACCACATAAGTCTGCTTGCTACATGTGGTGAACCATAATCCAGTTTTGATGGCACCTCCCTAGAATTCCTGCAACTCCTGTTGACGTTGTGCCAGCTCTTCTGCTTGGGCTTCCTCTTCCTTTTGTAGCTTCAATGATGCTTCAATTTGTTTCCTCAATTGAGTTACTACACTCTCCTCCTCTTTATGGGGCTTATTCCTTTTTAAGCTCTCAAGATCTCTCCTTAGTTGAATCACTAGGTTTTCAGGTTAGGCAAGATAGGATAAATTGGAAGAGGTTGTCCCATAGTGATGCCTAATGTGCTACAACCTTGTGGCTATATTAATAAATTCTTCTATTTTGGCTATCGGTAACACTAACTCTTTTATTTTACATTGTGTTGATATTGGAAGTGGTTTCGCCGACCACTTCTTGATGAAAAAATCATGGGGAGGATCTAGAAATTTAGCCATCAGTGCCTTGGCTCTGGTCAAAAATTCTAGGAAGGTCTCCCTTGGACCAAGTCTTAGATTTTCTAGTTCCTCAATAATGTTTTCAGTTTTGTTCCCTTACTAGAATTGTGTCCTAAATGCTTCCTTCATCAAGTCCAATGTGGCGAAATGGTTGTTGGCGAACTAACTAAATCATTTGTCTACTACCCCTTTAATATTGTAGGGAAAGGAATAAAAAATGCATTCTCTCTTCCCATTAGACCCCTTGTCTTACATAAGGCTAAGAATGTCCTAATGTGCTCATGTGGGTCTTCTTGTGCTTATCCTCTGAAGGATGGAAATTTGATATTCAATCTAGAATTAAAGTTTCCAAATCTACCTGGGCTGCCATATTCTTTACTGATGATGTCGATGACAATGGACTGGTTGATCTTCAAATAACCTTCCTTCTTGTTGCTCTGCAAGGGATCCTCAAGCTTTGAGACCAAGTTGCAGTCATGAGTTGCTCATACTCCTCTTAGGCTAAGATAATTCCAATGGAAGAAAGATTACCTCTTAAGTCAGTATAGTATTGTCGGTAGCCTTTAACTCTTCTACACTTTGCAAATTAATTCTCTTATGATCAAGCCTCCTTGTGTCCCACCAGGCATGCCAAATTTTGATGGGGGATTCTTGTGCAGAAAGGGACTTAAGAGTTTGTAGGAGAAGGAAGAAGGGTAAGAAGAAGGATATAGACACCAAAAAATTCTGTAGATTGATTATAAAGAGAGAAGTACTATAATGATATACAACACAATCTAAATACTCTCAGTGCAAGATCCCAACGAGTGCACAATAAACAAAATTACAAAATATCGGAGGTTCTTTCTACCGCCGCCCTTTTCTCTACCAGACCTCCACCTTCTCCAAGAGCTTGCACTTGTGCACACCTTGCACTCAAGCTTCCAATAAGGGGAGGGATGGACACCTTCTGTCGATGCGCACACAACTTCAATGGGATCTTGTGACCTTTGATTGCATTGCTTAGCACTCCTTTGCACACACGTAAGTCCTACGCCGCACACTCCCTGTATGTCTCTTGCTCTTCTCTCTCTTAGTGTGAACTATGCTCACGTTGTAGTCTAACCAAGAATAATGCATGCCTTGAGTTGAGTGTCGGTTCACATAGACTCCTAACTAATGAAGTATCTTGGTGCTCACTTTTATGTCCCAAAATTGCCTCCAAATGGGTGTAGCCAACAAATCCCTATTTTGTCTTGTAGTGACTTGAGACTGAAACAAAAAAAGAAATTAATTGGGGGGCTTTTGCTTCACATACCTTCACTTTTGCCTTCAATTCTTTAATATGTGTACCTAAAGGAGGGTTCACGTGAACCTTCCAAACACTTTTAAAAACCCTTTGAACCTTAGAGAAACTACAAAAAGACAATCTACAACCTACATCCAACTCTCTGCGAAACATAACCATTGTGGCAAATTGATTGTACACTAGTTTTGCACCTTGACAACTACACTTTGAACACTTTGACCTTGACCAACTTGACTTTGACCTTGACCATGTTGGATTTGACCACTTTGAATTTGACCAATATGACTTTGATGGGCTCAACACCACCCAATTTTTTTGGTGTTTATTTGGATAACCATGAATAAAACAAGCATATTTGGTTAGTGTATGATTAATAATTAAAATCTTGTAATTATCTAATTCAACATTGATTCTTACTTCACAGTAGTATGTGCAATTGAATGTGTGTGTATGACTGAGAGTTAAAATCTATTATGATTTTTTGACTCAACATTGAATCGTACTTGACAATAGGTTGTGTTAGTGTATGCATGTGCATGGTTGAGAACTTTAATAGATACAAAATGTAAATACATAGATAAATAAATTCCAAAACTTTAAGAGAGATTCAAAGTAAATTGTGTATATCTTCACATTTAGTGGAACGTATATCTTATTTGATATTGGTTTATGTTGCCTTTTTGTAGATATAAAGTCTTCATAAAGCAAGCATTATGGGGAACGGAAAAAAATGTTCATATGTGATTATTCATCAAGAGGGTAAAACAGTCTCCACAATACAATGGAAATCTTTTGGACCTCATAGATTTTAATTCTCAATCATACACACACATACACTTAGACATACTATTGTGAAGTAAGAATTATTGTTGAGTCAAAAAATCACAATGGATTTTAATTCTCAATCATTCACACACATACAATTACACATACTATTGTGAAGTGAGAATCAATGTTGAGTCAAACAATCACAATAGATTTTAAGTCTCAATCATACACACACATACATTTACACATACTATTGTGAAGTAAACATCAATGTTGAGTCACGCAATCACAACAGATTTTAAATTCTCAATCATATGCACATACAATTAAACATACTATTGTGAAGTAAGAGAATCAATGTTGAGTCAGACAATAACAATAGATTTTCATTCACAATTATACACTCATATGCACATACACATATTATAGGGTGAAACTTTGTTGGATCCCTTTACAATTCAAGGATATGAAAAGGTGTTAATAGGCCTACAAGACAAAGAAATCTAGAGACCTAGAAACTTCTAGTTCACTTATTAACACCTTCTTAGCCCTTGAATTATAAAAAAGAAGATAGAAGCTTTTCCAACACATACAATATTTTTTAATTCATAATCATACAGACACATACACACGTGCATACACAATCACATTAGATTTTCAATCACAATCATATGACATACACACACATATACATACACATACTATTGTGAAGTAAGAAGCAATATTGATTTAAACAATCACGATACATTTTTTCTCATAATCATACACACACATAGATATACTATTGTGAAGTAAGAATCAATCTTGATTCAAACAATCATAATAGTTTTTAACTCACAATTCTAAACAAACGAACATATTTCTCTTTATTTTTTTAATACTAAAAGATTTAATATTTTTAACAAGATCTTATACCTCGTTCTTTGTATGACACTATAAGTTTGCAGAAAACAAAATAACTCTGATGAGGTATGAATCTAAGGTTATTCTTTTATAAAACAATATTTGATCGAAAAATTATTTGATCGATAGTTTTTTTATCGAAATTCTTTTCGATTGAAAAATATCTGAATTGTCGCATAAAAAATGTTTGCCCCCATTTGAATAAGCTGATGCGGCACCAAATAATTCGATCAAATAATAAGAGTTCAACATAAAATTTTGTAATTATTAGTGGATAAATGAATTGTTGAATAACAAATAATGCAACCTAGATCTAGAAGGATATTTTACAAAAAATAAGGACTACTCCACTTATGCCAAATTTGATAGAATTTTATGATTTCTCCAACAACGGAATTCATAAAATGTGTTAATCTATTAGAGCTCAACTCTAATGACAAACCCAGATGATGCAACCATGAAGACATGCAAGGGCACCTCCTAGTTTGGAGTTTCTATAATGGGAGCATGTGTGACCAATGCCTTAAGCCAAACAAAAACCAAGTCACACTCTAAAGTGTACTAAATTTATCAAGGAGATATGTGTGCTAATTTATTGATGTAATTCGAGTATGAGAAAATAGATTCAGCTACCAACCATGTAATCATAGTTCGCCTAAAAATCAAAAGGACCTTCTATAAACACATACCCTTGAGTTTTATAAACTCAATCGCCAAGAGAAAGTTCATTATGATATGCATATCAAAGGGTTGATGGCAAAAATAGGATTACTGAAAACCGAACTCTTTGTCTCTTTAGATCCTCCAATGCATCTCTTCCTTTCTGTCACTGCCCTCAAAGTTGTCCAATTGTCAAGTGGAAAGGCTTCGTTCATTGTTAGGAACCCGCAATAAATGAAATATGAATCTTATTCAAGTAAGACAGCATTTCCTTTGTCTTTACGATTGAGACTACTTCAAGAAAGGACAACCACATCCATTCCTTTCTTTGAAACTATTGCTACAGCTATCATCAAACATCCCCTTTTCTTTAATGTGTGCATGGCCGGGATCCAACATGCTAAAACAGACAGCTATGGAACCTCTATCTCGCACGTAACTCCCTTTCTCTTCCCATCTAGATTCTCACTCACACGACTCCTCGCTCTCTCTCACTCACTCTCTCTCTCTCTCTCACTCACACGCACACACACATAAATGCAATAGTGATTCACACAACTCCTCTGTCTCTCTCACTCACACACACAGACACATGCGCAAGTGAATGAATCACTATCCCATTGTCACATCCAAATCAATAGCCATGCCATCCTCTTGCAAGTGAATGAATCTCTATCCCATTGTCACATCCAAATCAAGAGCCATGTCATCCTCTCCCTTAAACGTCCTTGTCTGTCGGGTTCAGGTGGAGGAAAATCCGACTACTTCTGTGCTGACCTCGCAAGAGAATTCCAAGTTAATTAAGTATCCCTTGCGCACACAAACATGGACACATTTGTATGTGCATATGTAGACGCAACATTACATTTAATGCACGTTACATTAACACATAGTTACAAGCTAGAGTGCACACACCATGATGTATATATATATATATATATATATATATATATATATATATATATATATATATATATATATATATATATATATATATGCTCACATTTATTTACACACTCACATGCATATTTGAACCACACGCACATGCACATACACATATATGTCTATACATATATAAGCACACTTATACACAAACATACAAGATTTGCACAACACATTATTATGGAAAACACATACACAATACAGAAACACATATGCTCTCATGAATGCACATATTTTTCATGTGAACACACTTGTACACAATCCAACGTACGCAGACATACATGTGCACACACATAAACACTACACACGTCATACATTCAATACATGATATACAAAAACGCACTTATATATACTATATCTGCACACGTCACATGCAAAAAATTTCATACTATTAAGAATACACTCATATACATGAATTGAAACAAGATTACACACACGCACATACACATGTATGAACACTTGGAACAGCACATGCAAATCGTACCTTTTCTTGATGCTCTCACATACGGATTCTCATTCATGGCGTGCACATAGACACTTTTCACACATCACAAAATTGAGATTCATACAAGATTTGTAGCTTATCAACAAAGTCACGATACATAATGTGGGAACATGTCCCATAGTGGATGAGTTTGCTAAAGCATTTGTTGGGTATTCGATCTACTCTACAGGTGATATGTATTCAAGGTATGATATGTTCGAACTTGCTATTGAGAGTAGATATGTAATAATGATGAAGCCAAAATTTTGTTGCTCATATGATGAATGCAATGAGCATGATCTTACATGAATTTATTCCTGATGTAACAATGCCTTGTATCGATGATATTCTAACAACAATGCCTTGTATCGATGCCTTGTATCGATGAAGCCAAAATTTTGTTGCTCATATGATGAATGCAATGAGCATGATCTTACATGAATTTATTCTTGATGTAACAATGCCTTGTATCGATGATATTCTAACAACAATGCCTTGTATCGATGATATTCTAACGAAAGGATGTGAGGAAAAGGTAAAAAAACAAATTATAGAAAATTTGTGACTCACCTTATTTCAAATTTTGGATAGACTTATGAGATATTTAAAGAGGTTGGTCTGACATTGTCAATGAGAAGGTCACTAGGTGGATTAAGTCTGATTTTCTAAATGTGCTTATATGTTATGAGTGTATGTAAGTGCATATAGATGAGCTTAAACGAAAGGTGACTAACATTGCCTTAAAAAATGTACGTATTTCAAGTTAAAAAAAACAAACCATAGGGTAAGCTTATTTAAGTACGAGAAAAGGGTTTTACAAAAGTATAAGTATGTGAGGTACTTCTAGGTCTCTTAGGAGGTGAAGTAGAATCATCATTGCTTGGAGGTTGCATTATAGGTGGTACTAAGAATGACCAACCAGGAGGTTGAATACATTGGGTTTGTTCTAATAACACAGCCAAGTCGGTCGTGGATACACCAATGATGCATTACAAGTATTTTCATAATTAAGTGTCCTTGATATAACCTTATTCATATTAATTACACAATACATTATATAAGAAACAAAAGAGTATCGTCTTCTATTAAAAAGCATCTAGTCGCAATAGTCCTCCTCAACTTGACTTCAATCACAAGAACTCGAAATTTTTCACTTCAATTAGTTAAAAAAACATTAAAGATAAGCTTCATTAGTACATTTAAATTAAAATAAAAATATACTCATCCTCAAGGCGTTTTAGAGATCAAAACATCTTCGTTTTGTGGTGCCGAAATCGTGATCTGAGCTCGTTTTGGCCTCTGAATACACTATCACAGTGCTTGTGCAGGCTATTTCATCTTTTTTGTGCTAAAGGTATATACGAGTTTTGGTTCGCCAATATAAGCATCTCGAAGTCTGCTACATGTTTAGCAAAATTCGTCTAGGTAGTTCTGTTCAACTGTTTGAGATACAACCAATTTTTTGCATCAAGATATTTTAGTCACCGAGCATGGTTGAAAGCAGTGATGTATTCCGTATGTTGGCTATTGAGGATAAGTTGGATGGTACCAAATACCTGTTATGGGCTTATATGATGTGACATGTATTGGTTGCAAAAGGACTGTGGAATATTGTGCAGGGTGTTGAAAGACGTCTGTTACACCTACGAATACAGGTACTACAAATACAAGTGTTAGAGCTGCTGGAGATGGTGTCCAATATGATGATATTATGCAAATTCTTGTTCATGCTATGGTTTTTGCTACACCTACTGTAGATCAAATTCATTGGGATGGTAGATGCTGAGGCACATGCATTGATAGCTTTGTCTATCAGACATGCCATTATTCCTCACATTCACTCTTGTAGAATAGCAAAGGATGTTTGGGATACACTTACCACATTGTACGAAGCTAGGAATGAGGCTCGTGTTGCTTACCTCCAAAAAGAGTTGGAGAGTGAGCACATGAAGGAAGGTGATTCTGTGGAGAATTTTCTAACAAAGATCAAAGACTTGAAGGAACAATTGATTTTTGCTGATGAATTTATACCAGATAGCTCACTTATGCAGACCGTTTTGAATGGTCTTCCTGATTCATATAAATATTTTTCTTCTACTTTTCGATTCATGATGAAAGGCAATCCAAATGTCTTGTCATCTTAGTCTCTATTCTCTTGCACAAAGATCATTCGAGGTAGAACACGTCCATTATGCATATTGCAAATCAAGTTTTCTTGGCTAGTCAGAAGGGCAAAGGAAAATGGAGCTCTTCAATTAGTAAGTACCTGTAGCAGTGATGAATAGGTTACAAAACTCTCAATGTGGTCATGTATTTCAAAGAGGTTTGGCTTTGGACAGAGCTAGGGAGGTTTGGGTAAGGTGGTTTACAGAAAGTATTTGAAGGGTTGTAGTCATGGTAAAGGAATCCTAAAGAGTGACTTGTGACCTGTTGCATAAAGGTGAAGATTGTCACACAGCTAAGGTTACAAGAGATTCATCAGTCAAGAGGTTCTTTGACATTTGGAATATGAGGGTAGTACTGGGTGAGGTCTAGTTAAGCTACAGTTCAAAACCTGTAATTTTGTTCAAAACCTCTATGTACAACCTATAATTTGGTCCATCTGTGTTATCTTGTATTCACTCAAATACCATAGTCGCTGATCACATTAGAACTTTACTGGTAAGTCAAGTCGATGGCTCTACTGGTTGGATCTTATGAGCTTGCCCTGCCCCTTGAGGTTAAAATTCAAGGTGTCAGCACAGAAAGAGGAACCGAAGAGGTATATGCTAGTATCCTGCACGGAGCATGACTTTTTGCTCAAAGCATTAATCTTGTGGCCTAGATCTTTGTTGTTACGAATGATAATATTCTCCTATAGCGATGTGAGGCGCTGAAAAGATGGAAAGTATGTGATTCAATGCATGTGCAGTAAGGGTGAACGTGCAATGAATGGAACTAGAACAAACTCAACGTTACTATGTATAAAAATATTGTTTATTGGCCTCCATTTAAAAAAAAAATAGATTACTTATTGGGTGTGCAGGTCTGGCTATGCCACGACATTAACGGCTCGAAAATCTCATTCTTTGATATGCACGGGTTAAATCTTCTTCTCTGAAATGCACCGCTAACTTCTCTCCACGTAATCCCTGATATTCTCTCCGGTTTTTTTGGATGATCATGTGACAACAGATGCGGTATCCTTAGTGTCAAGCGGCAAAATTTGTGAGATCGTCTTACTGGAATCTAAATACCCCATGGTAGGTTGAGTTTCATTGTTTTTGCCACTTGGCAGACATTGTAGTACCACCGTTGCATGTGGAGCTCCCTTGCACTTATCACTTCCTATTCGGTGCTCCATTCATGTTCTTAGTCTGCATCTTTCTATGCCCTTGAAAAGGCTCCTTAACTGCAATTGAAGCCGTTGTTTGTCTGACTCAATTGATTGACTTCTCTACAATATCTTGTGCATTACAAAATAGATGAGAGTAGGCTATGTGTTTCATACCAAGGAGAACTAAGAATGGGTGATCAAGGGGGACAAAAAGCTATAGAGAGAGGCATACGATAGCTTATGTTCGCGAAGGAGGCTTATGATAACCTCTCTATGATGTTCTAAGGTTCTCATATGATTTTATGATGAGACGAACATGAAGTAATGTGGATCATGATAAAGGGAAAGGAGGCTTTTGTAAATCCATGATTATCCATGTTGAGGGAGTCATTTTGGACATTTGTTTTAAATATCCATTTTTTGGGATTTGCATTATTCAAAGATATTTTCAAGCATCTACGAAACGTGTGATTTATCAAAGATTTAAACGGTGACATCATGATCATGCTAATATATGTCTTATGTTCTGTACTTATGACTATGTCGTGTACTTTTGACAAGATGACAAGAAACCGTGAATACCTCGATGCTTTGCATGTGAATGTGAGATGTTACATGGATTCTCTTTCATGTCTTTGTCAACACATCAATGGAAACTTTGTCCTTTTTATTCAAATTTGTTCTCGTCCTTTCGTGCTTTTTAACTTAATACATGATACCCCTGATATATCAAAGGTTAGACCTCTTTTTTATGAAGTAACTCTGATTTATGGCATGGCTTCTTATCATTAACATCATTATTGGCCTTTAAATTTGTATGATAATGTAAATATGATGGAAACTTCATTGCTTTTGTTTGGTGAACCCCTATCTCGCATATTGTTTGCATTTTCATAGAAAGACCAAATCTCCAAAAACATTAAAAAAAACACACAAAAACCCAAAACGAATTCTAATAACTCCTAAAATACCAAACAAATATTAAAAAACACTCAACAAACCAAAAATTGTTTCAACAAAACATGGGAAAGAAAAAGGCGAAAGAAAGAAGGAAGGGGGAAAAGGTTGCACAAAAGAAAGAAGAAAAAGATGAAATGCATGCATTAATCACACATGATCAAGGTGAAACAAATAGAGAAAACTTGCAAGGGGTAGAGGAAATTGGAGGAATGTCTAAAGGGGTGGGATCCATTGTTGCAAACAAGGAATATAGTAACACTTTTGTGGATGTACTAATTGGTCATGAACATAGAAATATGAGTGCTTTTATTAACCCTCATTGTGAGTGGAATTTAATTCATATTGATTTAGTGAAAATTATTTTGGATAACATTCAACTAACCACTCATTCCTCTATCCTCATGAATGGTGAAACTTATGATTGCATGGGTCAAGTTATGTTGCCTATTGTGGTGAATGCTATGGAATTTTTGGAAACATTTTTTGTTATGGAAGGAATAGATGAAGACTTGGTCATAGGCACTCAAAGGTTTTTTGAACATCAAGGGTTTGAAGCATCTTGTCCAGCTATTATGTCCATCCCCACTAGTGAGTCTTTTGGAAATCCTGATGATTATCCTCATTGTAAGGATTGTGGACATAATCATCTATTCAAAGATTGTACTTTTAATCCACAGAATAGTCTGTCCACTCATGCTTTTCCATCTAACCTTTTTCTGATTAAGTCACAGGAAACCTTGTCGAATGATGAAGTGGAGGACTCCAAGTGCTTGGAGGATATGGAAGGGCCCTCCCTTCCTCTAAGTTTGGAATCTTCTCACGAATTTTGTATGACTTCTACGGAAGATAAAGTGATATCTAGGGATTCTATGTGTAATATAGATAAATGCATCGTTGAATCTCTAGATCGATCTCAAACCACACAACCTTATGATCCATTACATGAGCATGATATATGTAAAGAAACTCAACCTTTGTTGAACTCCCCAGGTAAAGATGAGTTTTTTCTAAAGACTCACATAGAAGGCCCAAAAGACCCATACATCAAGAAGAAGTCACATTTCCCTTGTAATGTAAAGCAAATTTGGGTGGCCAAGAACTTACTTAGAGCCCAACCAAATCGCACTATGATATGGGTACCAAAGAAAGCTCTTATACAAAATCAACCCTCTCACACTAGACTTCATAATCTACGATCTAGTTTCACATTTCCTTATCATCAAGAACGACCACTTTTGACAAAGGGATCCAAAGCAATAAAGTCAACACTTAGAAAAGATCCAAGGAGAAACCTCAAGGCTAAGACCAACAAAGCGAAGACATATTGGCGGCCTAAAACCTCTTCCTGCAGCATCCATGGGTGTCGGACCCAACCTTGCCCAATGCATAGCATATGTTTAAGATGCACACCAAGTATGCACATGAATAGGGCCTCATCCAAAGGCCAAGCATTAGGCACACTTAGTTTAACCTAGACACAGAGAGGGAACATGTACATAGATTTCAAAAATTTTCTATTTTATTTTTCTTTTTCTCAGGATGGTGGACAAAGGTATCATCCATTTTAAATGGGTGATGGAAAAGAGAAGGTTCTTGGAGTTGGAGATTTGGAGGAAGCCTCATAATCACCTAAACCCTTGAGCACTTTGCTCAAGATCCATCATTTTTTGCACCATTGTTTTTTGTATGCATTTTTAGAGTATGCATAAGATAGGGTCACATTACAAGACCGTGCATAGACACTTTTTTGTTTTCCGCCCATGCACCCTTAGTCCCCACTAATGCATATGGACTAAGAAGAGATGAATTAAGTTCATCTATTTGTATCTATCATCTATATTTTTATCATTTCATGCTCATACATCATCCATCCATTAAAAAAAAAAGGGAGAGGCATTCTAGCATATTCATTCCCATCTATATGAAGCAAAAGAACCAAGTTAAAGCACTCGGCTACAAACAAAAAGCAAGATGAAGAAAAGCAACAAAGCAAAACACTCCAATGGTGTACGGATCATGCAAATCAAACGGAACTCCTACACACTCTTCCACAAAAGCTCCATACTTGCAAAAGCTTTGTCGAGGACGACAAAGTCAAGGAGGGGGGGAGTGTTGAAGATAAAATATATATATCTTGGAACCACTCTTTTTTTCATCATCATTTGTACCTTTTTCTACCTTTCATTCAGTTAATAAAGCACTCTTGTATAGGTGTGTGTGAGTGCCACACTAGAGAATAAGTGGGATTCATTCTCCTTTCATTTGAGAAATCCCACATAGCATGCTTTTTTGCCATTTTGTATATAAAGAGGTCTCCACCTCTTCTTTTGGGAGAGCTTTTTTAGAAGTAATGAGCTAATGCTAGTTTATAGATAGACTCTTGCTCTCTTTTGTCGTCATGATGTGCATGCGTGCTTGTTCTCTTCTTGTCTAACGCTTATGACACGTTGATGTATGCTTACGTCGTTATTATGCTTGTGATTATGATTAGGTGCATCATTCGTGATGCTTATGTTGTATCTTCTTGTTAATAACGTTGTTAATCATACGTTGACGAAGCGCCATTACGTCTACTGAGTGCTTCTATGCAAACATTTGGGTCTCATGAGATGCTTCTTGGTTTGACAAGTATGAGTTGTGATGCTACAATGTCAACACACTACCACATGCGCCAAAAACTCCTCTTATCGTGTCATTGGAGTTGGTAAGATCATTCTGACTACTACTGATGGTAGTTCTTTCACTTTGTTGGATGCTTTATTTGTGATAGGGATCAAGAAGAATCTGTTATCAGTTTCTACATTAGCCAAGATTGGCTTGGTTGTGAAATTTGTTGATGATAGATGTACAATTCATGATCTGTCAAATGGAAATGTTATTATTGCTTCTGGCATTTTATGTTGTGGGCTGTATAAGCTTATAGAATATGAAAAAATCAATGAATGATTTGCCATGTGCAGTACATGATTCTCACACTATGTTAGATGCAAAGCTTCAGCATGCACACTTTGGTGATCTAAACTTTACTAGTTTGCTACGCCTGCAAAAATCTGAAATGGTGTCCTCTTTGCCCAAACTTGAGGCACCGAGTAAACATGTATGTGAAGGCTATATTTTGGGCAAAATGCAGTGCTCCTCATTTCCAAAAGATGGTTTAGTTTGGGCTACTCAAAAATTGCAGCTTGTTCATAGCGATGTCTATGGTCCTATGCAGACACCCTCTTTTGGAAATTATCTTTACTTCGTGACTTTCATTGATGATTTTTATAGGCATGCATGGGTATATCCACTCAAAGCGAAGTCCGAAGTATTTATGTGCTTCAAATAGTTTTTGGTTTTCGCTGAAAATATGTCAGCATGTAAAATGGGCACCCTCCATTTTGATCGAGGGGGGAATATATGTCTTCTGATTTTAATGCATTTTTGGCTAAACGTGGGATACAACACCAGTGTATAATGCCGTATACAACTCAACAAAATGGAGTTGATGAACGGAAGAATATTTCACTCATGGAGATGGTGAGGTGTATGGTGAAGAGTCAGGCCTTACCACATAGTTTTTGGCTTGAGGCTTTTATGTGTGCAACATATGTACTTAAGAGGTGTCCCACTAAAGCACTGCATTCTATCACTCCATATGAGGCTTGGCATGATTGCAAGCCATCTGTTGCTCATCTGCATGTTTTTGGTTGTCTCGCACAATGCATTAATGCATGAACAACATCAAAGAAAATTGGATGATAAAGTAGTAAAATGTATTTTTGTTGGGTAAAGTTCTCAAAGTAAAGGCTATCGTCTGTATCATCCATAGACTAAATGCATTCTGGTTAGCGATGATGTTGTTTTTGTGGAAGATGTTATTCAGCCATTGCTTTCATGTACTAAGGAGGCATCTGTTAGCTCCAAAGAGATGTATGATACATTGCTACCTCTTTTTACAAGTGGGCAATCTAGTGCTGGTCCTCAAGAGGCAACTTCTCAGTCTTTGAAGGTTTCATGTGATGATGCAGATCATTCCATTTCTGATGCAAATTTACATGGCACTTATTGATGAGAGAGTTGATATTGAGCAGGCAAAAACTATGCCAAAATTGCTGGTGCAGACTTTGTGTGACAACAAATTGGATGCACCTCTTTCATATCATACTCGATCAGGCTCTCATACTGCCTCTTTTGCATCAGGTTGCTATGCTATGTTTGCCTCTAGTCTTTGTGATGAGATTGAACCTGTTTCGTTTGATGAAGCACAGAATTCTGAACATTGGAAGGCTGCAATGCAATCTGAATATGATTCTATAATGAAGAATGGTACTTGGTCTTTATGTGACTTGCCTTCTGGCAAGAAGGCCATTGGCACAAAGTGGGTATAGAAGCTGAAGCATAAACCTGATGGAACAGTTGATAGGTATAAGGCTAGGCTTGTTGTAAAGGGTTATGCGCAGGAAAGAGGCATTGATTTTGATGAGACCTTTGCACGTACTTGCCGAATGACTACTCTTCGTAGCATCTGTGCACTTGTAGCTTATCATGGCTCGAATGTACATCAGTTGGATATCAAAAAAACATTTCTGAATGGTGAATTACATGAAGAAGTGTATGTTTTTCAGCCCCGTGGCTTTGTACAGAAAGGGCAGAACCACGTGTGCAGGTTAAAGAAGGCATTATATGGTTTAAAGCAAGGACCACATGCTTGGTATGAAAAGATACATGCCTATCTGATTGCACATGGTTTTGAGAACAGTCCAATTGAAAGCACCTTATATGTTAAGCGTGCTAATGATGTACTTCTGATCATTGTGGTTTATGTTGATGACATGTTTTTCACTGGTCCTCATGAGAGGCATATTGCTGATTTTAAGGCTGATTTACATGTCGCATTTGAGATGTGTGATTTGGGGCATTTGCATCACCATTTGGGCATTCAGTTTATGCACGTTGATGGTGGAATGGCTTTGTGTCAAACGAAATATATTGACACATTATGGTAGTGTTTTGGCCTGAAGACTATAAACCTATTGCCAGTCCTATGGAAATAGGTTTACGACTGAGTCTTCATGATGTTGGAGATGCATTTGATGTTGTTCTTTATCAGTAGGCTATTGGATGCTTGATTTACTTATGCATTACTCAGCTAGATATTCTGTTTGCTATCTCACAGATGAGCAGGTTTATGCATTGCCCATGAGTCAAGCATTGGCAGGAATTTAAGCGCATCTTTTGCTACTTGAGTGGTACCCGGATATTTGGTTTGTTTTATCCCAAGGGGGATCACTGTTGCTAGATTTGCATGCGTTTTCTGACTCTGATTGGGTTGGTTGCTATGACGCTCGTGTGTCCACTAGTGGTTTTTTCTTCATGCTTGGTAGCTCATGCATATCTTGGCTGAGCAAGAAGCAGCCTATTGTGGCCACTTCGAGTTGTGAGGCTGAGTATAGGGAAACTTTCATAGTGACTGTTGAGTGTGTGTGGCTTAGATGCCTTATGGCTAGTTTGGGTGTTGGTCAATCTTTTGCCACCACCATCTTCACTGAGAGTCACAGCGCATTGGTGGTTGCGAGGAACCCTATGTTCCATGCTCGCAATAAGCACATTGAGTTGCATTATCATTATGTCAGGGAGAGATTCTCTGTTGGTGATATCAGCTTGTCATATGTGCCCACGCACGAGAACATTGCAGACCTTTTCATGAAGGCTCTATCTAGGGAGAAGTTTGAAGCTTTCCGCAAAGCTTTGGGCTTACTTCTTATATTTACCTGTGAATGCATTACTACTTTTAGTGTAATATTTTTCTTTGATCAATATCTTTACTGACGTTTAAAACTTTCTAAATCCAAAATGGTCTCGCAGCCTTAGCCTCATCAATGAATTCGGGCTTCTATCAAGGTGACTAGAGGAACCTGATACCCAGGCATCTATTGAAAAGATGGAGCTCATCTTCACTTACTTCAAAGAGAAATGAAGGTGGGATACCTTTTTAAATGGTGGAAGTGTAACATCAAGTGAAAGTGTCACATCAAACAGATATGAAGATAGATTGCCCAAATTATTATGGGTAGATATGAAGATTAAGAAAAAGTGAAATCTGATCAGACATCATTAACAATGTGATTTATTTTGACCAAGTTTGACTTGAAAAAGTTTTGAGATACGTAATAAAGTTTTTAGATACAAAATAAAGTTTTAAGATACATAATAAAGTATGGTATGTTGATCTCCTAATAGAAGAAAGGAGACAAGAATGTGGAGAAAAGAGAGCTCAGTCCTCTTGTGTGAAAATTGGCGAGCACAAAGAAAATATTTGATGCAATAGTGATAAATTAAATTCCTTGAGAGACACAACTAACTTTTTTATTTATTTTGGGCCTTTATTTCTTGTGGGCATCAAGTGTTCTTACAAGCATCGACTTATATCACAAAGTTGATGCTTGGAATCAACTTTATGCTGCAAGTCAATGCCAAGCATCGACTTGTATCACAAAGTCGATGCCATGCATCGACTTGCATCTTAAAGTCGATGCTTGGCATCAACCTATACCTGATCAACAACATTCACAGAGAGAGAACCAACATTTCTGCACATTTCAGGGACAATGAAGGAAGAGTAAAAAAGATTATAAAGAAGGTTAAGGTGATTGTGAGCAGAGGAAAACAACCTTATGATAGGAGCATGGATCACCCCATGAAAGGAAAGAAAAGCATGGATTCATTAATATCCTCTAAGAGGGCAAGCAACCCCGTTCCCATTTCATCTGGTGGACATAGCAACATAAAACATTTTGATGATGATCCAATGAGGAAGGAGAGGTGGAAGGAAATTGAGGTTATTAGGAAAGATCGACCAGTATGGGACATGACAACTCTAGCGTGGTGTCTTTAGTACATTGAAGAGAAAAACACTACTCTTTTGGTGTTTATAGGAGCCTATGGGAAGGGCAAGCTCATGACAACACAGACTTTTCAAAGTAGATTATGAGGATGAGGATTCAGAAAACCTTCTGTTCCTAATGGAGACATCTAAAGGCTTAATGAATGCAATCTGAAAAATGGAGCTCTTGTGCCCAAAGTGTTGTGTGCCAGAAAGGCTTGCACATATTTGAAGGGACTCTAAGAAACTTATCGGGGATTTAATGCCTTGGATCCAAGGGAACATAATGCCAACATTGCAAAAGAAGACATCCCCAATAAAGGCAAAGGGTAAGCAATGTGTACAAAAGAAACCTCTCAAAAAGTTGAAGAAAACCATATATAAAGCATCCACTGAGTCAAGTTCTAACTCAGAGGATGTTATCATTGCACCTGGTGGAGAACTTGCATTAGGGATCTTGGGTACTGAACAGAACAGGATGAGGGAAGACATTACTAAGAGAAAAGTTGTCAGAAAAGGGTAGCTATTCCACCTTCCCATTAATATTATCCTTAGACCACCAATTGATCTAGTCATAGGGAGGAAGCCCCTTGAGATAAGGGAGCCACATAATCTGCATGTGCAGAACCTAAAGAAAAAGATGAAGATCAATGCTCATACAACTTTAGTTCTATTTATAGTCATGGTGGAACCAAATGAATGTAGCTCTATGGAAGATTTCAATGAGGCTTTTTTTTGAGGATTACACATAGTATGTGGTTTGTGGATCACATTCTCGAGAGGCATGTAGACAGCTGGTGAAGGAGCGCACCACAACATTCTTCTTTAGGTATATAGAGTGCAAGATATATGTAGGACTTACTATTGAAGAGATGAATCTCTTGGCTTGGGACCATAATAATGACAATGAATATAGGTATAAAATGTCATCCATTGAGCAGATTCGCTTCTTCCACCATGAGTATGAAGACTCTCTAAGGAAAGATGCTAGGAGAGTACATCCTAATTTGAGGAAGCAATGTCTTATTGAGGTTGGGATTGTTGTCGATGATAATTTGAAATTAGATGCCTTGCTGAAATTTGACCCTTGGTTTCAATTAGCATTCAAAATAGGTGAAATATGGAATCTCCAAGACAAGGTTTTTACAATGTGCAAAAAATAAGGAGATTAAGGGCCAAAAATAGAGGAAATCAAGGCCAGATCTTCAGGTGGATGTAAAGGGAAAAGGAAAGAAACTTGACCTTTGCATTGAAGAGGTTGGAGAGGATATGAAGGTGACACCATGGAGAGCCCTATAGGGGATCAAGGATGATAGCTTGATAATATCAAGTTTATCAAGAGTAATTTCCAAGGATTTAAGTGTTGAAGAGATGTTCACTGAGCTTAATAAGTAAGTAAGAGTTTCTAAAATCATCTTTGCTTTATGTTTCTGATTACTAAACTCATTGGCGTTTATCCATATGGGAATGCACTCACACATTAGGGGAAAAAATGAACCCTGCATGGGCCTTGTAAGGATCCCTAATTTTTAGGGATTAAAGTTAACAAAAACCACGATTAAGGTCACAAAAAAACCACCAGTGTTTTTGGCAATAAAATATTTCTTCTAAGATATGTGCTCAATGCAAATGGATTCGTCTACATTCTTGTCCCTTGGATTAGATTGAATGGACGTCAAAGATTGAGCTTTGTGTGTCTGTCACATAAGGACAAAAGTTCTCCCACAAAGAGAACAGTCGTCGGCATTATTGACCATTGGATAAACACTTGACGGATGGAGGAGATGGATCCGAGTGCACCTGTCACTAAAGGCCAAAATAAGAAGCATTCAATGAGCTGAGGGAGCTTGTGGACTGGCAGAAAAGGACATAAAAATTGGCGCAGTCGCATGGTGGAAATTGGCGCAGCCCGTTCGATGTCTTAGAGATCTGATGGCTACGAAAGTGCTTTGGGATTCTCTCAAGTGTGAAGCTTCACAACCACTAGATCAAGCAAAGATCCAATGGATGCAATGGAAAGTGGCCCAAAATTCAAAACAATGCATCACAACCACTCATTTCTAGATACATCCAAGGGACGAGATATGAAGGCGCAATTTCTCATGAATTTCAAGCTACAACTTTGGATCTTTTCCTAATCCAATGTTCCACATTTTCTAACGACTTTTTTCTAGGCCCATCAAACCACTTTTGAAGAACAACTCCTGGTTTTTAGTCATTCATACCAGCTTTGACCACAAAGAAACAAGGGAAGCCTATGCCTAGTCTAGGTGATTAAGGGAGTAGACTGTGGCCACCACCCTCTTCTCATTGGTCCATCACTAATCACCCCTTAATCTAAAGGGCCCATTCAGGGTTCATTGTTTTCCCTAATGAAAGTATATATGAAGATTCAGGAGGTAATGATGAAGAGGCTAGGATGCTTCTCTTGGAGTGAAGTCCAAGCAGAGTATCCTACCACCTTATCATACAAAGCATTGTCAGAATACTTTATATTGTTCCATGACTGGGTAGATCGTGCAGTCTATATTCCAGTTTGTGTTGGGATTTGATGCCTGACATCGACTTTTGGCAAGAAATCGATGCATGGCATTGATTCTTTGTTGAAAGTCGATGCGTGGCATCGACTTCTTGCCAGTGTTGATGCCTAGCATTGACCTCTATTGAAATTCAATGCTAAGCATTGACCTCTGGCAAAACGTCAATGCTAGGCATCTGATTTTGGCAAAGATCTGATGCCTAGCATCAACGTGTGAACAAGAAGTCGATGCCAGGCATCGAGTTTCAACAGAGAATCGATGTCATGCATCGACTTCTTGCTAGAAGTCGATGCCAAGGATCGATTGTGAGTAGAGAATGGATGCTAAGCATCGACATCTTGCCATAGGTCAATTCCAGGCATGGAATTAAGGCCATCATATGTGTTCCAATATTCATTCTTCTTCTCTTGTTTTTGTAGAAGCCAAAAAAGTCCAAGTCTACTGATGTAGATGATGATTGTCCACCTCCATTCCTGGCTCACATTCGAAGCGGCAAGGCATGAGAAGTCTAGGCTAAGAGCTAAGGAAATTGATTTGATGGTGAGTCAGATTTGAAGTGTTTTACAGACCCTCTAGACTGCCTTATCCCTGAATATTACAATGCATATTGCAATGATGTAAATATTATATGTACTGTTGTACCTAGAAAACATTACTTCCTTGTTATAGTAGATATACCCTATGGGTTTAGAATGATGGGCTCTATTAATGATGACGCACCATTCAAGCACCCACATATTCAAAAGATGGTTATAGATTTTATTATGTCACCTTTATGGAGGATAGTGGTTTTCCATAGTAGGGACCAATCCTTTTCGATATCAACTGCATTGAAGTCAAGATGTCATGTTGTAGAGTGTCTTACATGGTAATCTATCTTCTTTTGGTCTCTGATTTATGCATGATGAACTCTATTTTACTTATGGTTTTTTTTTGGCATGGTAAAGACAAATGTGAATCATACTCCTTTGAATAGGTTTGTGAGTTCAACTGAATGCATTAGAGTTGGGTATTATGATGAAGGAAGCAAAGAAAGAGTCATGGAACATTGCAATGAGAACGAAATCTCCAATGTGCTCATGTTCCCTGCAATTACAAAGAAACTTCATCATGTGGCTGTGGACAAGACAGTGGTTAATCCAACCACAAAAACTAATTATGGGAGGAATTCAATTGTTTTCCAATGATGATGACTAGGTCCTCAAGCTTTTCTCTAGCACAGGTAATTGTAGCTCTAATGGTTCTCATTGACCATGTATCTTGATGTTTCTCATTGTTTTTCTTCCTTTTAAGGAACCTCTCTCGCTTGTTCATTAAAGATGTGGAGGCATTGCATAGCTATAGAGAAAGATGAAGCTCAAGTGAGCTTAATACGAATGAGGATTAATGGATTGAATGAATGCCCAGATGAGGACCAAAAGGTAGGAAGGAAGCACATAGCAGATACTAAAAGATTCCAACCTGCTTCAAGGGAGCATGTTCCACCACTCACAGATGAACCTAGAGACATGCCTCACCTTGAAGAGCCAATCTTGGAGCAAGAAAGATAGGCTACGAGTTCTAAAGCTCTAGAAGATGATATTATGCATGAAGCTGAGGAAACATATGATTAGCTTCTATTGTAGAAGCTTTTTATTTTTGTTAACGATATCTTAACTTGAAAAAGCAATTTAATAGAAATACAATGCAAAGTGTTTGTTTCAAATTGTGCTTATCTTTATCTATGCTGAGCTCTCTTGTCTAATCAATGTGTGGATATTGTTTAACATTTATGGTTGTTTAAGGTCATGTTTTTGATTAGTTAGAAAATGCTTTGTGGTATTCAATGTGGTATGGAGAAAGCCTACTCTCAATGTCTCTATTAGAGAATGTCATAATTATTATCTGAATTGTCCTATGAGAAAAATGAATGTTTTATTCCATCTCATGTAATGCAAATTCTCAATAGCATTTAGAGTCTTATCGTATGTGCTTCTAGAGATTTAATAAGTAAATGAAAAGGTTTCACTTATTATTATTTGTCTTAAATTTCATTTTTCTAGAGTCGAAGGTTATGATGTGGGGTACTTGATCATGAAGTGCTTTTCTTGACCCCAAGCAAATTATTCTATCTACTTCAAACTTCTTAGGTTATAAAACCAAGCATCCTTCTATTTTTTATGAGCAAGAGACAACTGGTTTTCACTAAGGTTGTGAAATGGACCTTTTTTGCATGATTTCATGATGTTTAGGTCCAAATAAAAAGAGAACATGTCTTTGTTCTCCTTTGTTGTGGATCAGTGTTACTTCCTTGAGGAGGAAAAATCAACTTTATTTTGGGGGAGATTGTTGCCTCGAGCAAGACGAAGCCGGAAGAATAAGGTAATGACCTTGTGATTGTGATTGAAAGTGAGATTGGAAGTGAGAGTACATTGATTATCATTTAGAATAAGCATTCATCTTCCATACATGCATGTATGCTTATATATATGCTTGTGAACATGTGCACTTTTTCTTAAATTCTGAATTACAATGGTTGCAAGATTGTATTGCAGTTATAGTGAGGAGAAAGCAAGAGCATATAGTGCTCTTATGTAAAATTTGATATCCATGCCACAAGCACGTGGATTTTGTATAGGTCATGTGGTGACTTATGCTCTTTGTTGGTTATTTTGTGATCATAAGCACACTTATGGCTAAAGTGTGTGAGGATAGATCATATTTTTTTGTTTAATTTTCCAAAATTTTCTAAATTTGCATGCATAATTTTTTATGCATAAGTAGAAATAATACAAATGCATATTTTCTTGTTTTTTTTTGTTCTTGCAAAGGCTAGTAAGTTGTTAGTTTCTTAATACCACTCTTTACATTAGATGTACATACATATATGTAAACTTAAAAATAAAACAAAAATAATAACAATTAAAAACATTAAAAAAAGAAAGAACCTACACTTCCATATATATGGAGTTAGTACCTTCATCTCCACAACGAGAGGATACACATGGTCGAGCATTTTCTAGACACGATCAAGACCATCAGTAATCGAATATCACATTAAGAGAGCATGCTTCAAACTATCTTAGAGCATGTTCATGGCTCCAAGAGAGAGGAAGCTTTGCCTAATGTTGGGACTCTAGGGATGGAGTTGGGCACTTTAGCTGAGCACTTTTGAGATATCAAGCTCAACATGTGATGATACAGGATGACACGTATCACTTTTTGATTTCTCTGACATGTATATTGGTCATGTCGGTATATGTCAAGGATACTTCATTGAGCTTTACTAGATTTATCTACCGAGAGTGATGGAACTTTGTTTCTTGCCAGCTCACTCATTTGCGGACATTAGGATTTTCCTTAGGTACTATTCTTTATATATTGCACTTGTTGTATTGTTGTTTTCGGTCATTCTTGTACATTCCTTTTATGTAATAGAAGAAGACGAAGAAGAAGAAGAAGTTCATTCTTTCTTGCCTCAATCTGTGTGTGTGCTCCTCTTTGATTACAAGTGTGTGTGTGCGAGCTCTCTTCCTTATATCCTTCCTCATGACATGGTATCAAAGCCAGTGTGGTTGTCGAGAGCTCATGGAGAAGGCTGATGATTAAGAGTATCCGAGAAGGTGTCGAGAAAGCGTGATTCACAAAAAACCTCAAATTGCCATGGAACTTGGCATGAAGGTAGAAGTATTCAACATGTTTTTGTGAGTTATCCTTTTAGAGTCACTTGTTTTTGTGAGATTTCTGTTTCAAAGCCATCTTGACCTCTGTTTCCATCCTGCAAGGTGTGGCCCACAAAAAAAATTAGGTTACTTTGCAAAGTGATAGCTTGTGACCTATTTGCAAACACTCATATATTCCAAATCCAAAATTTCAAGCCATTTTGTGTACTCTTCATATAGGAAGACTGTGTTTTTTTGAGATCAAACTGTCACATCATAGTGCATCAATGTTCATGCAAAAGTACTACTTGTGGTGTTTTTGCAGTGTTGTGAATTACTGTAGAAATGGCAAACACAGATGGAATAAGTCATCTTATGAGTGATAAAATGGACAAGAAAAACTTCCATGCTTGGAGATTCATAATGAAGAATTTTGTGATTGGAAAAGGCCATTGGAAGTACATTGAAGGAGAGAATGAAATTCTCTATAGTGACTAGAGAGAAATCGGATTGCAGACCAGTTAAGCGCGTATAAGGAGAATGGAATCAAGGAGCATGAAAGGTAATGTATTGGCTATCTTTTAGCATATAGGATAGCATGATTGGGCACACACAGGATGTGAACACTCCAAAAGAGGCATGGAACAATTCGGTCACATTTGTTGAGACCAATACAAAGGCATGAAAATTGCAACTCAAGAATGAGCTGCATACATTGGAGACAAAGGGCATGTCCGTAAGTGACGACACCTTGAAAATCAAAAGCATATATGAGTCACTTGTATCTATTGGCATGAATGTAGATGAGAATGATAAGGTGGAAGTGTGCCCTCATGGTTTAGGAGCTGCATATATGCAATTTAGAACTTCTATACAGACCCTAGAAAATATTCCAAATTTTGGTGATCTCATGTCCATGCTGATTATTGAAGAAAAGAATCTTTGTAAGAACTCCCAAGGAAAACCTAGTTCTGAGTAGGTGTTCTACTGTTGCAGAGGAAGAGGTATAGGTTTCAGAAGTGGAAGAGGAAACAATAACCAAGACCAAGGTCAACATCAAAATCATGCAAGAGGTAGAGGACAATTTTGAGGTAGGGGGAGCAAAAGAGGTTACAAAAATTTCCAAAGAAATGATTCAAGTAATGACACTAAAGGATGTTGGAATTGTGGTAAACATGCAGACTTGGAATGTGATTGCAAGTTGAAGAATCAAATAAACTAAAGGCAGCAAACAATTATGCATCCACAAGTGTAGATGATTCTGAGAACGTGTTCATGGTTCAACATCATATGATGAATATGATATCTAGTGATGTTTCTAGATTGGATGGTAATATCTAATATGTTGATTTAGGTGCTTCAAATCACATGAATAATCATGCAAAATGGTTAAATAGTTTGCAAGAATTTCCAGTTCCTAGATATGTTGAAAGAGATGATGACACATCACACCCTATTTAGCATATAGCAAACATAGCATTATCTATGGAGGATGGGAAGGTAAAACATCTTGTTGATGTGCTGCATGTTCCAAATATAACAAAGAATTTGATTTTTGTTGGACAAATGGTGGACCAGGGATTACAAGTCAGGTTCAATGCTCATGGTTTATATGTAGAAGAGTACAAACAAGATGGAAAATTGATTGCCAAAGGAAAAAAAGTTGGTAGGATGTTCACCTTAAATGTGAAAGTCCTTGAAATGTATGCAACCATGTTTGCAAAAGGTGTAGGAGTTATTTTTGGTATAGAGATATGGCACAAAAGAATTGGACATGCAAACTTGTAGAGGCTGAAATTGATGTAGTCAAAGGAGATTGCCAATGGACCACCAAATTTCAAAGTTGCATATGTGTAACATGATAATTTGGTAAACAATCAAGAGCATCATTTTCGCATGACAAGCATGTTAGTGACAATGTGATAGAAATAGTATGTATAGATGTTTGGGGTCATGCAAAGACCACATCTATGGGTGGTTGTAGGTTTTATGTTACTTTCATTGATGACCATACACAAAAATTATGGGTATATTTCATGAAAGAGAAGAGTGAGGTCTTCACTTACTTCCAAAATTTTAAAGCTATGGTGGAAAAGTAGATAGAGAATATATTAAGACATTAAGATCTGATGGAGGAGGTGAATATATGTGAAGTGAGTTTAGCAACTTTCTAAAAATTCATGGAATTCCACATCAATTTTCATGCACATACATAGCACAACAAAATGGCATTGCTGAATACAAAAATATACATTGTTGAAATAGCAAGAGCCTTGATGGTTCAGAAGAATATGCCTCATTTTTATTGGTCAAAAGTTGTGCACACTACTATATACATCATGTACATAACTACTACTACTGATGTATATCAAGTTACACCTAAAGAGAAGCTCACAAGTAAAAATCCAAACTTATCACATATGAAAGTTTCTTATTGTATTGCAATTGTACATGTTCTACATGAGTTGAGGATGAAGCTTGATCCAAAAGCAAAAAAACGTATCTTGATTGGATACTCCCTTGAGCAAAAGGGATATATATGTTATAAACCACTCACACGACACATGAAGGTAAGTAGCTATGTGGTCTTTGATGAAATGTCAAGATTATATGCAGATGCCAAAGACGGAATCAATGTTGAACTTAATGATAAATAAAATGCTAAGAAATCAATTGCAAAATCTCAGGTTTTGAGTGGAATAGATGCTTCACCAAGCAATAGTTCCAACTCAAATCCATGGAGTGGAAGATTTCATGGAAGTTTCAATTGACCAAATTCATCAAATACATCCAAGAAAGGTAAAGAAAAGCTTTATGCTAGTAGTAAAACATCTACAGGCTTGAAAGACATTAATGGAGATTCAAGCAATATAGAAAAGAGCCTTGATGAGGAGCTTGGATTGCCCTCTGTGAAGACTCCAAGAGTAAGAAAGGCACATGCAGATGATACAAGGAAAAGTGACCTAGGACCAAGAAGATCTAACTCGATGGAGAATTTAGTGCAAATGACATATGGTAGTTACATGGAATGATGAACCGTCTTGTTTTGAAGATGCAATTGGAAATGCAAATTGGAAAAAAGATATGGATAAGGAGATGGCTGCACTTTATGGAAACAATACATGGAAGCTTGTTCCATTGCTGCAAGGAAAGAAACTCATAAGTTGCAAATGGGTTTACAAGGTAAAGGACAATGTTGATGGTAGCATAAGTGGGTACAACGCACGATTGGTAGCAAAAGGATATGCACATACATATGGCATTGCTTTTGAGGAAACTTTTAGCCCTGTAACTAAAATGTCTACAGTCAAAACACTTGTTGCAATAGCTACAACAAAATGATGGACTGTGCATCAGATCGATGTGAAGAATGCTTTCCTACATGGTGTGTTATAGGAAGAAGTATACATGGACCAGCCACAAGGATATGAAGATTCAAAGAACCTAGAATATGTTTGTAGGTTGCAAAAGGCTTTGTATGGACTTAAGCAAGCCCTTCGTGCTTGGTATGCAAGGATTGTTGGCTACTTAACCACCATTGGATTTTCTATGTGTGATGCAGATCATTCATTATATGCAAGGAAAGGTGATGATGGCATCATGATTATGGCTATTTATGTTGATGACTTCATTATAGGTGGTGATAATGAAGAAAGCATTAAAGAGGTAAATCAAATCCTTATGCATGCATTTTATATGAAAAATCTTGGTGTGTTGTGCTATTTCCTGGGCATTGAGTTTATACATACAGAAATGGGTATATGGATGTCACAAAGGCAATATGCCTTAAGTATTCTACAAAAGTATGGTATGGCTGATTGTAAGACAATTTCTATGCCATTATATTAGAATTTGAATTTGGATTCTACATCAGCTGAAGCACTGGAAAATGCTACTATGCACAAGAAAATTGTGGGAAGATTGGTATATCTCACAATTATAAGGCCTGATTTAAGCTACACTGTTGGATTTGAAAGTCAATTTATGTAGGTTCCTAGGAAGCCGCACTTAGATGCTTTGAGGTGCACTCTACATATGTGAGTGCTACTTTGGATTATGCATTGTTTTATGAAGTAGGTGTAGATTTGTAGGTTTATGAATAAACTAATGCAAATTGAGATGGTAGTATTCTAGATAGAAGATCTACTAGTGGCTGGTGTAGATTTGTAAGTTTATGAACGCACTGATGCAAATTGAGCTGGAAGCATTCTAGATATAAGATAGTGACGACACTTTGTTTCTTTCAAGCTCACTCATTTGCGGACATTAGGGTTTTCCTTATGTACTGCTCTTTATATATTGCATTTTTTGTATTGTTGTTTTAGGTCATTCTTGTACATTCCTTTTATGTAATAGAAGAAGAAGAAGAAGAACAAGAAGAAGAAGAAGAAGAAGAAGAAGAAGATCACTCTTCCTTGCCTCAATCTCTATGTGTGTGTGATCCTCTTTGATTGTGAGTGTGTGTGTGAGAGCTCTCTTCCTTATCTCCTTCTTCGTGACAACCATGACACTCTAGAGGTCTCTAGTGAGGGTATCCTAACTATAGAAGCTAGATGGAAGTTTAAGGATCTTAAGCCACTACACAATCTTCATGGATCTAGTAGTGCATGTACTTCTGATGTTGTTGAGTAGTGGCACATCAAGTTGGAGTAGTGCTTCTACTTATTCCATATCATATTTGCTAGACATACGATTCACTAATTCATGTAAAATGTTATGGATGTTGCCCATATGCGATGGCATTAGATAGAACAAGATAAGAAAGAACCTAATACTTGGGAGGAGTTTAAAATCTTGTTCTATAATAACTTTGTGCAACCAGATGAGAGGTCTAGGGTAGTTGAAACCTAGTCTTTTTATTAGTGAGGAAAACTAGAGAGCTCAAGAATACATTGATCTATACACATAGGCACTTCTTAAACTATCAAATTCCATCCCATAAATTCTCTAGATGACAAGTTCGTCTTAGGATGGAGAGAAATGATTTGACCCTTTGTAAGAAAGAACAGGTGTCATCTTTGGCACAGGCCATAGAGATCGCTCTAATTTATGAGGTTGGTCATAGGGGCATGGGCTCCGAATGCAAGAGGTCCTCATGGACTAAGATGAGTTAGCATCATCCTTGAGTGCTCCTGTTTTGAGTAGTGCATAGATTCAGAAAGGGGCTAAGGAGGTGCACAAATTGAAGACAATTTCTAGAGCTAAAAGGAAAGTTTCTGATCTATTTGAGAGGGCTTATAATAAGTCTATTCTTACCCTATGTAGAAAGAGAAAGCAATGAAGGAAGGATTGTGCTATGTATGCTTAGGACAACATTGATTTAAAGACTATCCTAAAAAGAAAAAGATAGCAATAGCCATAGTCATAAACCCTACAAAGATAGGGCCATGATATCATCTGCTATAGTGGCCATGATGATCACTAAGAAGGCACCTTCTATTCTAGATGTTGTACTTACACCAGTAGCACAAAAGGGCTAACAGTTTCTAGATTTGGAGCCTATTGTTATGGATGAGTCATGGTAGGACAACCTATCAAGGCCTCTTTGACATTGGTTCCACACATAATCTCAAAAGTTCTCTTCTCATCATATGGTTACATCTAGACATAGTGTATTCAAAGTATTCCTACAAAGTGGAGTTATTGGACATGGAGGTCACTAAGACGTGAGATCAACGATTTGTTGGTCTATCCATTTAGATCTAGTCCTAAGAGGAGTGACAACCAGTATTAACATGATCAACCACTATTATTCATGTGATCAACCACAATTATTCACTTGATCAACCACTATTATTCACATGATGCCACATGATTTCTCTTTTGTCTTCTTAAGAAGAGGTCACAATCTTGTTCAGCTGAGCACATTCAAGACTCTATCGCTTGCACCTCCATGTTGTAACGATTATTCAAGGTTCCACTACAAAGAAATCGAAAATTTGCATGGGGAAGATGGTGGGGGAATATATTTTAGGATTGGCATAGTCACCTAAGAGAAAATGACATGTGGGGAAAAGATCATTGGCAATAGAAAGGATGGAATGTAGTTAAGATGATAGATGTTTCCAAACATAGTGGGATCATGGGGGACTACCTAAGATTCAAAGAAGAAGAGGTTATAGATGCAAGACCAAAGTTCATACGAACCCTGAGTCCCTATGCTACTAAAATATCAAAGCATTGAGAATCAAGAAACATAAAAAAAACTCCAAAAGCATCTGGCCATCAGGAGCCACTAGAAAACACCTAATATTTCTAGATGTTGTCGAATGACTCCATTCTGACTTACATTTAGAAGAATTAAAATCTTCTAAAAAATTGGTGATCTCTAAACCTCTCAAAATATGTTTTATCTAATTTTCTCATTTGCATAATCTCTTTCTTTAGTACTTGTAGACAAAGAAAAATAGCAAGATGAGCTAAGTATACATGTGAACCATATACGTGGAGATAATTACTATATGTGTTTGTGAGTATAATACCCTACGTGTTTGTGAGGACTACCCTATGAACTTGTGTGTATTTTACCATATCTATTTTTCAACCATGTGAATGTGGGATTGTTATTGAGGCTTCACTAATTATACATGAAGACAAGAAGATGTCAACAAAAAGAAGACAGCCTAAGGACTATAGAGGTTAGACATTCAAAAACCTACACCTATGTGAAGGGACAAATTCACAATTTTAATATAGTGTAAACTAGAGATTCAATTCTATTATCATAATCTCCGAGATTATGTGGTTCTTGAATTTCGGAGCATATAGATTAGTTTTGTATATAAGCTCATTTGAGAAAGCACAAAGATAGAGAGAAAGAGATAGAGTGTGCCGAAATATAGATCGTAGTAGATACATACCGAGCGAAAGTGTAGTAGAGAATACAGGAGTGAGTAGAGAGCTCGATTTGTAAGTCGTACATGTAAGAAAGGGAGTTGAGACAATTTTTGAGAGAGATGGTAATAGAAAGCTACTTAGTGTAGGAGAACTTTCTATGGTTATGAGCAGAAGAAGGCCATACCATTTTGTACACATCTTCTCTAGTAGAACACACATACTTGTGGAATAGGAATTCGATTCTCTTTGTGTGAAGAAATCTAACTGATTTCATAACTATATGAATGTTAGTTACAGTTACTTATTTTTTCGATGCATTTTTATTGATCTTGTTAGAGTCAATTTCTAAACATAGAGTGTAAAGTTTTCATAAATGATAGCTCACTATGAAATTATCATCTTCTACTATAGACAAACAAGAGACCTTTGCAAACTGGAACATGTACTCAGGAAATTATGTTTAACTCTGAGGGTATGTCAAACTAATGAAGTCAAGTATTTAGAATTTTTGTATAGTGGAAGCACAAGTGGAAAAGCAGCAAAAAGACACAAGACTGTGTGATTTCTAAGAGTTTTTGACACCAAAAAGTCATTGAAAAGAAATTGTAAACCACCAAAAACAAACCATAAACCACCAAAAACAAATCAAAAACCACCTGAAAGAAATTGTAAAGTCACTTGAAGCATACCAGAATGAAATCAGAATAAATTCCATTTTTTAAGGTTTGTGTTTTTAAGTATTGCGGAGGTATTGGTGATTATAGAGGTTCTAATATCACATTAGCTTGTTTCTTGTGGAGTTTTATAACACCTCTACAAGTGCTATTAGAGCGCAAAGGTCCTTAAGCATGAAAGGAGGCATAGATACAAGAGATCTAAAGAATTTTTCAATGGAAAGGTGAAAGCTGATGCATTCAACAAAAAAAAGGCATCAAAAAGTACTTTGAAGTTATTTTGAAGGATAAATATCTACAAAGGTAACATTCTTCAATTTTCAAACTCACAGGTTGCAATAGAACCAAGAAGACCATGGAGGATCATATCTCTATTGACAAATTGAATAGAGATAATTATCGTGCTTGGGTGATGAGAATAGAAGGCTTACTTATAAGGATCTTATGACATATATGACAAGTGAAGAAGAAAAGCCTACATTTGAAGACGACAGTCGGCCAAAGAAAGAAGAGTTAGAAACTTTGAAGCTACGGCAGAAGAAAGATGCAAGCACAAGATCTTACATATACAATACTATCAAAGATCACGTGCTATCACACATCAGAGATTTGGAAATAGAAAAACATATATGGAATGCATTGGAAGATCACTTCCAAAATAGTACTAAAGCGAGGAAGGCTAGCTTATGGTTAGAGTTCACAACTTTCAAGAAAAAGCAAAGTCAAAGCATTAGTGATTATGTTACTAAGATGAAGGACTTGGAAGATAGTCTTGGATCTATAGACAAAGACATTGAAGATCATAGATTGATTGCAAAATTGCTTGCTTGTTTGAGAGGAGATGAAAGGTTGAAACCTTTTGTACTTTCAAGTGAACTTTCATTAAATCATTTTGTACCAGATTTAAATAAGTTTCTTGGGCTGATGCTTACATTTGAGCAGGATTTAAAGTTAGATGGATATAAAGGACATAGCTCTACTATGTATGTAAAGAACAAGAAGAAATGTGATAAAATTCTCAAGCAAATTATCAAAGAGGTAGAGGTAATTGAAGAGGTAAAGGTAGAGGAAATGTAAGATGAAGAGGCAACCAAAATAACAACAAGAAGACATATTGGATTTGTGGCTTGAGTAATCATCTAGCTTATGATTGTTGGCATAATCAACAAGGCTCAAATCAAAAAAAAAAAAAAGGCTGAGGCAGAGGTGGAAGATATCAAAGTTAGCTTCAAAGAGAAAAAATAAAAGAGGTGTCTATAGTAGAGGTGAAGGAAGACATTGGGGACATAACTGTTGCGGATAAATGTACAAGCTCATTTTCATATGAGCTATGCTTAGATAGATTTACCAAATATAAAGATAAAGGAAAAGAAGAGAAAATAAAAAAAGAAAAGAAAAAGTCTAGTCAAAATTCATGATGAGTAAAAGATACATTATCTTCGTTGTAGTCAGTAGCATGTAGTGGGCAAAGTGGTGAGTTACGAAGGAGGCACAAACCTCTTCACATGCTCATTGGTTATAAAAATGGAGTGGAAGCATGTTCTAAGCAAGGAGAGAAAGAGGAAAGAGCTCCCAATAGTCGGATCTAGTCATTTTGTCATTTTGTCTTCCCTTAGAATCCTTCCAGCCGCACATCAGTTTGTACATAGCTCTATTGTGGAGCTCATATCTCAGTATATATGTAACAATTTCTTGGGTTTAAACATTCATTAGAAAGCTACTAAATATCTCCTTGAACGCTTATACAATTTGTGCGATATCAATGAAAGAGTTACAAAGTTGCTTGATTTCTGTCTTATTAGAAAGCTCTTCGCATCTACTTTTTTAAATTTTCTGAGCTAGGCATTAGAGAGTGAAGTCTAGTTTTATAGTGTACTTATGTGTGTAGGTGGTCTATTTTGGTTAGTTGAGTTTCCTGACCAAAACTCATCCAAATTACTTGTTTTTTAGCTTGTTGGAAAGCTATATGTGTCTACCTTCCTTGTACCAAATATCTTTAGAGATTTATCAGTGCGAGAGTGAAGTTTAGTTCTTCAACATACTTGTCTGGACAGGTAGTTCATCTTTGTCGATTGTATTTCCTAACCAAAACATGTCCAGATTAAGTCGTTTATAGCTTTTTAGAAAGATTTCTCTATCTACTTTGATTGACTAAAGGCACTATTCCATTTGAGCTTTGTGTTGAGAGCAGCAAGCTATCTAATGTGCAGCTATTTTTCCAAGTGGTGGACATATAAGGGTTCACTACACATTTCCGTTGCGCATAGGGGAACTCATTCTCCACAGTTGGTATCAGAGAAAACTTGGTGTTGAAGCTTCATCATCAGAGCTAGAGTTAAAGCAGCAAAAGAGGAGCTACAAAACAAGAGGGAGCTTCACAAACGCAAGAGCAAAGGACAATATAACTATTCAAGGTAACTCTCAAAGTGTTTGATAGTCTTCAATGGCTGACTTGGGTCAACAAGTAGAGAAGTTGGATAAGGATAACTATCCCGTGTGGAAGTTTAGAATGAACAACTACCTAATGGGTGAAAGGCTTATGGGGTATTGTGAGCGGCGATGATGCTCAACCTCAAATCAATCAAGTTATGGCCACCGAAGTCCAAAGGAGGCAAGCAAAAGAATGGGAAGAGAGGAATAGGAGATTCATGTTCCTCATTTCACAAGTCATTACTAATGCCATGGTAGGGCATAATCAACATCTAGAGAAAGCTAAGGATGCTTGGGAAGCTCTTGAAAGGATGTATTCAACAAGTACCAAAGCTAGGAAACTTCAACTCAAGAATGAGTTGAACAAAATCAAGAAACGTTCGAGTCAATCCATAGCTGAATATACTTTGAAGATTAAGGAGCTAAGCGATGCTTTAGCTTCTATTGGCACAACAGTTGAAGACAAAGGTCTTGTGTGTTATACTCTCAATAGACAGAGAAGATGAAAGATGGAAGCCTTTTATAACTTGCATTAACTTGAAAGATGCATATCCAGGTTTTGAACAACTAATCCCTCATCTTGTCATAGAAGAGCTTAGCTTTGGTGGTCCCAAAGGAAAGGACAGCCACAACCAAATGTTATATGGAGGTCCAGGTAAAGGAAGGAACTCAAGAGGAGGCTCAAGAGGAAAAGGAAGAGGTCACAACAACTCCAACTACAATCAAAACAATTTAGAAGACAACAAGGATGCATCAAATGGCAACACACAAGGAAGAGGTTGAGGTAGAAGTAGAGGAAGAGGCCGAGGCTCCTAAAATTCTCATAAAGGTATAACATGCTATCATTGTGATAAAGTAGGACACTATGGTAGTGATTGTTGGCTGAAGAATGGAAGACCAAATGGAGGCAATCAAAGGAATCAAAGCAACTATGCAAGCACCTCAAGTGAAGGAAGCAAGGACACACTACTTGCAATGAGACATGAGTATAGAAGCTCTTGTTAAGATGACAAAAAATGGTACATCAATTCAGGTTGTAGTAACCATATATCATGCCAAGGAAGTTTGTTCACTAATCTAGAGGTACCAAGTGGAAAAGGATGTGTTGAAACAAGTGATGATACTCAACACATGATTGAACATATTGGAGATATAAGGCTTGGAGATACAAGTAGAGCAAAGGTACTATCTAATGTTCTTCATGTTCTTACAATTTCAAAGAACTTGATTTCAGTAGGAAAAATGGTAGAGAAGGGTTATCATGTCATATTCAATGAGAACGGGTGCTTCATAAAGAATCCAAAGGAAGGCTTCAAGGTTTATGCTCGAGGTAGAAGAGAAGGAAGGATATTCACTTTGGATGTTCAACATCCACATGGAAAGGTCATGTACATTCAATGTGGGAACAAGAAGATTTCAGAGTTGGACTTATGGCACAAAAGAATAGGACACATCAACATTCCAAAGATGAAGGACATGAGCAAACATGAAGTGATAAGAGGTCTTCCAAAATTCAATAGCATTGGACCACATGAGTTATGTGAAGCTTGTCAACTAGGAAAGCAAACGAGGCAGCCATTCAAGAGGAGCAATTATGTGGCCCCAAATGTCTTGGACTTGATACATACGGATGTGTGGGGACCAACCCAAGAGGCATCAATGGCTGGTAATAGATTTTTTGTCACCTTCATTGATGATCACTCAAGAAAGGTATGGCTGTTTTGTATGAAACAAAAATAAGAGGTGTTTTCTATATTCAAAAGATTCAAAGTTGAAGTTGAAAAAGAAACAGTAGGTCTATCAAAACCTTAAGGTTGAATGGTGGAGGAGAATACTTCTCCATAGAATTTTCAGATTTCCTACAAGAGAATGGGATCAAAAGGCAGTTCACTTGTAGGTATACACCACAACAAAATGGAGTAGCTGAGAGAAAAAAATAGGCAAATTGCTGAAATTGCAAGATGCATTCTCAACGAGATGAAGGTACCATTGTACTATTGGGATGAGGCTACCACAACTACCATTTACTTGATGAATAGGTGCACAAGATCGGGAATACATCACTTGAATCCAAAGGAGGTATATTCCGGTAAGAAACCTAATCTTACACACCTCGAAGTGTTTGGATGTGTTTGCTTTGTTCACATTCCACAAGAAGTTAGAACAAAGAAGGAACCAAGGTCAGAAAAATGCATTTTCATTGGCTACTCGACGGAGCAAAAAGGATGCAAGTATTACAACCCTAGAACAAAGGAATTAAGAGTCTCGCGAGATGTGGTCTTTGATGAACTAAGACCATGGCATGAAGATAAAGGAAAGAAAAAGATTCTTGAAGAAGGTTCTTGAACAAATCAAAGAGAAGTTCAAGAATCAAGCACAAAGGTTTTAGGTCCAAAGGCATCTACATCAAATGAAGAATGCTCAACATGGAGGGGGAGTCATTCTGTGTCTCCAAATTCAGCTCATAGTAGAATCCAAGAAGCAAGTGCTACTCCAAATAGTGAGATACATGCAAGTGAAGAAGAATATGAAGAGATAATCACTCCGATGGTAAAGCTAAATAGGTTAAAGAAGCAACTTTCTAAAGGCAATGAAAGAAGATCTTCAAGGACAAGGTATCCAACTCAAAGGTTGAGTTATGATAGTTTTATGGCAACACATTTTGCATACATGATGCACATTATCAAAAACAAAGAGCGTGAGATATATGAAGAAGCTTGCACACAAAAGGAATGGAAGCAAGCTATGAAAGAAGAGATCAAAGCTCTCAAAGATAATCACACATGGGAGCTAGTGCCAAGAAAAGAAGGTATGAAGATTGTTCCAAAAACATGGGTGTTTAAAGTAAAGAGGAATGCTGATGGTTCACTAGCTAGATATAAAGCTAGATTAGTTGCCAAAGGATTTAAACAAACACAAGGCATAGATTATGATGAAGTTTTCAGCCCTGTTGCAAAGATGAGAACTATCAGAACATTAATAGCAATTGCTGCTTCAAGGAGATGGATATTATATCAACTAGACATAAAAAATGCTTTTCTTAATGGAGAACTACAAGAAGAAGTATACAGGAGTTAACCGGTTGGATTTGAAGATGAAAACCATCCACACTTTGTCTGCAGGTTGAAGAAGGCACTTTATGGCTTGAAAGCATGCCATCGTTAATAAAACAAATTCATACATTATTTGATCGCTACATTTGTTTATTTGAGAAGCACTAAGTTTTTGCTTTATTCATAGAGATCGTAGTTTTTGCTTTATTCGTGGAGGTTTTGCTATTGCTTTATTCATGGAGACTTAACCTATAAAAGAAGCATGGTGGACAAACAATGATAGATCACTCAAAGATCTCAAGCTAGAGTTTGAAGATTCTGAAGCTTTGGAGGTGAAGACTTGGTGAAGGAGAGGCTACTCTCTTGGAGCAAGAAGTCTTCTACAAGGTGGTGGTAACTATCTTTTTTGAGTTAACCTTATATTTTGTTTTTAGGGTTTCTCTAATCTTATCTCAAAATTAGGGTTGGTTGATTTACAATTTTGTTACACTATTTTGTGAGAATAAGGTTAGCTTCTTTGCTCATTCACTTCACACACTTAGATTATTTCAACATAATCTAAATTTTGTTTCATCGTCTTCTTGGATATTCTTCCATTAGTGAGTGCACCACTTTATATGGTTGAGTACTCCCATGTTGTAATTTGTACATCTATTGTTTAGTGAGTAAGCATCCAGCTTACGTTCTCTATCCTTGTCTCAAGATCTCTTTCTTTCTATCTCTCACTTATCATTTTAATTAATTAAGTGTGTATGCTCAAAAGGTTTTAGTATTGGAAAGATCCCTGGGCCCAATATTCCAAAACTTGGTATCAGAGCATAATTGATATACACACTTAAGTTAAGATGAGTGAGATTAGAATTGAGATTGAAGACAAGTTGGATGGATCTTCTAATTATCCCACGGAGTTTCATGATGATGAATATTTTAGTGACAGAGGATTTATGGTCGAGTATCGTCAATGGATCCTTAACAAGACCCAGAAGAAGGTGAAGAAGGAGCTATAGCAACTTCAAGAGGTACTGGAATTACTATTATAGAACCAACTGAAGAAGAGGTAACCACTTGGACATTCGGGGTCACAGGTAGGTCTTTACCTACAGTTCCTCCTACTGAAGATCAGGCAAGGTGGGATGTTAGAGATGCTTTAGCACTTTCATTCATAACAATGAGTGTCAAAAGCATAGTCTACCACAGATCAGATCTTGCAGAAACTCTAGACAAGCTTGGTTGAAGCTAGAAAATATTTTTCAAAGTAGAAATCCTGCTAGGAAAGCTCAATTCAACTAGCAAATACAAGGATGAAGGCTAATGAGTCAATTCAAACCCACATTAGGAGACTCGTTGACTTGAGAGATCAACTTCTATTGAAGAAATGGTAAATACGCAGATTAATTTACTTCCTATCTCATATCGGTCTTTCATAACCACTCTTACCCTTACCACAAGAGATAGAGAGGTTACATTTGAAGATTTAGAGTTCTTGTTGCTTCAAGATGAAGATCAGTTGAAGGGAATGGAAGAGAATGAAGAAGCACTTTTATCTTCATCAAAGGGGAGAAAGAAGAAGAAGGAGACGAAGGAAAAACAATCCATAAAGGAAAGTAAGTCCCTTTCACCTTCTACTTCAGATTCTGTATCTACTACATCTAAAGAGAAGTCTTCTAAGAAGAAGGAAGTAATATGTTATTACTGCAAGAAACTTGGACATTTAAAAGTATCATGTTATAAAGGGATTGCAGCAAAAAAGAAAAAGGCATTAGGTAATGTTCCAAAAGATGAGAAGAAAAGGAAACCTCAAGGTGATTCTTATGCTTGTATCACTATTGAGGAAGTAGCTTTTGATCAGGTAGCTTTACAAGTTCTTTCGGCAAGTCCGTGGATATTTGACTCAGGTCCTACAAAGCTTATGACAGGTTGCAGAGATGTATTTTCTTCTCTTTCCTATTCTTCACGTAGAAGAGTTACTATTGTAGATGGCAATGATTTGGATGTTGTGGGAATAGGTACAGTAACCCTAAAGTCAAGAGAAGGTGGTAATTTTCAGATTTTAGATGTTTTTTATGTGCCTGAAATGAAGAAGTATCTGCTATCTATATCTGCATTTTTAGGTGATGGTTTTAAAGTTGTATTTGAGAGAGATCTTTGTAAGATCTTATCACACAAAGAGGACAAGTGTATTTTACAAGGTAAGCATAGAGGAGGGATCTTTGTTTTGTCAAAAATCAGTCAGGCATATGCGATCAAATATTCATCACTAGTGGAAGATATGAAGCTATGTCATGAAAGATTTGGACATATTAGTTTTGGAGCTCTTAAAAGTATTAAAGTCAGAGGTATGGTGGAGACTTTACCCTCATTCAAGCTACCTGATAATTCAGATATATGTGAAGGTTTTCTTGAAGGTAAGATGCATAAAATACCTTTCAAGAAACATGGTCATATTACAGGTACCGGGAAATTGTAGATTATTCATTCAGATGTGAATGGACCTATGAGAGCAGACTCTATTCAAGGCTTCAGGTATCTTGTTCTATTTGTTGATGATTTTACGAGATACTCATGGATCTATGGTCTTAAGTTGAAGTCAAAAGTCTTTCCTATGCTCAAGAAGTTTGTAGCTATGGTTGAAAATGAAAGTCAAGAAACTATCCAGATTCTCAGAGGTGATAGAGGTGGAGAATACTTGTCAAAAGATTTCGAGACATTTCTTGATGAGAAAGGTATTACTCAACACCTTACTATTGTTTATACTCCTCTGCAAAATGGTGTTGCAGAAAGAAAGAATAGAATAATTGTTGAGATGATGCGGAGCATGATGGCATCCAAGAACTCATCTACCTCACCAATAATTTTTGAAAAGATTCTCCTAAGAACTCATGATTGAAGTGATTCCATATGTGCATATTTGCAAGGAGTAAAAACTCTATCTTTTACAAGAGATTATTCATGTGCTAGTACATGAATGCACATATGAGCCTTAGGATAAATGATCAAGCATTTAGGCTTGGAGTAATTGCACCAACACATGAACTACGGGATGCAAGTGCTAATAGTTATGTAATTTAACTAATTCTAAGAAGCATTCATTCTTTCTTGTTAGCTCAAGGAGCCTAGTGTTGTGCCATTGGAAGCAAATAATGGAAAATAAGACAATCGATAATTTCTTCGTCTATGGGAATGTTATGGGATTGACCTATGTTTTGCTCTATAGGAAATAAATAGGCGGAAAGGAAAATATAAATAGTGTTTTGGTCTATATGAATGTTATGAGATTGACATGTTTGAACAAGCGAAACTTCTCTAGAACATGTATTAATAGAAATGGAGGAATCTACATCCATAAGTGGTCGTTCAATGAAATGAGTCTAAATGAGTAATGGTGATGCTTATGGTAAACCCCTATACAAAGTATGATAAAAAATATGAAATCACTCGTATACTAGTCTCTCTTTTCTTATTCTCGTTTTCTATGCATCATTACTATTATGAAGGACTTGATGGAGTACGTTTATATTTTCTCAATCCATTCTAAGTATTCTAATATGTGTGGACTCTCGGAGCTTCTATGCGCATGTTTTGACTTGATTATTAACTGTGTGCTAGGAAGTGCATCTTTGTAAATTTATAACTGATTTCTTTTATCACCATATACTCATAATTACATCACGTGTGTATAAGAATGTACGCTTGTATATTTCCACGCTCACGCATAGTTATGTATATATGAATGATAGGAAGGATGACTCCATGCTTGTGCATGTATGTAACAATGCCATGTATATTTGCATTTGTGAATTTCAATGTTGAACCGTAACAACAAATGAGATAAACACCAAAACAACAACAAAGTTCATCTTGCTATAATATGAGAAACAACATAATAGGCCACTTATTTCACGTGTTTTGAGTATCTATGCTTAGACATGTGCATGTATATGACTCTATGTGTGTTCATATATGATTGTATGTGTTTTCATGCACAATATTATGTGTGTGTGACGTAATTTGAGTATACACAAGTGTTTGAGTTTTTCTTTATGTTTGCATATGTGTGAACATTCATGCATATCTTTATAAGTACGTGAGTTTATATTGTGTAACTGTGCATACTCTTGTGAGTGTGTAATCATGAGTATTTATACCTTCATGCCGTTGATTCTATAAATGCGTGCTTGAATTAGAATGTTCATAATGATTTGAATGACATTGACTATTGTGCAACATTGAAAGAACTTCCAAAACATTGATTGAAAGTAGTTGTATTATTGCCAATAACTGAACAAAAGTTAGGAAAGTAATTATAGATAAATGTGTGTTTTTATTATTTATAAATGAAGTTATATATATATATATATATATATATATATATATATATATATATATATATATATATATATATATATATATATATATATATATATATGTATGTATAATGCTTCTTGCAGTAGTAGCAACACGTTTTGAGATTTTATGAAACTTTGCAAAACATTAGGAAGCTTACGAGAAGAAATCAAGTGTTTCCTGATGCTAGGGGCTACAAATGCTAGTTCTCTCGTTCATCCATCATTTCTGTTGGAATGTGTTTATTCCATATGAGCAATTCGATTTATCTCTTGAGATAAAAGCTACATTGATTTCATATTATTGAGATAAAACTTAAAAAAAATCCCAAAATTCATGAGAATTTTCTTGATCATATCAACATCTTATTTTCTTCTCTCTCTCTATTTGCATGTGTGCCATAGCAGCCGAAGGGGGATTCTCTTTCTCTCTCTGTGCATGTGTACATGCTATGGCTTTCCCAACTCCGATCACAAATGTTTCTCTTTTTCTCCCTCTCTCTTTAGTTCTACACTCATCGCATGCCGACCTCTCTCTCTCTCTCTCTCTCTCTCTCTCACACACACACACATCCGATTCATCCTCACAGTAGCATGCATCTCTCTCTCTCTCGCTCTCTCTCTCTCTCTCCATGTCTGTGTGCTATGGCTTTCCCAACTCTGATCACAACTGTCTTTCTCTTTTTCTCCCTCTCTCTATAGTTCTACACTCATCGCATGTTGAATCTTTCCTGTACTTCTCATCTTCTCTCTCTCTCTCTCTCTGCTACACCGATCACCAAATCTGCCTCCATTTCGTCCTCAATCTGCACGATGCCTCTCTGCAATATCATCTCTCTCTCTCTCTCTCTCTCTCTCTCTCTCTCTCTCTCTCTCTCTCTCTCTCTCCCCACCACCGTTTGTGCTGCGTGCCTGCTACTGAACATACCGCCATATTATAATGGCTGGACCTGGCAAGATCTAATAGAATGCATGGACCTGACATACCGCCCAAACAACAGCTTCTCATGTCATCGGAACAAGCACATATACCAGAGCTTAAAATTTTTGAGTTTGAGATGTGTTGCTATCTAATGGGCCGCTCTGTGGGAGAATCCAGAGGGGCATACTCATCTCTATTGGCATCGAAGCATCGAAGCCAAACTCGCAACTCTGAAGTGATTGCTCTACCATGGAGGTAACGGGAAGCCTTTTGTGTTTCTTATTTATTCTCTCTCTCTCGGACGTACTTGCAGGAAGCATTAAAAGAAACACACATATAAGTATACATTGAAATATGCACACATGCGACACATCAGTCACTCTTTCCCATGCGCACTAACACACAAAAATACACGCCGCACACACTAATACTTAAGATCGCTCATACGTTCACATGCACAGTCTCACAAAAATACATGCAGCACACATGCGTTAAACCTAACATGTACATAAACTTACACTAACACATACCTACATTAACACGTATATCACACTCATACACACACACACACACACACACACATATATATATATATATATATATATATATATATATATATATATATATATATATATATAATGTTTTGTTTTTTACTTATTTATTATTATAAGTAATAGTATTATTATTAATATTATTATCATATTATTAATATTTAAAGACATATTCATTTACATATAGGCATTTACATTTAGATACATACACAGAGTTATACACATCACATACACATAGACTCACACACAAGCACATATAGTTATACATACACAAAAATATACATACATACACTTGCTTTCCACTCATGCTTACATAAACATAACCATCCACCCTTGCTCTCATGCTCAAGAACACATATGCATTTATCCATTTATATTCATGCACATCAATAAGTTCACCTTGTCACTTATACAAACTCATAAATCCACTTGTATAACTTCACATATCCACATATCACACTCACATACAAGGTCATAAACATACATACATAGAGACAATATAGAGTCATATACACACATACATATGAGTTTCACACATAGAGATATAGGGTTAATTGCTCACATTCATGCATCACATACATACAGGTATACACCCAAAAATGCACATAATCATACACATGGTACTTAGGGTAACACTTAGGGTAACACAAATAAGGGTTTATATGTATGATTACATATACACATGAGTCTTTAAGGCACAAACATAAGCATTCTCATAGATTCATAGACACAATCAAACATTCACATGGTTCTATAATCTATATGGTAAAACCCATCACATGCACATAAACATGGAGGAACATAAGTTAATACATATACACACTATTTTTTAGTATAACGCATTGAGTGGTACACACAAATATATGCCCAAACATTAGGCACACACATAGAGTTGAACACACATATAGTTTGAGGTTTTGTACTCACATAGGGTTACTTACTTATACATACATAGGGTAAAACCAGTTAAGGTCTACACATAAGGTTATATATCCACATGCATCTTCAAGGCACAAACATAAGCATTCTCATAGATTTATAGACACAATTGTAGAGGTGTCATAAAACACCATAAGAGACAAGATAATATGATATTATAACCTCTATAATCACCAATAGCTTGACAATACTAAAAATTGCAAACCTTGAAAAACAAAATTTATTTTGATTTCATTCTGGCACGTTTTCGGTGACTTTATGGTTTCTTTTTGGTGGTTTTTGATTTCTTTCCTGTGGTTTAGACTTTCTTTTCGGTGAATTTTTGGTGTCCAAAATTCTCAAAAATCACACAGTATGGTGTCTTTCTGTGTACTTTCCACCTGTACTTCCATTATACAAAAATTATAAATACTTGACTTCATCAACTTGACATACCCTCACTGTTGAACATAATTCCCTAAGTACAGTATAAATTTAGAGATTGACTCTAACAAGATCAGTAAAAATGCATCTGAAAAATTTATAACTATAACTAACATTCATAGAGTTATGAAATCAGTTACATTTCTTCACACAAAAAGAATTGCCTCAATTCCTATTCCACAAGTATGTGTTTCATATTAGAGAACATGTGTACAAAATGGTATGGCCTTCTTCTACTCATAACCATAGAGATTTATCCTACAGTGAGTAGCTTTCTATTACCATCTCTCTCTGAAATTGTCTTGACTGCCTTTCTTACATGTAGGACTTACAAATTGAGTTCTCTACTCACTCCTCTACTACAGTTCTGCTCAGTCTGTATCTACTGCAATTCTATATTTTGGCACAGTCTATCTCTTCTCTCTATCTTCTGCTCTGTTAGATGAACTTAAATACACAACTAATCTATACGCTTGTAAATTCAAGAACCGTGTAATCTCTAGAGTAAATTGATTCTCTAGTTTACACTATATTACAATTGTGAATTTGTCCCTTCACATAGGTGTAGGTCTACAAATTTCTAACTTTTATAGTTCTTAGTCCTTCTTCTTCTCGTTGAAATCTTCTTGTCTCCATGTCTAATTAGTGAATGAAGCCTCAATATCTCCCCCTCAATCACTAATTAGCAACTTCTGACATCTTTAGACATCTTCCTTCTCTTTTGTTCCTGCCATTCCCTTGAATCTACTTCTCTTCACTCCATCTAAGCTTTTTTGTCAAAATATCTGCTATCTGATCTTTTCTAGGAGTATGTACCACTTCAAGTTCCTTCTTCATTACCTTTTCTCTCAGGAAATGGTATTGAATCTCTATATGCTTTCTCATATTATTTCCAAATATGATAGGTATACCTTGATCAATGCCCAAACTTTTGAACAATGTCTGCATCCACACTAATTCTTTAGCTGCTTCCACAAGTCCTTTGTACTCTGCTTTTGTTGATGATAATGCCACTATATTTTGCCTCTTTGACCACCAACTTTCAAGCTTATCACCTATGTACACCATGTATCCATGCATTGATCTTCTATCATCTTGAATTCCAATCCAGTCTCAGTGACGATATGCTCTCAACTTTATGTCTGAAGTAAAAGGGTAATATAATCCTTTCTTTAAAGTTCCTTTGATATAAGGAATCTTTGATCCGCAATCCAATTTTGATCCTTTGGGCAATTCATGAATTATGAGAGGACTTCCATTACATAACTGAGATCAGGCCTTGTTAGTGTAGCATAAATCAAACTTCCAACTAACGGCTGATACTTCCTCATGTCCTTGAAATTTGCACCATCATACTTGCTTAGCTTATGATTTACTTCAAGTGGAATTGAAGCTTCTCTACAATTCTCCATGTTAAACTTTTCATAGGTTCAGAAGATACCTTTCTTGTGATATATATATATATATGTCATGATCTGCATAAGTGATTTCCATTCCAAGAAAATATGACAATTTTCCTGGGTCACTTATTTTGAATTCTCTTTCATGTAACTTCTTGACCTCCGTGTTTTCTTCATTTGAGATACCTGTAATTATAATGTTAGCTACATATATGCAAATGTAGATTATACCTTCATTTGTTCTCTTGATAAGTAAAATTTCATTTGCCTTTGAACTTTGATATCAAAGATCATTGAGATACTTCACATGCCTATAGTTCCAAACTCTTAGAGCTTGCTTTAGCCCATCTACAAACATATTCTGGATACCTGTAGTTTGAAAACCCCTAGGATTGCTCCATGTATACTTCATTAGATATGTATCCATTCAAAAATGTATTCTTTATGTCCAATTGACTCAATGTACATCCTTTAGATGTTGCAATAGAAATAATTGTTCTTATAGTTGACATCTTTGCCACAGGACTAAATGTCTCATCATAATCTATGCCATGAGTTTGAGCACATCCTTTGACAACCAGTTTGGCTTTATATCTGGATATTCTTCCATCTACAAGCTTCTTCCTTTTATAAACCCATTTATTTGTAATCACTTTCTTACCATTTGGTTTGGGAACAAGTTCCCAAGTCTTCTTCTCCTCAAGTGCATTGAAATCTTCCTTCATTGCTTCTTCCCATTTTTCTTACGTTTTGCTTCATCATAACTTTGAGGTTCCTCATCCTCTTTGACCGTATAAGCATAATTTTTCTGAGTCATATAAGAGATATCACATGATTACCTTGTTGATTGTCCCCTCAATCTGGTTGACCTTCTTCGTTCACATTCTTCATGTGTATCTGAGTACACTTCTTCATCAACCCTAGGTACATCTTCATACCTCCTTGGCGATCCAACTCTGGATGTGCGTTCTTGCATATGATCTTCATCTCCATTCAGCTACATATGTGATTTACCTTTTTCTTGTCTTCTTACTTCTTCTTCAAATTCTTCAATGTTGTGCCTTTGTTTTGCATACCAACTCTTTTGTTCATCAAATGTTACATCTTTAGAAACAAGAAAACTGTTTGGTTAAAGGATTCCATACCCTATAACCCATTTGCTTTTCATAGTATCCAATGAACACATATTTTTCAGCCTTTAGTTCGAGCTTATGTCTAAGTTGTGATGGTACATAAGCATAGGCAACTAATCCAAACACCCTACAATGATCCAATGTTGGTTTCTTAACCCATCACGCTTCATAAGGAGTCATTCCATTTAGAGTTGTACATGGTAATATATTCACAAGATATGTAATTGTAGTTACAACCTCAGCCCATAAATAATTTGGACAATTTTCTCCTTCGGCATAGCTCTTGCAAACTCAAGTAGAGTTCTATTTCTCCTCTCTGCCACCCCAGTCTATTGAGGTGTGTATCTATAGGTTATTTCTCTCTAGATATGTGCATTCCAAAGATAATCATTGAGTTCTTGGGAGAAGTATTCTCCCCCTCCATCTGACCTTAGCATCTTCAGCTTTTGAAAGACTACCAAAACTATACAAATGATCAAGAGGATTCCTACTACTCATGAATTTGACAGCCAAGCTGTTGGAAGAGATGGATGGATACCTCAAGAAAGTGAGGTGGTACTGCTAGTGCACTTTAGAGTTATAATGCACTTTAGAGTTATAAAGTAGGTCCCTTTTAGCTTGCAAATAACACCAAGAAAGTACCTATGTACTTTGGAGTTGATGCTTGAAACAATTTATCCGAAACAGTTTAGTTCAAGAATAGTTAGTGTTGAAAAACTTGCTATTTTAGTCCATACACCTGCTGGCTTTCTTTACTTAGAGCTCACAATACAGTAACAATTGACAAAATTCGTTTTGGGGAAATTCAATTAGCTTTGATAGCTAATGATTTCAAGTGGAATAATTTAAAATGATCAACTAAGCTCTGAGAAATCATTCTAGCAAATCAAATCTTACCCCCCCCCCCACTTTTTAGGGACTAACCAATAGATGACTAGTGAGCACTTTGAAGAGGCTTTCTCCCTGATGCTTGAACCAAATGCCTTGAAATTTTGGTAGCACAAAGTAGACTTTAAGCTAGTTCCAACTAGTCAAAGACTGTGCAAAATGGTTGAGTATTTAGTGAGATGTGACCAGAAGAAGTTGACTGTTTTGAGTAGTCACAACAGAGAAGTAGAGAGAGGTTCAATGAGCTATATGTATTATAACACATGATTTTATAGAGTCATTGACATTATAATGATGCTCAATGATGATGAACTGAGTGAGCTATGGTGTGAGCTACTCAAGTTGTACAGATGATCAAGGAGAGAGCTCTAGATGAGGCACACTACACTACGAGATTTACAAGACCTTTTTATAAGTATTTCTTCTAAGTTTGAATTTTGAATTCCAAATTGGATCCAATAAAAAAGTAACTTGTGTGATTTAGCAGACATTCTCTCATCTTGAATTTGTAGCTAATATTCCTCCTAACTCCACGAGTTATGAGCTTCTACACGATTCTCCAAGGATTTAATGATTTACAATTGTAAATGATCAAGTAGTTACAAACTATAGTTCACATGACTCATCAAGTGCTTCCACACAATGTCTTCCATGCTAAGCCAAATGTGTAGGCTTTTACATTTGCACCAATAGAAGCAAGGTAAAGATGATGAAAGTAACTATTCTATATTGATTGTGGTTGCTCCAATCATGTAGCAGGCAATGTAGCATTGTTATCTGATCTTGAAGAACCCAAAGGGAAGCATGAAGTCTAGATAGGTGATGAAAATGGGCACTCACAAAAGAAGATTCAAAATGTTAAAGCAAATGATGGTAACATGAATCTCCTAAGTAGGGTATTGTATATGCGAACAATAACAAAGAACCTAATCAATGTTGGACACATTGTTGAGAAGGGTTTACAGGCTAGATTCACAAGGCATGGAGAAAATGTGGAGGACCCTCTACAAGGCTTCAAGAGGATTGCAAAAGATGAGAAATCTGGTAGAATTTTTACATTTGAAGTTGAAGATACAAGGAATATTTCTCTCTTCAATTACAAAGACCAAACCCTGTTTGAATTGGAGATATGGCATAAGAGACTAGGTCATATAGACAAAATGACATTGAAGCAAATATGCAGGGATCATAGTGTGATTGGCATTCCAAATGTATCCAAGCAACACATGATTAATAAATGTGGAGCATGCCAATTTGGCAAATCATATAGGAAACCATTCAACAAAAGAGGATACATGTATGAAGACTATTTGGAGCTTGTGCACACAGATGTGTGGGGTCCTAACAAAGAACCATTAATCTCAGGGTCAAGTTATTATGTTTCATTCATAGATGACAATTTTAGATGGACAATACTTTATTTTATGAAGCATAAAGATGGTCTTCACTTGTTTCAAGAAGTATTTGGCATTGGTTGAGAATCAAATAGGTAGAAGCTTGAAGAGGCTCAGATCCGATAGAGGTGGTGAGTATTTCTCACATGAGTTTGAATCCATCTTACAAGATAGAGGCATAAAGAGAGAGATTACAACAAGATACACTCCTAAAGAGAATGGAGTGGCAGAGAGAAGAAATAGACTATTAGTAGAGGCTACAAGATCAATGTTGAATGAGAAAAAACTTCCAAATTACTTATGGGTAGAGGTTGTTTCCACAAACAATTACCTAATCAATAGGCTTCCATCTAAGTTTTTGGATGGAATGACACCTCACACATTAGGGGAAAGCTTGATCCAAAAGCTGAAAGATGCATATTCATTGCTATGGAGGAGGAAATTGAAGCACTTGAAGAGAATAACACTTGGGATTTGGTTCCCAAAAAATCATTCATGAAGGTAATAGGATCCAGGTGAATTTACAAAGTGAAAACGAATTCAGATGGGACAATCAACAGGTATAAAGCAAGGCTAGTAGCAAAGGGGTTTGCTCAAACCCATGGAGTGGATTATGAGGAGACCTTCAGACCTATAGCTAAGATGCGAGCTATCAGAGTTTTAGTAAGTATTGCTACTTCAAAGATTTGGAATTTGTACCAATTAGATGTTAAAAATGCATTCCTTAATGGATGGATCTCTAAAGAGGTCTACATGGCTCACCCACCAGGATATGAAGATAAAGACAAACCTAATTTTGTATGTAAATCAAGGAAAGCACTATATGATTTAAAGCAAGCTCCTAGAGCTTGGAACCATAGGCTTTTCACATACTTGCAGGACCAAGGCTTTGTTGCAAGCAAGGCAGATTCTTCATTGTTATTTATGAAGACTAATTTAGAAGTTATTTATCTATGTGTTTATGTGGATGATATCAAGGGAATGATGCCAATGGCATCAAGAAGATCAAAGCTCAGATGAAGGAAGAGTTCAAGATCAATGATCTTGGATTGCTTACATATTTTCTTGATTATAGATTGTTTATATAGATTCTAGTGTTTTCATTACTCAGAGGAAGTACATCCATGATATGCTAGTTAAGTTCAAGATGGAAAATTCAAAAATTTCAGGTATATCCATGGAATTGAACCACAAACGCAATACTCATGAAGGAGAGCTACTTGAAGACATTACAAGGTATCAAAGTCTGGTTAGGAGTCTCAATTATGCAACCCTAACAAGAGTGAACATATGCTATGGAGTAGGTACATTGAGTTCGTTCATGCATACACCAAGAAAACCTCACATGGAAGCTGCCAAAAGGATCTTAAAGTACTTGAAGGGTACCATAAATGAAGGGCTATTTTATCCATTCACATATGACTCGGATATCAAGCTATACTCTGATGTAGATTGGGCTAGCTCAAAAGATGATAGGAGGAGCACCTTTGGCTACCTATCTTTTGCAGGATCAAAGTTGATTTCATGGTCATTAAAGAAACAACCAACTATGACACTATCATCAACTGAAGCTGAAATATAGAGGCCTAGCAAATGCAACACAAGAAGCAATGTGGTTAAAGCCACTCCACTCAGATTTGGGGCTACATACATATACTCCAATGATCTTTAGCCATAACACTAGCCCAGTTCATTTTACTACTAATCCTATATATCACGTAAGGACTAAGCACATTAAGTGCATTATCATTATGTGAGAGAGAAGCTACTTAGCAAGGACATACAATTGTCCTATGTATCAACCAACTTGCAATGTGTAGATATGCTAACCAAATCTTTGGATGGACCTAAATCGAACAGGTTTAAGATGATGAGTGGATTGCATGAGAATAAAGAAAATTGAATCCCAAGCATATTAGGCTTTAGGGGGAGCTATTGTTGCAATTACTCCAAGCCTAGCTTGATCATTTACCCTAAGGGTCATATGTGCATTTGTTGGTGCAAATGATTCCAAGCCTACATACTTGGAAAATTAGCATTTAATTCATATAGTCGCATATGACTATTCCCTTGTAAAAATCAATTTACTTTTATCCTGGTAAATGTGCATATGTTAATTGCACTACTCTCACATGGAGTTAGGAGGAATCAAGTCTCAAATTAATTGGCATTTGATTGATGAGAAAGTAAGTCCTAAAGTTTTGGATTCACTTTATGGTAAGAGCTTGAATTTGAATTCAAAAGTTGGCTCCAACTACAAGCTATGAAAATGGATGAAAATCTCGTGTGAGATAGAGCCCAATTTGGAGATCTTTTGAGAGGAGTTTTTTGTGATAGTTAGCTCATTCTATAGCTCCATCACTACACTCACAGTGTGCAATTATACATTGCCAATGTCATTGTAATTCTATGTTATTTAATACATATACATTGATCACATCTCTACTTCACTTCTATCTCAAGTTCACCTCAGATCAGTGATCTTCTTAGACTTGGTTCTCAGTGCATAGTTGATCATTTGATGGGATTTAAAGTGGTTTAGGTTCAACATACTATCTATTGTATAGCTACAAAGTTTCATTGTCATTGTTCTTCTCAATCTTGATATATCATCACAACTATGCTCACTAGTCTATATACTATTGAAGCCCTAAATTGTCGGTGTCTATTGATTTGCTAAACACAATTCTCAGAGTACACGATCATTTCAAGTGAAATAACTTGTGAATGGAAGCTATCTAATTAATTAGATACTCCCAAAAGGAATTTAATCAATTGCTAGTATGTTGAGAGCACTGTTTATTTTACTGAACATGTATAGAGACCAAAATAGCAAGTCTTAGCTCATAGTTGAATTTTCTACTCATTTCTATTGATCCATTGATTAGAGGATCATGCTAGAAGATAGTTAGGTGATTATTGGGAAGCTCAAAATTTCTAATTTGAAAGAACTTGGAGAATCTTGTAGAAGGTAGAAAAGTGCGTTTCGAAGCGACGAAGTTTGGTCAAACCAACCGGCACAAGACCAGCCCTTGAGCTTATGGAGACTCAAATAGACCTTATAAGCATGTAATAAGTGCAAAGAAATACACTATGTAATTTGGAGCATCAAGGAAAATGATTCGATACAAAACAGATAGGTTCGCGGGTCGACTAGCTCAAAAAACTTACTATCTATCGAAGAGACAATGAACTTCAAATGCCCATAGCAGCCAGCGTGATTACAATTAGAAAAAATCCTTTTATGGGAGTGATACACATATATGTGAGTGTATGGAATGCACAAAAGTATAATAAATAAGCAAAATATGCTATAGGAATGAATGCGACATTCACCGGTGGTACTTCCTATTTTTTAGGAATACGCAGAGATTGACTCCGAGATAGAAAAATGCAGATTTCTCCCAATCTACTGAACCAAATGCTATGAAAATTTATAGGCATAAACTAGACACTTATACCTTTCCAATGATTCATGTTGCACTCAATTAAACACTCCAGAGAGAGAGCAGTAGCCTTTGCAAGATTACTATTGGTGAAGAAGATGATGCAGAGAATTGAAGGAGCAAGACAATGATGGTCACAAGTGTATGTATATTGCTTCCATGTAATGTACAAGTGATTTCAAGTCCTTATATAGCCTCTAGGAGTGTTCCATGACTTTTACAAGTTGAATTTGAATTCAAATGAAGGTGGGAATGGTTGTTGGAGGGAATCAATTCACTTTCCTACAATCTAGGAAAAGTGAAGATCTACTTTGATCTACTTTTAGGTGATTGATTGCTTGATTGAATGCAACTTCAACCACCAAAAATTCGTGGGATTTGGGCTCTATCTTTCTACCTTTACATGTGTAAAGCTCAAGGCTTTTACACCGGTAAATGAACCATCAAAAATCTCTCAAATTGAGCATATGAAAAAGAACTCTTCAACGGATATTCTTTCAACATGATAGCCTTTGATGTAGATCAAATCCACCTCAAGCATAGAGTAAGCTTGAGGTTCCAACAGGTCCCCCTCAAGCTAAAGTATGCTTGAGTGTTCATTCTCTGATAGGTTGAATACCTGCCATAGCTTTCAATCTACAAAGCTTTATTCCATCAAGTGCCTTCGTCATCATATGTGCTACTTGCTTTTCAGTAGGAAAAAAAGAAATGTCGATCTCCTTTGGCATGAGCTTCTCCCTGATGAAGTGGTAATGGACTTCTATGTGCTTGGTTCTCGCATGGAAAATAGGATTGCCGCTAGATGCATGGAACTTACATTATCTCCAAATATGTGAGGTTTGGAACTCACAAGTCCCAAATCTGTGTACAATGCTTTTAACCATATTGCCTCTTGAGTTGCTATGGTCAAGCCTCTAAATTCTGCTTCAATTGAAGATAGAGCAACTGTTGGTTGCTTCTTGGAACTCCATAACACTAGCTTCAAACCTGCAAATGCTGAGTAACCAGATGTACTTTTTCTATCATCCCTAGCTCCTACCCAATCTGCATCTGAGTAGATTTTGATATCCAAATCTGAAGAGTAAGGATAGAATATACCTTGGTTGATTGTACCTTTGAGATACTTAAGTACTCTCTTAGCTGCATCCATGTGTGGTCTTCTCGGTGCGTGCATGAACTCACTAAGCACTCCCACACTATATGAGATGTCTACCCTTGTATGAGTAGCATATATCAAGCTACCGACCAAGCTTTGATACTCTTTAATGTCTTCGATTTTCTTACCTTCATAAACACTTAGTTTATGATTCATCTCCAAAGGTGTACCTGCACGTTTAGTGTTCTCCATTTTGAACTTGAGAAGAAGATCTTGAATGTATCTTCTCTGAGTCAAATACATTCCTTCATTTGTATATATCACCTGCATACCTAGGAAATATGTGAGCTCACCTAGATCACTGATTTTGAACTCCTCTTGCATGTGTCTCTTGATCCTTTGAATGCCATTTAGATTATCACCTGTCACAATAATATCATCTACATATACACATAGATAGATAACCTCATTGTGATACCTTTTGATGAATAGAGAAGGACCTGAGCTGCTAGCTTTGAATCCTTGATCTTGAAGATATGTAACCAACCTGTAATTCCAAGATCTAGGAGCTTGTTTCAATCTATACAATGCTTTCTTAAGTCTGTAAACATAAGATGGATGATTAGGGTTTTCAAAACCCGGTGGTTGTGACATGTATACCTCTTCACTTATCCAACCATTTAAGAATGCATTTTTCACATCAAGTTGGAGGAGTCTCCAATTCCTTGCAGCAGCTACACTTATCAATGTCCTGATTGTAGTCATCTTTGCAACTAGTGAGAATGTTTCCTCATAGTCTATACCATGCGTTTGTGAGCATCCTTTGGCAACTAATCTTGCCTTGTACCTAGAGATTGATCCATTTGAATTTCTTTTAACTTTATATACCCATCTGTAACCAATTACCTTTTGATTCGGTGACATTGGAACCAAATCCCAATTGTCCATCTCCTTCAATGCATCTATCTTCGTTCATGGCCTTTTCCCAATTAGGGTTTCCCTTTGCCTCTTCATAGGTTGGGGGTTCCTCTGAAATAGAGTCTTTTGCCAAGTAGATTGAATGCTTTGCAACAAATGTGGAATCATATCCATACCTTTCTGGTTGTTTCTTCTCTCTTACTGATCTTCTAGGTGCTTGTTTGGAGCATTCTCCAACCTCTTGCATCTTTTCTTTGCCTCTTGACTTCCATAGCTTGTAATCCTTTTCTCTTTCATCTTGGTCATCGTCTGTATCACTTCTTGGATCTTGGACCTGTCTATCATGCTTGCTTCCTAATTGATAAGAGTGAGAATCAAGATCATATGGTAGTGTTACCTTTTGTTTGTCTTCATCATACCAAGACCTGTGTTCTTCAAACACATCTCTACTTGTAGTGAATTGCTTTGTTGAAGGATTGAAGAACCTGTAACCCATCTGAGTTGAATCATATTCAATAAACACTGCCTTTGTTGCCCTTTCATCTAGCTTACCTCTTATTTGTGATGGTACATGAACATAAGCTAAACAACCAAAAACCTTGCAATGTCCAAGACTAGGTTTTCTTCCATGCCATGCTTCATAAGGAGTCATACCTTGAAGTGATTTGGATGGTAGTCAATTGACAAGGTACATAGCACTTGAAATAGCTTCTGCCCATAGATAATGTGGCAACTTCTTCTCTTCAAGCATTGTTCGGGCTGATCCAACCAATGTCTTGTTTCTCCTCTCTGCAATTCCATTTAGTTGACGAGAGTACCTAGTAGTCACTTCCCTTTTGATACCTTTGCCCTGCAAGAACTCATCAAACTCTTTGGAGAAGTATTCTCCCCCTCCATCAGATTTGAGCTTCTTTAGTGATCTACCTGTATGATTCTCCACATGTGCAAGATACTTCTTGAAGCAATCAAACACTTTATTCTTACTCTTGATAAAGTATAGAACAGTCCATCTACTATGGTCGTCAATAAATGAGACATAATACCTTGATCCTGCCAGTGAAGGTTCTTGACTTGGTCCCCATACATCTGTGTGTACTAAGTCCAATAAGTTGTTGTGGATGTAGCCTTTGTGGTTGAATGGTTGTCTTTGTGCCTTCCCAATCTGACATGCATCACACCTGTTGATCATGTGTTGTTTTGATATGTTCGGCAGTCCTAGAACACTTTGATCCCTGCATATATCCTTCAAGGTTCTTTCATTCACATGAGCAAGTCTCTTATGCCACACTTCAAGCTCACTTAGGGTTTGAGACCCAAAGTTGAATAGAGCTATGTTCCTGGTTTCTCCTACTTCAAAAGTAAAGAGCCTACCATGCTTCTCACCTCAGGCTATCTTCTTGAAGCCTTTACATCGATCTTCCACAAAAGCTCCATGTTGGGTGAACCTAACTTGCAAGCCTTTTTCAACTATTTGGCCTACACTTATTAGGTTTTTAGTGATAGTGAGTACATAGAGAACCTTACTTAGAATGTTTGTCTTGTCGTTGGAAGCTTTGACATTACCAATCTTCTCCACATTGTGCTTTGTGTCATCCCCTGTTTGCACTTCATGTGTATGCTTTGGACTTTCCAAGTCAGATAGAAGAGCAATGTTGCGTGCAACATGATTCGAACATCCTGAATCTATGTAGAACAAATGATCATCTTCTTTACCTTCTTTGTGGCTTAGATTCATAAGAAGCAATGAGTCTTCATGTGGTTGATCTTCTGAATAATTGTTGTAGTCCCTTCTATTATAGCTTCTATTGTTATTCTTGAAGTTGTGTCCACCTCTGCCTCTATTGCTGCCATATCCACCTCTTCCACTTCCTTTCTGGGTCTTCCCATTGAACCAACAATTCTGAGTGGTGTGTTTGGTCTTATCGCATATGGCACAAGGTTGAACATTCTGACCTTTGGCTTTGTCTTGCTTTGGTCCTTTCTTCTTCCCTTTCCACTTTCTCTTGCTTGCAAAGTTGGCTTGAGAAGTCTCTTCTTCATCTTCTTCCTTCTTCTTCCCTTTTTGCTTCTTATCCTTCTTATCTGCATATAGAGCACTAGTTGAATTACCATGATAGGATTTACCTTCCTTTATGCTATTGTTGGCTTCTTGATTGAAGAGTTGTCCAAGAAAGATGTTGGAAGTCTATAATTTGCACATCCATGATGAGATCGTAAGCCGTCGTGAAGGATTGCCATTGCTTATCACTTTGAATGCCGTTGAGAATTTGCCTCATGATGACCTCTTCTTCAATCAACTCTACAATGGATGCTAACTGATCCGCAACCTCCTTGACCTTGGTAACAAACTCTATGATGGTTTGTTTAGGTGTCTTCTTCATTTGGTTGAACTCATTCCAAAGATGATTCTTTCTTGCTTTGGTACTAGCAGAAAAGAAAGTCTCGAGGGCATCCCAAGTCTCTTGAGATGTCTTGCATCCTCTAATATGTGGTAATAGAAAGTCAGAGATAGAGTTTAGTATGTACAACCTTGCTTGAGCATCCCTTGCGCACCAAAGTGTGAGCTTATCTGTCTCTTCTTGTGTAGGTCCTCCTTTGGATCTTGGAATAGGCATAACTTCATCACCTGCTACAATTCCATAGAGATTTCACCTTGTAAATAGGCCTCCATTCTGATTTGCCAAGCCGCATAGTTGTGTTGATCAAGCTTCTCGATCATTGAGGGAAAGCCGTCACCCATCTTGATCTAGCTCTGATACCACTGAAAGAACTTGGAGAAGCTTGTAGAAGGTACAAAAGTGCGTTTCCAAGCGACGAAGTTTGGTCAAGACAACCGGCACAAGACCAGCCCTTGAGCTTATGGAGAATCAAATAGACCTTATAATCATGTAATAAGTGCAAAGAAATACACTATGTACTTTGGAGCATCAAGGAGAATGAGTCGATACAAAACAGATAGGTTCGCGGGTCGACTAACTCAAAAAACTTACTATCTATGGAAGAGACAATGAACTTCAAATGCCCATAGCGACCAGCGTGATTACAATTAGAAAACATCCTTTTATGGAAGTGATACACATAGGGTTGAGTATATGGAATGCACAAAAGTATAAGGAATAAGCAAAATATGCTATAGGAATGAATGCGACATTCACCGGTGTTACTTCCTATTTTTCAGGAATACGCAGAGATTGACCCCGAGACAGAAAAATGAAAATTTCTCCCAAGATACTGAACCCAATGCTATGAAGATTTATAGGCATCAAGTAGACACTTATACCTTTCCAATGAGTTATCTTGGACTCATGTTGAAGCTCTGTAGAGAGAGCAGCATCCTCTGCAAGATTATTGTTGGCGAAGAAGATGATGCAGAGAATTGAAGGAGCAAGACAATGATGGTCACAAGTGTATGTATATTGCTTCCATGTCATGTACAAGTGATTTCAAGTCCTTATATAGCCTGTAGGAGTGTTCCACGACTTTTACAAGTTGAATTTGAATTCAAATGAAGGTGGGAATGATTGTTGGAGGGAATCAATTCACTTTCCTACAATCTAGGAAAAGTGAAGATGTCCTTTGATCTACTTTTAGGTGATTTATTGCTTGATTGAATGCAACATCAACCACCACAAATTCGTGGGATTTGGGCTGTATCTTTCTACCTTTACATGTGTAAAGCTCAAGGCTTTTACAATGGTAAATGAACCATAAAAAATCTCTCAAATTGAGCGTATGAAAAAGAACTCTTCAACGGATATTCTTTCAATGTGATAGCCTTTGATTTAGATCAAATCCACCTCAAGCATAGTGTAAGCTTGATGTTCCAACATAATTTACTCCACAAATTGTTCTTGGCTGGTGTGAAGCAGTATTTTTCAACACCACTTCATCTTTGGAATCTATCCACCATCTCCTTCAATGGTGGTATCAAAGCAACATCAAGGAAAATGGGAGATGGATTTCCATCACTCATTGAGAGATTGGACAAAAGAAACTATCTAGCATGTTCCCTAAGGATGCAAGCTTATCTCCAAGGAAGAAGCTTATATAGATACATCTCTGGTAATGAGGAAATGCCAGTATTCAGAAGCAAACATCAACCTACAAGAGAAGAGAAAGAAAGGCTAACTACATGATGTGGAAAGGATACTCCAACCAGGTCTTATATACTTAACTCAATATCTCATTTCTTATTACCTCGCATTAAGAATTGCAAGACCTCCCAAGAGACTTTGGAAGTACTTTCTTCATACTTGTCATCAAATACAAGGGCTAGGAAGAACCAATTTCGGATGGAATTCACAACCTTGAAGAAGCAACCAAACCAAAGTGTGGATGACTATGTGACCAAGATGAAGGATTTAGCTAACCAACTTGGGAGCATTGGAGAAGAAATAGAAGAGGAGCGGATAGTAAGGTATATCATAAATGGCATGAAGGCTGATGAATAGTGGGAGTCCTTCACCATAGCAATGGACCTATATATGGACATGCAGATATGTGACGTCAACACATTGATGGGGCAACTCTTCACACATGAGAAAAAGCTCAACAAGAATGGAGACAACTCTAGAGGTAATTAATCTTATGCCTTTACATAGATGTAAATAAGAGTAAAGATAAAGGTAAAGGTAAAAAGAATGAAGAAGAGGCAAGTACCTCTCAAGTGAACTTCACAGGTAGAGGAAGAGGTCCTAGAGGAAGGGATAGAGGAGGAAAGAAAGGTAGGGGGAGATCATACAACTCTTCACCTTGCAATATCTGTGGTTTGACCAATCATACAAGAGATGATTGTTTCAAGACCACAGAGAATCAGAGAAGAAGAGGCTTCCACAGAGGAGGCTATGGACAATCTAGAGGCAGGTTCAACAATGGAGCAAGGAATTACCATCACAACTACAACCAAGGCTACAACAACAACAACTATCAAGGAGGTTTTAGCGATAGAAGACCAAGAGGATTCTCTATTGATCATGAACATGACATCCAAGCGAGGTAAAGATGATGAACATGTATTCTATATTGATTCTAGTTGTTGCAATCATGTGGCTGGAAATGTAGCATTGCTATCTAATCTTGAAGAACCCAAAGGGAAGCATGACATCTAGATAGGTGATGATAATAGGCACTCTTTTAAGAAGATTGGAAATGTTAAAGCATTTGATGGTAATATGAACCTTTTAAGTAAGGTATTATATGTGCCAACCATAACAAAAAACCTAGTGTTGGGCAGATTGTTGAGAAGGGTTTACAGGTTAGATTCAGAAGGCATGGAGCATATGTGGAAGACCCTGAACAAGGCTTCAATCAAGTACTTAGAAGATCTCAAAGGGAGAGTAAGAAACTTATAAGGCATGACTATGATACATCACTAGTCACCAAGCATACTATATACATGGCTAAAGATTCTATGTCAGAAGAACCTTCTTCATTTGAAGAAGCCAATAAGAAGAAAGAATGCAGAGAAGCCATGCAGGAAGAAATTGAAGCACTTCAGGAGAACAATACTTGGGATTTGGTTCCCAAGAAACCAAGCATGAAGGTAATAGGATCTAGGTGGATTTACAAAGTAAAGAAAAATTCAGATGCTTCAATCAATAGGTACAAAGCAAGGCTAGTAGAAAAAGGGTTTGCTCAAACCCATGGAGTGGATTATGAGGAAACCTTCTCACTTGTGGCAAAGATGCCAAGGATCAGAGTTTAGTAAGTATTGCTGCTTCAAAGAATTGGAACGTGTATCAATTAGATGTTAAAAATGCATTCCTAGATGGATCGATCTATGAAGAAGTCTACATGGCTCAACCACCAGCGTATGAAGAAAAGGGCAAATCAGATTATGTATGCAAATTAAGGAAAGCACTCTATGGTTTAAAACAAGCTCCTAGAGCTTGGAACTAGTGGCTTATCACATATTTATAGGATCAAGGATTTGTTGCTAGAAAAACAAATTCTTCTTTGTTCATAAAGAAGACTAACTCAAAAGTTATTTATCTATGTGTTTATGTGGATGACATTATCATTATAGGGAATAATGCCAATGGTTTCAAGCAAATCAAATCTCAAATGATGGAAGACTTTAAAATCAACGACCTTGGTTTGTTAACATATTTTCTTGAATTAGAACTTGTATATTCAGATTCTAGAGCCTTTATTACTCAGAGGAAGTACATTCATGATATATTAGTCAAATTCAAGATGGAGACAACAAAATTGCAAGCACACCCATGGAACTCAACCAAAAACTTAGTTCTCATGCGGGAGAACTCCTTGCAGATATTATAGGTTATCAAAGGCTTGTTGGGAGTCTCGATTATGCAACCCTAACAAGAGTGGACATATGTTATGGAGTAAGTACATTAAGCCAATTTATGTCTACACGAAGAATGCCAAACATGGAAGCTTCCAAGAGGATATTAAAGTATCTAAAGGGTAATATAAATGAAGGAATATTTTATCCATTCACATCTGACTTGGATATCAAGCTATATTATAATGCAGATTGGGCAGGCTCAAAAGATGATAAGAGAAGCACTTCTCGCTACTTATCTTTTGTAGGTTCAAAGCTAATTTCATGGTCATCAAAGAAACGACCAACTATGGCATTGTGATCAACTAAAGAAAAATATAGAGGCTTATCAAATGCAACACAAGAGGCTATGTGGCTCAAGCTACTTTATACAGATTTGGGATTCCATTCTTGTAATCCAATGATCTTTGGAGATAAAGCTAGCTCACTTCATTTGGCTGCTAATCTTGTATATCATGCAAGGACTGAGTACATTGAAGTGGACTATCATTATGTAGAGAGAAGCTACTTAGCAAGGACATCCAATTGTCCTGTGTATCAACCAATTTGCAATGTGTAGATATGTTAACAAAATCTTTGGATGGAACTAAGATGAACAAGTTCAAGATGATGATTGGATTGCAAGAAATCAAAGAGAAATGAAGTACAAGCATGTTAGGCTTGAGGGGGAGATATTGTTGCAAATGAGTCCAAGTCTACATACTTGGAAAAGTAGCATTTATTTCATATAGTCCTATTTGAATATTCCCTTGTAAAAATAAATTCACTTTTATCCTTGTAAAAGTGCATGTGGTAATCGCACTACTCTCACATGGAGTTAGGAGGAATCAAATCTTGAATTACTTAGTAGTTTATTGATGAGAAAGTAAGTCCTAAAGTTTAGGATTCACTTTATGGTAAGAGCTTGAATTTGAATTCAAAAGTTGGCTCCAACTCCAAGCTATAAAAATGGATCAAAATCTTGCATGAGATAGAGCCCGATTTGGAGATCTTTTGAAAGGGATTTTCTATGATAAGTGATCTCATTCTATAGCTCCATCACTAACCTGAAATTGGGAAATTATACATTGCCAATGTCATTGTAATTATATGTGATTTAATACATATACATTCATCACATCTCTACTTCACTTCTCTATCAAGTTCATCTCAAAATAGTGACATTCTTAGACTTGGTTCTCAGTCCATAGTTGATCCTTTGATGTGATTTAAAGTAGTATAGATTTAGGATAATGTCTTTTTTATATCTACAAAGTTTCATTCTCATTGCGTTTAGCCATCTTGAGATGTCTTCACAATTTTGCTCACTAGTTTGCATACTGTTGAAGCTTGAAATTGTCTCGATGGTCTATTGATTTGCTAAAATCAATTCTCATAGTAAACTTGATCATTTCAAGTGAAATAGCTTGTGAATGGATTCTATCTAAGTTACTTAGATATTACCAAAAGGAATTTTATCAATTGCTTGCAGGTTGAGAGCAGTGTTCATTTTACTGAACATGTGTAGAGACCAAAATAACAAGTCTTAGCTCATAATTGAATTTTCTACTCACTTGTTTTCATCCATTGATTAGAGGATCATGCTCCAAAGCACTTAGGTGATTATTTGTGATTATTGGGAAGCTCAAAAGGTCTACTTTACTCTTCACAACTTGTTCTTAGCTGATGTGAAGCAAGATTTTGCAATACCACTTCATCTCGAATCTATCCACCATCTCCTTCAATAGCATTCATGTATTAGCACATGAATAATCTCTTGTAAAAGATAGATTGTTTACTCCTTCTAAAAGTGCACATATGGAATCACATCAATCATAAGTTCTTAGGAGAATCGTTTCATGAATTATTGGTGAGATACATGAAGATTGAGATCCTAAACTCTAGAGATACGTTTTGGTAAAAGTTTGAATTTCAAATTCAAAAAGAGCTCCAACTTTACCTATAATGAGAACTTCAAAAGTCGTGTATGTGCACCCCGATTTGAAGAGATATTCAGAGGGATTTTAAGTTGATATTGAGGTCACACCATAGCTCTATCATTGCCCTCCCATTGTCCACTCATTCATTGCTAATGTCAATGTAATTCATGTGCATTAATACACAGTTCTCTTATGTCTCAACTCTTCTACTCAATCATGTATCACTTAGAAAAACGTACTTCTTTGATCTATTTCTCAGTGTATTCTTGATCCTTTTTAGTGACTGAATTTGGAACACTATCTATTTTCTTGCTACAAACTTTCATATTTATTGCTTTAGCCAAACTCAAGTTATGAGCAAAACATTGCTCACTAGTCTGCATCTGTTAGTGCCCAAAAATGCCGGCATGCATCTCTAACTTGCTAATCATCATTCTTTGAGCATGGTCTATCATTTCAAGTGAAATAACATGCAAGAGTTAGATATCCAAGTTATCTAGATATGCCCAAAAGGAGTTTACTCAATTGCTAGGAGAGAAGGAGTACTGTTCATTTCTTTGAGCAAGTATAGTGACCAAAATAGCAAGTTTTGGATCATAGTTGAAGCTCCTACTCATCTGTTTTGATCTAATGACTTGAGGATCATATTCCAAAGTACTTGGGTGATTATTTGTGCTTCTTGGAAATCTTTGCACTTCTCAACTCAATTTTCGCTCGTGTGAAGCAAGAATTTGCAGCACCATCTCATCTCTAGAAGGTGTCCACCATCTCCTCCAACATCATGCACATAGTAGCAACTCAATCATTTTTCTGATTCATTTCTCACACCTTAAATCAATGAAGAATCACCCCAAGTGTAGCCCTGAAGAGACTCATAGAAAAGCCAAACCTGGTCCACCTAGTGGTCTCATTTTTACAAACCCGACATTTTTGCTGAACCCAATGTGAAAATTGACCTGATATTTTTGGTGAACCTGATGTGAAAGGTGGCATATGTTTGCTTAGGCTTCGAAGTTGATTTATTTTTTATTGAGTTTTGAACTTTTCTTTTATTGTGTGCAGGAGTGCAAGAAAAGCAGGATGATCAGACACTAAGAAGAGATTCCAGACATTGTTGTGATTGTTTTGTTTCCCTAGTTGTTGAGGGTTGTTCCCTAGGGAACTAAGCATCTCCACAAGAAAAGGAGCTTTTAGGAGGAGCCTGTACTCTCCCCCCCTCCAACAAGAAGCAAAGTTTCATTTGCAAAAAGCGCCTCTAGTTTCATGTGCTTTTAGGAGGAGCCTCTACTCCCCCCCCCCCCCCCCCCCCCCACCCCCTACCCCCTCCAACAAGAAGTGAAGTTTCAATTGCACAAAGCACATCTAGTTTCATTTGCACAAAGCACATCTAGTTTCATGCATATTGAAAAATGTAAATATATATATATATATTTTAAATTTCACTCTTTAACCTCCGCATCAGATTAGAAAGACGAGGTAATAGAATTTCAAGTTCTATCAATTCATGCATGCACAAATAAAAAGGATTGTTTGTTGTTTTCATGTGAAACCATCTCACTTGCATTAGAAAATCTGCCATTGTGAGCACATTAGTCCATAGTCTCACTACTTCTTTTACTTGTTGATTCTCTAGTTTTACCTTTGCTACCTTGTGGAATTTTATACACAAATTTTAAATACATTAAGAAAAGCTCCAAAGAAAAATCAAATTTAAAAAATTAAAATCATAAGAAACCAAGAGAAATCTTAACCCTAGGGAAAGGAACTCAAGTTAAAGATTAAGAAAAGAAGAGCAATTCCTTGAAAATATAGGCATCTATTTGAAAAGACTTGAGATTTTTTGAAAGATTTTTTTGCTTCTAGTTAATTAATACAATGAGATTTTGAGGCACTTTAGGGGACTTCTAGAACTCATCATAGTAGATTAAGTACTTCATTCTAGAAGCCACCAACAAAGAAGAATGGAGGAGGGTTTTGGGGACATGATTATAGAAAAACAAGGTGCACGTATAGTACAAGCAACTTTGTGAGATAAAGGGAAGTTCACCAGAATCAACATAACTGAGTACTTGGATGCATTCAAAGAACAAGCATAGATCGAAGGGTACCCAAAGTTGTACTGGTTGAGTAGCTCAAAAGAGTAGTCTCTGGGTCAATTCTAGATTCCATCCATGTTCATTGAACTAAACATTGGGATGAATTCCCAAAAGAACTCCATAAAATATTCTTTCTTGAAGACTTTACCCAGCATAGCAGAGAAGGATTTTTAAGATGGTAAATTCCCCAAAGTCTAGTGTGTCTCTAATTGATTTGTGTGGAAAGTCTATGAGATAGTTTACTCAACTACCTGAACCTCAGTGAAATGCATGAAATGTGGACCTTGTCATTGTTTTCCTAAAATCTTAAGCCTAGAAGATAGGGAGGTACAAGAAACGATTCAAGAGTCTGGAAAACCATATAGTTGAGAGACAGCTAGAAAATAGTAAAAAGATAAGATGCGACCGTTGCTTAGATGAGGCAACCTTAGTCTATACTATATCAAATGCAAATTTCTAATCACTCTAGGAAGATACCTAGTACAACGCATTCAAATATGTATGTGATTGCGGCTGCAGCCATGTCCAATGTTGTAGTTTCTCCTAAAACTCCTATGTCGGACTCAGCTTGAAATTCTATGCAAGCATATGGAAAATGTAATGAGTATGCAAGCATCTCTTTCCAAGGAGGTTTCTAACTTAAATAATAAGGTTTTCTCCATGGCTTGCATGATCTTAGAGCAAGTAGTAGTAGAGCTGCCTAGGCTAATATGGCTCTGTCAATGAATCCTCTGATGCAAAAATTCTCTTTTTCACTTGCTAAGTCACTATTTTAGAGAAATCTTAAAACTAACAAAAAACGGGGAACTGGAGGCAAAAGAAGTGTTTGGTGGAATGGACAGGATCATGCTACCTATATGTAAGGTGAATTAAGACAAGAAAAGGAATAATACCTTGTAATAGAAATAGATAGGAAATTAAATGATTTTTGTACATGAATTCCTTTGGTTGTCGATTGGGATAAAGGAGGAATGAAAAAACAATATGAAAATATAACTATCACAAATGCATCTACTAGTAATTTAGCACCTAAATTAGAGCCCTTATAAGAATAAATATTTCATTTAGCTGAGAGTGAGGCCACTATTCTATTGATAAATTGGTAGAAGCTAGAGATGAGATTATCCAAAAACCTACATGTAAAATCACTTGTTGATCAGTTATTTTGTACATTCTCATATAGATAATGTTGAAGAAAAAAGGAGACATGGTGATATGCATGATGAAGTTGAGAAGGGTGATCAAAGAGTGACTACAAGACAGTCTAGAAAAGAAGAAAAGAAGAAAACAAATGATAAAGGAAGGTGCACTTTGAGGATCAACCTTGACTAAGGAAGAAAAGAGGAAAGAGATTAAAGAAGGGAAAAAACCACTAAATGAGAATAACAAATCACAAGATAATCAAACTAACAAAAAAACAAAATGATCAGAAAAAGAACCAGAGTACTGATAAAATCTTGGATCATAAAAAGAAACAAGGGCAGGAGAGGATAAAAATGAAAGTGAGAAGGACGCCGAGAGGAATTATGATATCTGAGCTCAAAAAGAAAAATGACGTTAAGGAAATACTGAATGATATACTATTAAAAAGCCAAGTAATAATGTCTGTTGAACAAGTGTTATCCATAGAAAAACCTCAGTTCAAGGATAATATTATTAGGCTAGTGAGGAGAAGACAATTTCTTCTTGCTCAGGCCTAAGATATATAGGATGTTACTTATGAAACTTGCAATGAATGATGCAGTCACATTCAGTGATTCATTATATAGTGATAGTGATGAAGAGGAGGAGATTGAGATGGGAAAAGTGAATGGAAATTTTCTTGGTCCGATTCTTCCCGATGACGAGGTGAAGAATGATCCAATTTGATAAGAATTTTGGGGCACAAGGAAGACCATAATCAAAATTCAGATTGGAGATGAGAAAGAATCATGTCTAGCTTTGGCCTTGATTGATTCAACAAACGTGATTTTTAATTTTTTGTTCATAAATTTAGATGGCTCATTGACAAGAGCCATGGATGGAGAATTAGAACGGCACACAATGGGTTTGGTATTTTGCTAGGTGTGTGTGTGTGCCTATGTGCCTATTATGATAGGAAGAGTTTGTGAGGAACTCCATTTCTTTGTGCAAGATAATTGCTCATATGAGATGATATTAGTTGCAACCTTTTATAGCGAAAATGCAGTAGGAGATGATGGCCATAAATGATGTTTTAGCATATGCTAGAATTCATTCAAAATCTAGATTGGATGCTTACAAGTGTTTACTATCTATCCAAATCATTCAAGGAATAGGAAAAATTTACGATGAAATCCAATTGAATCTTACGAACATGTGTGTTATAACTATCCGGGAGTAAGAGGATTTGGGACATATTATGATCAAAATTTCTATTAGATTTCACCATTGAGTGAGATAATAGTGGATGATGGTTTGATGTCTTGCATGAACATGTACATAATTTCAAGAATTTCTCAGTATGTACCCCTGCATCTAGTTTGCACTTTATTAAAAAAGAAAAAATTCCAAACAAATTTAGAAAAATGAACAAAAAACATTACAAAGATCTAGAATTTGATTTCATCTCAAGAAAACATTGAAACTATGATTGAACTTACAAAAAGTTTGACTCCGATTCTTCCCGATGACGAGGTGAAGAATGATCCAATTTGATAAGAATTTTGGGGCACAAGGAAGACCATAAATCAAAATTCAGATTGGAGATGAGAAAGAATCATGTCTAGCTTTGGCCTTGATTGATTCAACAAACGTGATTTTTAATTTTTTTTCACAAATTTAGATGGCTCATTGACAAGAGCCATGGATGGAGAATTAGAATGGCACACAATGGGTTTGGTATTTTGCTAGGTGTGTGTGTGCCTATGTGCCTATTATGATAGGAAGAGTTTGTGAGGAACTCCATTTCTTTGTGCAAGATAATTGCTCATATGAGATGATATTAGTTGCAACCTTTTATAGCGAAAATGCAGTAGGAGATGATGGCCATAAATGATGTTTTAGCATATGCTAGAATTCATTCAAAATCTAGATTGGATGCTTACAAGTGTTTACTATCTATCCAAATCATTCAAGGAATAGGAGAAATTTACGATGAAATCCAATTGAATCTTACAAACATGTGTGTTATAACTATCCGCAAGTAAGAGGATTTGGGACATATTATGATCAAAATTTCTATTAGATTTCACCATTGAGTGAGATAATAGTGGATGATGGTTTGATGTCTTGCATGAACATGTACATAATTTCAAGAATTTCTCAGTATGTACCCCTGCATCTAGTTTGCACTTTATTAAAAAAGAAAAAATTCCAAACAAATTTAGAAAAATGAACAAAAAACATTACAAAGATCTAGAATTTGATTTCATCTCAAGAAAACATTGAAACTATGATTGAACTTACAAAAAGTTTGACTTTGATGGAAGAGCTTGAGAATACTCTTCAAGGAAAAATTGAATCAAAGATTATCATTCTTGACTCTATTAAAGAATATCAGTTGATTGCAAATTTCTTAATAGAGCACGAAGCCAAGATTGATATGAAATACAAAATAGTTGAAAAGAAAGTAAAATCCATAGCTGAATCGCTAGCTAAAAAAAGTTTTGATATGATCACAAGAGTTTCTAAGGATGCTATTCTTAGTGATCGATCTAATATAGGGCATATATTCATTGAAGAATCTATGAAATTCTATAAATTTTGGAGAAGAATTTCTTTTTGAAATTTAAAAAGAGCAATTGAGAGAGATGATTACTCGACATGAAAAAGAATTTTCCCTATTTCGACATGTGACATGATGCACTTATCCAAGCTAGTTGCTCCTTTGATCATATCCACTTTCCATATATTCCATGGAATCTTCGGCCAATACCAACCCCAAAGGCTCACTTAGCTGAGCTGATGAGATTGTTAAAGAAGAAGATTGCTAAGAGGATGCTTGAACCATCATTTGCACCATATTCAAATCAATGGTTCATGGTATCCAAAAAGAATGGGGAATGATGTGTCATACAAGATCTGCAACTTATCAATAAGATTACTATAAAAAATCCAGGAATAGGAGCCATTATAGATGAGTTTGTGGAGGCTTTTTCTAGGAACTCCATCTATTTGATGGGTGATTTGCATTCAAGGTATGAGGAGTTTCAGTAAGCTATTGAGAGAAGAGATAGTATGAAGATGAAAACTCCTTTGGGTCTAGTATATATGTGTACTTTGCCACATCGAGCGACTACGGACATTATGGTAGCCACATCCACAAAAATTTGATGCTATTAGTAGGATTTCAGAGGTGTGTCAAAATGTTAGTGAAGTGAGACGATTCTTAGGAGCTTTTGTCTTCTACATAATCTAGATCCCTCACTTTGCTCATGTTGCAAACCCATTATGCGATTTATTAAGAAAGAAAAAGAAATTCTTCTAGATAGAGAAGCATAGTAGAACAATGAGAAAACAAAAGCAATTGCTTATCAATGGTCTGATTTTGAAATGTATTGATGATTTGGGGAATAAACCTATAATCCCAACTGTTGATATTAGTCCTATTAGTATAGGTTGGGTCATGTTCAAGATGAGGACGAGGGGTAGAGATCTGTAGTTCACTTCGGGGCAAAAAATTTACATGATACTCAAAGGAACTATCCTCAGATCAAGCGAGATTTATGGGGATTAATTAGTGCTTTAAAAGCAGATAGATAGCATTTTATCGGTGCAAATGTGATCGTAGAGAATGATTTTCTTCCATTAATAGGTGTGATTGGAAATTTCTCATCTCGTATATTATGATGTTAAGATGGATTGCGTATATCAAGTTTATTAATCCAACTTTTCTTCATATTGCTAGAAAGCTCAATACTATTTCCCATATGCTCTTACTAGCAAGGTTTGAGGATGATCATTCTGATAAAGCTATAGATAGAGGGATAAAAATGATATGTTATGATCCATGTACATTTACTCATGAGCGACTCAGAAAAGAAGATATTGAGTACTCTACAACATTTCGCAAGCTAGTTGAAAAGTTGATTTTGGAACATCAAAAAGAAGTCTTTCAACTTCTATCTGAAAGATGGATTTCTTTGTTGGCAACCTAGTAGAGGAAAGGTGACAAATCCATAGAGGGTTTTAGGATTGAGAAATCTTCAGGTGCAAGTCATGAGAGCCATGCATGAGAGCTTATGGGCAGGCCATAAAGGCTTTGTTCTGACATATGGAAAAATTTGAGAAAGCTATTCGTGGCCAAGGATGTACGTAAATGTTAAAGACTTTTTAAGCACATGTGCAACATGTTAGATTTATTCCTTGATCAAACATAGAGATCCCTTACTCACCTTGTATTCATTACAAGTGGGTAGTTGATCTTGTGACTATGCCTTAAAGTAATGATGGTATGAGATATATTGTACTTTCACAAGAAGATTTGACAAGTATATAATATTAACACATCGATTGAATCTGACACAATGGTAAAAAGTGATGTTTGATTGGTGAACATGTTTCTTGACAAAAATCCACTTCAATATGATCTTAATCCATTATTACTGGATATCTTCAAATGATAAGTATACCAATGATGATTAAAAAAATAAAACACAATCACATGAATATAAATCATACATGTATAAAGGATGCATATGCAAATCATAACATATGCATGATACACACTAAACGTAACAATAAAATAGAAAATAAATTAAAAGAAATAAAACCTAAATCCTATGGTGGATAAGAGAGCTCTATGAATGGTATGTTGGACTAAAGCTCTATGAACTTGCTCTACAACATGTGCAGATGAAGCTTTTGAATAAAATGAAGTTTTTTTCTTTTCTGATTAGAAAATGCTTTTCAATTGAAAGCACTTTCAACCCAACGCATTTCAATTGAAAGCACATTTGATAAAAGAGATTTTTGATAAAGAAAATAAACTCCAATTTTTTTGTTTATAAGTATTAAAAAATCCTTGAATAAACTGAATATATTTAGTATGTTTTTATTATTGAATGAAATAAATGCAAGAAAGCAAATTGCATTCGATTTTTTCATTTCAATCACATGGAAGCTCCTAGGAGAACACATATGAGTAAAATTAAATGCAAGGTATTCAATGTATCCTTTTGTATAGTGCACGTGTCCGTGGGCCGTCTCCATAGGTCTTAATATCTACATATTTAAGGGCGTCACTAAAGTCTATACCAATTTGAAAGATACAAAACAATGCATTGTTGGGGCATGAATGGAGACCACTTGGTGGATCAATTCGAGCTAGTCAATGGGTCTCACTATGTGACTACATGCATTGTGTTTATGGTCTCGCTTTAGGATGTAAGACATGGAAACAATGCTAAAAGACGTGTTTTTATAAATTCTAGTGGTTTATGTTATGGAATGCATATGTTAAAAGAAATTTACCTATATGCAAAACATAAAGGAACTTAAAGTTGTCTCGTAGAAAATAAAGTCTCAAAAATGACATAGTCGATTATTTCTTCTTCAACTGGCATTTCTTTGTTTAGTATTACTTCATTAACTTGATAACTACTAGGCCTTTCTTTGTTTATTAATATTACTTCATTAACTTGATTATTTATAAGCATAGGTAATAAATACATAGAAATAAAGGTATGGGACATGGACTAAGTAATACTTTTTTCTTGGATGGGGTGGTAACATCCATGAATGTAAAGATGAATTTAAAACTGATATCGACAAAGTAAAGCTATACAAGTTATATAAATATAAGTAAGCGTTTTAAGATAATTTTCAATTTCTAAGATAATCTTAAAAGATGATTGAATCAAATCTCATCCTCTAGAGAAATCTAGTTGCAAAGATTTGAGAGACTGCAGGTTCACTCATCAACTAGTGTGTTGCTCTTCATCTTCCCATTTGTAATGCTCCTCAAGATCAAGTGCTCTTCAAAGCTCTACCAAATCACTAGGGAAAAACAACATAAGTTCATTCATAACAAGAAAAAAACACACACTTCTTTATTATTTTTCAATATCTTTCATGCATAAAATTCACTTGCATACATACATTCATCCCTCTTACATGTATTCACGAACTCATATACATGCATACATAGAGTTGCTTGAGCCACATAGCTTCTTGATTTGCATTTGCCAAACCTCTATATTCTGATTCTATAGAAGATAAGACCACAATTGGTTTCTTTTTAGATGACCATGATATAAGCTTTGAACCTGCAAAGGATAGATACCCCGATGTGCTCCTCCTATCATCCTTAGAGCCAGCCCATTCTACATTAGAGTACATTTTTATATCTAAGTCAGAAGTGAAGGGATAAAACAACCCTTTATTCATGGTACCCTTTAGATACTTTAGCACCCTCATGGTAGCTTCAATGTGGGGCTTCCTTGGTGCATGCATAAATTGACTCGATGTACTTACTCCATAAGCAATGTCTTCTCTTGTAAGGGTAGCATAGTTGAGGCTCCCTACAAGCTTTTGGTAACCTTTTACATCCCCAAGGAGTTCTCCTTCATGAGAACTAAGTTTATGGTTGAGGTCCATGGGTGTACCTGCAATTTTGGTATTCTCCATCTTGAATTTTACCAACATATCATGAATATAATTTCTTTGAGTAATAAATATAGCAGAATCTATATACACATGTTCTAGACCAAGAAAATATGTTAACAAGCCAAGATCACTGATTTTTAATTCTTCCATTAGTTGAGCTTTAACCTCCTTGATGCCATTCACATCATTCCCTATAATGATAATGTCGCCCACATAGACACATAAGTAGATAATTTCTAAATTGGTCTTGTTTATAAATAAAGAAGAATCTGCCTTGCTAGCCACAAAACCTTGGTCCTACAAATACGTAACAAGCATATGGTTCCAAGGTCTAGGAGCTTGCTTTAGGCCATAAAGTGCCTCCCTTAGCTTGCATACATAACCTTATTTACCTTTATCTTTAAACCCTAGTGGTTGTGCCATGTACACTTCTTCTGATATCCATCCATTTAAGAATGCATTCTTGATATCTAATTGATATAGCTTCTAATTCTTAGAAGTAGCAACACTTACCAAACCCTAATTGTTGGCATCTTTTCCATAGGTGAAAAGGTTTCTTCATAGTCCACTCCATGGGTTTGAGCAAACCCCTTTGCCACTAACCTTGCCTTGTACTTGTTTATAGAACCATCTAAATTCTTTTTGGATATATATATGCACTTAGATCCTATAACCTTCATGCTTGGCTTCTTGGGAACCAATTCCCAAGTATGGTTTTCCTGAAGTGCTTCTACTTCTTCATGCATGGCTTCTCTCCATTCTTTTCTCTTACTAGCCTGTTCAAATGAAGAAGGTTCTTCTGACATAGAGTCTTTAGTGATATACATAGAATGCTTGGTGACTAATGATGTATCATAGCCATACATTATGGGCTTTTTACTCTCCCTTTGAGATCTCCTAAGTGCTTGATTGGACTCTGAAATGTCTTCCAGTTGCTTCATCTTGGCCTTGCTTTTTGATTTCTGAGCCTTGAAATACAGTTGCTCTTCATCCTCTGAATTGATAGCTTCTCGTAATTGATCTTCTTGAGTGAGGGCTAGAAAATCACTTTCCAAATCATAAGGTAATTTGATCTTGCTGCAATCATCTTCAAACCATGAATTATTTTCATCAAATACTACATCCCTAGTAATTACAAATCCTTTGTTAGTGGGATTGTCTATAACCCTTCTAGTTTTGATCATACCCAATGAAAATACACTTTTCATCTTTAGGGTCAAGCTTCCCTCTAATCTGTGAGGGAATGTGTGCATAAGCAATGCACCCAAATATTTTGCAATGGTGGAATGAGGGTCTGTTGAATAATTGCTCCGATGATGTCCCCAATTTTGGCTTGTTCCTACACGACTATCGAGGTCGTCTTCTCAGAGATGAGTGCGCACACGGAGATCGAAGTCTCTCTTGCCACCCAGCCGCGTGGTCCCGAATTATTCACTCTCTCTCTCCATAATAGTGAGTCATCCCCCCCACATGGCTTCATACATGGGTGCCACATGGCACTCATGTATGAGCCCATCTAATCACAACTAAGAGGTGATTCACACCTCTCTTGGGGGTACTCCATAACATTTCCTTCCCCTTAGTTCCATTTTTGTCCTCAAAAATGGTATTGGAAGGTCTAAAAGAAAGAGAGAAATAATAGTAGCACCACTCCCACTATATCCCCATGTATATAAATACATGGTCGTGTCTCCGTGTTGTTTCCCCATATCAAACACTATCGTAACTTTGGCACCATATAAATAATGACGCCACTTTTTCAAAGCATGGACTATTGCATACAACTCCTTCTCATAGACGGAGTAATTCTTTTGAGCCTGTTCTAGTTTCTTGCTCTCAAAAGCTAATGGTCGACCATCCTGTACTAAAACCGCTCCTATAGCAAAATCACTCCTGTCAGTCTCAACCACAAATGGTTTATTGGGATCTGCTATATGTAAAAGTGGAGCTGTAGCAATTGCTACCTTCAACTTTTCCATACTTTGCTTCTGTTCGTCTCCCCAATGAAAGGCTTTCCCTTTCCCTTTAAGCTGTTCCGTCATCGGGACAACAATTTTGGCATAGCTCTTAATGAATCTTCGATAAAAACCTGATAAACCTAGGAAGATCTACAGCTCTTCCAGGTTCCGTGGATGTGGCCATTCCATAATAGCCCTTACTTTTTCAGGATCCATCTGGATTCCATCTTGGGAGACTATATGCCCAAGGTATCTAACCTCTGTCTTGAAAAATTCACACTTTGACTCCTTAGCAAAGAGCGAATTTTCCCTTAGCACTTGAAATACTTTTCTGAAGTGTTCCAAGTGCTCCTGTTCTGATGCACTATAGATCAGGATATCCTCAGATTAGAATTAGGGCAGAGGATGTCCCTAAGACTGCATTTAGGACTAGATATGGGCATTATGAGTTTTTGGTGATGCCTTTTGGTCTCACCAATGCTCCTGCCACTTTCATGAAACTCATGAATAGTGTTTTATGGCCTTATCTAGGACACTTTGTAGTAGACTTTTTAGATGATATTCTGATCTATAGTGCATCAGAACAGGAGCACTTGGAACACTTGAGAAAAGTATTTCAAGTGCTAAGGGAAAATTCGCTCTTTGCTAAGGAGTCAAAGTGTGAATTTTTCAAGACAGAGGTTAGATACCTTGGGCATATAGTCTCCCAAGATGGAATCCAGATGGATCCTGAAAAAGTTAGGGCTATTATGGAATGGCCACATCCATGGAACCTGGAAGAGCTGCAGATCTTCCTAGGTTTATCAGGTTTCTATCGAAGATTCATTAAGAGCTATGCCAAAATTGCTGTCCCGATGACGGAATAGCTTAAAGGGAAAGGGAAAGCCTTTCATTGGGGAGACGAACAGAAGCAAAGTATGGAAAAGTTGAAGGTAGCAATTGCTACAGCTCCACTTTTACATATAGCAGATCCCAATAAACCATTTGTGGTTGAGACTGACGCGAGTGATTTTGCTATAGGAGCGGTTTTAGTACAGGATGGTCGACCATTAGCTTTTGAGAGCAAGAAACTAGAACCGGCTCAAAAGTATTACTCCGTCTATGAGAAGGAGTTGTATGCAATAGTCCATGCTTTGAAAAAGTGGCGTCATTATTTATATGGTGCCAAAGTTACGATAGTGTTTGATCAAGAGAGCATTAAGTGGCTCTCTAATCAAACAGACCTTAAAGGTCGTAAGGCCCGATGGGCAGAGACCCTTCAAGAGTTTGATTATGAGCTTAGGTATAGGAAGGGAAAGTTTAATATAGTGGCTGATTCACTTAGCCGCATGCCTATGCTCAATGGACTGAGTTTTACTCAGATCACTAGTGAGCTACTTGAGTCTATTAGAGGGAAATGTAGGCTCTGATACCAGTGTTGAATAATTGCTCCGATGATGTCCCCAATTTTGGCTTGTTCCTACACGACTATCGAGGTCGTCTTCTCAGAGATGAGTGCGCACACGGAGATCGAAGTCTCTCTTGCCGCCCAGCCGCGTGGTCCCGAATTATTCACTCTCTCTCTCCATAATAGTGAGTCATCCCCCCCACATGGCTTCATACATGGGTGCCACATGGCACTCATGTATGAGCCCATCTAATCACAACTAAGAGGTGATTCACACCTCTCTTGGGGGTACTCCATAACAGGGTCTCCTTCCATTCCATGCTTCATAGGGTGTCATTCCATCCAAGGATTTGGATGGGAGCCTGTTAAACAAGTAAGTAGCTATGGAAATAGCCTCTACCCATAGGTAATTAGGTAGCTTCTTCTCATTCAACAATGACCTAGCAGCTTCAACTATCAACATGTTCCTTCTCTCTACCACTCCATTTAATTGAGGAGTATATCTTGCTGTTACTTTCCTCTTTATGCCTCTATGCTATAGAAATGAATCAAATTCATGTGGAAAATACTCGCCACCTCCATCAGATATGATCCTCTTCAATCTTCTACCTCTTTGGTTTTCAACTAGTCCCAAATACTTTTTGAAACATGTAAATATTTCATCCTTATGCCTTATGAAGTAAAGGATTGTCCATCTACTTTACTCATCTATAACTGAAATATAGTACCTCGAGCCTGAGATTGATAGATCTTTGCTAGGACCCCACACACTAGTGTGTACAAGCTTCAAGTAATCTTCATACATGTACCCCTTTCTATTGAATGTTTGCCTCTGAGCTTTACCAAATTGACATGCTCCACATTTGTATATCATGCGTTGCTTGGACACATTGAGGATGCCAAGCACACTTTGATCCATGCATATTTGCTCTAGTATTCTTTTTCCTATGTGTCCTAACCTTTTGTGCCATATCTCTAGCTCAGATAGAGTTTGATCATTGTAATTGAAGAGTTCTATGTTTCTCGTGTCTTCAATCTCAAAGGTAAATAATCTACCAGATATCTCACCTTTAGAAAGCCTTTTGAAGCCTTGTTGAGGGTCTTCCACATCTACTCTATGCCTAGTGAATCTGATTTGTAAGCCTTTCTCAACAATTTTTCCAATGCTAATTAGGTTTTTGGTTATAGTTGACACATACAAAACATTACTTAAGAGGTTCATGTTACCATCAGAGGTATTGACATTTCCAATTTTCTTGATTGAGTGTTTAGTGTAATCACTTGTCTGTACTTCATGCTTCCCTTTGGCTTCTTCAAGATCAGATAGTAATACCACATTTCCACCCACATGATTGGAAAAACCTGAATCAATATAGAAAAGATGCTCATCATCTTTACCTTGCTTGGATGTCATGTTCATGATGAGTACAGATTCCTCTTGCTCTTCTGTGTAGTTTTTGTACTTCCTTCTTTCTCTGAAACCTCCTTGATAATTGTTGTTGTTGTAGCCTTGATTATTATGATTGTAGTTGCTTCCTCTAGATTGTCCATAGTTGCCTCTATGGAAGCCTCTTCCCCTTTCATTTCTTGCATTCTTGAAACATTCATCTATGGTGTGGTTGGTAAGACCACAAATGTTGCAAGGTGGATTGTTGTAGGATCTTCCCTTGCCTTGCTTTCCTCCTTTGCCCCTTCCTCTAGCACCTCTTCCTCTACCTCTGTAGTTAGCTTGAGCAGTACTAACCTCTTCTTCATTCTTCTTGATTTTACCTTTATCCTTACTTTTATTCTTATCTCATGGGTGAAGAGTTGCCTCATGAAGGTGTTGAGGTCAGGTACTTGCATATCCATGTAAAGGTCCATTGCTGTGGTGAAGGACTCTCACTTATCATCAGCTTTGATGCGATTAATGATCTGCCTTACTATGTGTTTTTCTTCTATCTCCTCTCCAATGCTTGCAAGCTTGTGAGCTACATCCTTTATCTTGGTTACATAATCATCCACACCTTACTTTTGTTGCTTCTTTAGAGTTGTAAACTTCATCCATAGTTGATTCTTCCTAGCTCTTTTATTTGATGAGAAATATGATGAGAATACTTCCCAAGTCTCTTGGGAGGTCTTGCAATTCCTAATGTGAGGCAATAAGAAAGTACATATTGAGTTTAATAGTTAAGAACTGGCTAGAGCATCCTTTGCACACCATGTGGTCAGCCTTTTCTTGCTCTTCCTTTGTGGGTTGATGCTTGCTCCTGAGTATTAGCATCTCTTCATCTCCTAAGACATATCCATATAGGCTTCTCCCTTGAAGGTAGGCTTGCATCCTTAGTGACCATGATGAGTAGTTGCTTCTATCCAATTTTTCAATGAAGGATGGAAATCCATCTCCCATCTTGCTTGTTGTTGCTTTGATACCACTGTTGGAGGAGATGGTGGATAGTCTTCAGATATTTCACACCTGTCAAGAATAATTATTGGAGAGTGTAGTGGGCACCTATATCTAGATAATGATCATAAATAATCATCTATGATGTTTGGAACATGATCCACTAATTAATGGATCAAAATAGATAGGAAGGAAGTTGATCCAAGACCAAAATTTTGCTATTCTTATCTCCACACTTATTCAGTGTTTTGAATAGTTCTCCGACCACATTAGAAATTAGCCTAATTCCTTTCAAGCATATCCAATTAGCTTAGATAAAACTCAATCATGAGTGATTTCATAAAAAATGATGAACTACAGGTTAAGAATGATGTTTAGCAAATCACAGTACCTGCCCGACATTTTCGAGGTGCACCAGTGAACAGACTAGAGAGCAATGACACGCTAATATCTCACGATTTGAATGAGAAATAATAATAAGATTTTGTACCAATATAATAGAAAATATAGTGAAGGTATCATGCTTTAAATCATTGTAAATGATCAATAATACAATGAGAACAAGCTCTAAGAAGATCATTGTTCTCTTGTAGTCATAGTAGAGAAGTGAAGTGAAGATATGATAGAATGTATGTATTAAAACATGTACAAATACAATGTCATTGGCAATGCTCACTTGCAGAATGTGAGAAGTACATGCGGGTGTTTGATCCTCCTTTTAAAGTTGAGTTTGAAGTCAAACTTTTGAAAATGGATTCAAAAGTTCACCGAAAAGTGAATCCTCAAGTATAGGATATATTCTCTCATTACTCAACTACCAAATACTTAGAGATTTGATGCTTCCTAAGTTCCTCATGGTTGTAGGACACTTTTACAAGGATAAATGTAAATGATTTTTACAAGGGGTTGATCAATAGGGTTCCATAAGGGATGTGCTAATTAACCAACTATGTGGGCTTGGTTTCTATTGCACCAAGAATGTCTCAATAGAATAGGGACCTTGACTTGCAGCTGACTAAGTCCTTTCTTCTAATGGCTCTAATCTAGCTGTGGAAGAACTAGTAGATGCATTCGAGAGAGTTAAATTTTCGTTTAGTTTTTTCCATACCTCCTTTGCCCCAATTGATGACCAAAGGAATTCGTGTTCTAATATCACATAATTTTCTATCAAATTTAACTACAAGACAATTATGTTTAGCTTGTTTTAGTTCTTGACAGCATAAGTAGCATGGTCTTGACTGTCTCACCAAACACATTGTTTACTGCCTGTTCCTCTTTGTTCAATATTTCTTTGAAAAGCTGGTTGAATAGTTTTCTGAGTAAGAGGATTTGGATGAAAAACTTGTTAAGGAGAAGGAGTGAATTGTTGCATTATAGGCTGCATTGGTAGAGCCACATTTGCTTGTCCCAATCCACTACTACTAGCTCTATGCTCCTGCAAGCTCATGGAAAAAGTTTTGTTATTTAAATATGAAACTTGTTTAGAAAGAGATGCTTGTATGTTCATCACCATCTCCATTCACTTGCATGAAATATCAAGCTGAAATTCTATTGGAGATTTAGGGGCAACTGCAACATTGGACATAGCCACAATTGCAGGTGTTGGCATGTTGGAATGCCTAGTTGTAGGTAAGTGTCATGGCTAACCAAAATTTGGCTTTTCATATAATATAGATTGATATTGCCTCATTTGAGAACAACCTCTGTTTCATGTTTAATGGTTTGCTAGTCATTTGTCAACCCATATCTTTTACCAAGTTCTTCAATTCTATGTTCTATCTCGGCTCTATCCTGTGGACTTAAATCTTCAAGAAATGGATAATAAGATCAGGATATAATGCATTTCTAGTAGCTTTAGGAAGCTGAGCAAATTGTCTTATAAACTCATCATACAGATGAGTTCTCACTAGATTTCGGGAAGTTAACCCATCTTAAGAAACCTTTGTGACTATGTTGATTCAAGTCTTCAAGATAGAACATGTTATGAAGTTCTTTCCAAAAGTCAGTCCAAGGTTTAGTTGCATGTTCATGGATACTTTCAAAAATAGATCTGGAGACAACTCATCCGAAATACTACACTAGTACATTGTCGGGTAATCCCTAGACCTGCACTTGCTCCTAAAACGCATCCAAGTATTCTGTAATATTGAGACTAGTGAATTTTTTCTTTTCATGCAAGATCGAATGCACCATTCCTGCACCTTGCTTTTCAATGATCATAATTTTAAATACCTCTTTCACTTTACGTTCTCAATGTCGTCTAGAGTGGAGTATTGATCTATGATGACCGATTCTAAAAGCTCGTTGAATTGACTAAAAATATCACTATATGGGATAGCCAAGAGATTAAATCTTAATAAAACTTAGCAAAAAATGCTTTTAGACCTATCTTCTCGCTTACTTTCCTCTAATTTTTCTTTTTTTTAATTAGTCTTTCCTTTAAGAGAATTTGTTTTTCTTGTTTTTATAATTCTTGAGTTTTGCTTTCTAGGTTTACTTTAATTAAACAAATTTTTTTTGTTTTTATTCTTTTTGAAGGTTTTCTAAGTTGTTTAATGGTTTTAAATGGGATTAAAAAGCAAAACGTAGCAACAAATAAACAAGTAAAGAAACTAGGAACAAGTTTTGTTAGTGCATTGAAAGTGATTTCTCATGCAAGCTACAAAGCATTCTTTTTATGTATTTTTGTAAATAAAGCAAGCAAAGAGGCTTACAACCTAGTGTTGTACAATAACTATTTTTTCTAGTGCAAGTGAGATAAAAACATTTTTTTGTGTTTTATGCAAAAAAAAATTGGAAATGCAAGTGACATGTGTTTTTGATGAATTTGAAGGAACTTGAAAAATCTTTACCTTAGGTTTGCTGATGCAGACTTTAATGTGCATTGTGATATTACACTTACAAGTTTTCATATACAAGTTTTCATAATCAAATCCTAAACAGAGAAAACTAAAAGTGAATTGGGCAACTGAGAACTTTTTTTGAGTTGATGGGGAGGGGGGGGGGGAAGTGTTAAGGATCCTCCTTTTTGAATGCTCCTCTTCTCGTGGAGGCATTCAATTCCCTAGGGAACAGATCTCAACAACTACTGAAAAGGGTCTGGGACAACAAAGGCTCGATTTGTCGTTGGAGTCAATTGGTCTCCTTTCTCCACACATCTTGCAGCACAAACAAATTCTGAACATCTCCTTTCTCCACACAAATTCGAGCACAAAAAAATTCTGAACATCTGTGAGGTACATAAATTAAGTAAACGACGTCACAGTGATCATAAGGGATAAGCTGACAAAAGAATATCTTCATTTATTCAGCCATGGTGTGCCAAAATTTCTCAAATTTTCTATTGAAGTCTGTCATACTTCAGCTGTCAATGAAATCCGCAATACTTGAACCTTCAATGTACTGAAATGTATCCGAAACTTGCCAACACTCACTCTGCCAGGCTTGACATGAGGCGTGAGCCCCCTTTTATTTTTTTCGCAAAACGTAGTGTTGTTTTTTTATCTTTGTCAAATTAATTTATATCGATAAGAAAAAACGCCGTCGACTACGAGCTTTAATTAAAGCGTTTGAATATTACGTTCTCTTACACATTGTCCCTCCACATTTCATATCTGTTAAATGCCTTTTCATAGTTTATAACTCAAGGAGCATGTAGTGAGTTCACCATTCACTCGGTCTACCATTCATATGCTCTCAAGGAGCATGTAGTGAGTTCACAAGGAAACTAAAACAAGCATGTAGTGCATGTAGGAGTATTTACACGTTATCTAGGAAATACTACAAATCCGCCTTGTTTTGCCCATACTTATTTTTAAATTAAAAGTGATTTCAAGAGCACATCCAATTCTGCATACATTTTCTTCAAAAAGATTATAGGTTGGCTTCAAACCCTATTTATTCTTTTGTATGTGACTCTAAGGGGTGCATCTTCGATGGTAAAGTGAATATTTTTGGTCGAGTGAGAGTAGACATACAATGAATTGGAACTTAATGCTTATCTTTGCACCTGGATGTTTGAAGGTCTTTTAGTTGGTTAGAAAAGGTTTCTTTTTAACTTGATGTTTCATAATCAATCATCTCTTTCAACATTCCAAAATTAGCACCCATCGTTTTCATAATTTTAGAAATTAAATTCATTGCTTGAGTCCAAGTTGCAATTATTTCAAGTTTTGTTTCAATAGATTCATTTACTCTAGTTTCCATAGCTTAGAATCGCAGATCATATTATGCTTTTATCTTTTCAAACTCTTTTTGAATTAATGCATTCATAATAGATTCTATGTCTTGTATGGTATCTCTCATGTGAGCTTCTTTTCTATTCCTATATTTAACGTATACCAAATAACGTTTCGATGACTTGGAATTTTATCTACAATGGAGCTTGTGCTAGTCTTTCAAAATATATTGCCATAACATTGAAGTCCATGAGCTTTCACTTTCTCTTCAAATGCATTCAAATACTAAATAACATTCATGCCTGTTAATATTCTTTTTGTTTAAGATTTTTTTTTTTAATATGGAGGTTTAGCCGAAGCCTACTCCCCCGGACTTTAACTTTGAAATTGCAACTCTACAAGTGAATGGGCATAGCACCCGCGGTGTCGGCGCAAAAGCGACGGTCGGTGGATCAGGGCGACCGCCAGAAATACGGCGCACGCCGGGTGCTTGGAGCAAGCTCAAGTAACAGAAAACTCAAGGAGTTTGATTAAGCTTCGTATAAGTCATCAGATTATGATGAAATGTTTTAATTGTCGAAGAACACTTTATGTTTAAGAATTTGAGTATGAACAATCTCAACTAGTCTTTTTTTTAATATAAAGGAAGTTCGGCAATAGCCTACTCTCCCGGACTTGAATTAAATTAAGAAACAAAGGTACAATAGAAGGGGACTACTGCCCATGGGACCCCCCAAATCCCACAAAGCAGGGGAAGCTTGATTGAATCCTAGGTTGCATTACAGAGAAGGTTAATCACCCTCTCATCGCCCTCATGCGGGGCCCACTTGGGTTTGAGCTTGTTGTTGATCAAAAGGAGGACTTGATGGTGCCTGAAGGGGGGGGGTTTCTTACTGTTAACAATCCTTTTACCAAGGAGGAATAGTGATTTCTCAATCGACCACTCCCTGGGGGGATCGCCGAAGTTGAGAGCACACCTCTCCCGCCAAATTTTCCACAGGACTTCCCCTCTGATGGCGTTCCAGAGTGTCGCAGAGCAGCCGATCGCTTCTCCCAAAAGGACTTGTTTCCAACTAAGCTGTTTTTGAAGTCTGATTTTCATTCCAACCGTCTGCCAGATTCTGTAGGAGTTGGGGCAAGTAAGGAAGATGTGTGGGACATCTTCGATAGCCCGGTGGCAGCGTTTGCACCAAGGAGGGATCCCACAAAGTTTGCTAGCCTTATGGTTGGTCCAAATTCCTCGATGAAGAATTTGCCATAAGAGGACAGACTTCTTAATCTCTATAAGGGGGTGCCAGATACCCATGAATTTCATGTCCCACCGAAGCCGCGTCCAAGACAGGCACCACTTCTTGTTGAGGCTGATCTGGTGGTCAGCCGTTTCTTTGATGTTCGGGATTTTGAGTAGGCTATTTCCATTGTGCCATTTGAGACCAAGCGAGTTCGGTGTGGCGAGTCCCATGAGAAGGCGAGTCTTGTGACGATCCCATGCGAGGCATCTGCTTTGCAAAGTGTTTCATTCTTCGTAGGAGATGTTTATGCGAGGGTCAATATCCTCGAAGTTGATCCAGCTGTTGGTGTCATGTTTCCAGAGGTGTTTCCATTTTTTGAATCCTTTGTTCCATAAGTTCTTGGCATTTTGAATGTTCCACGACTCCACACTCCGGATGCCATGTATCGAAAACTAGATAGAGTCGTTTTGTCTGATTCCGGCCGCCCACTTCCAGTCCTCACTAATTCTTGTGAAGCTTTTGACTTTATTCCAGCCCTTCCAAAGGGAGCACACGAGATTGGAGCCTTTCGGGAAGACGGGGATCGGGGAGAATAGCAGGGTCATGATGTCAAGATTCTTCCAGTTCGGGAACCCCATGAGGGCCAACTCATTCTTGTTTCTGAAGATCAGCTTGGCCCACGAGGCCTCCCTATTGCACCAAGCCTTAATCATCCATTTGGCTGCCAGTTTGTTAGCCATACACCCAATGTCCAGGATACCAAGCCCCCCGCTATCTCTAGGGCTAGTGCAGATGGCCCATTTGATTTTAGGCACCCCCCTTCTGTTATGATCGCCCATCCAAAGAAAGTTTCTACAAATACTATTCAGTTTGGACAGGCCTTGCTCATTCGGTCTCCAAGAAGAAAGGAAATAGATGGTAGAAGAGAGGAGGAACGTGTTGATAACCATCGCACGCCCAGCGAGATTGATTTGCATACCTCTCCAATAGTTAAGTTTGTTTTCGAGTTTGGCCAACACCCAGTTCCATCGCTGCTCCATAGAGACGCCAAACCCCAAGGGGATTCCAAGAAGTCGAAAGATTTGGCCCTGCGGAATGATTTGACAGCCATGATCAATGAGAAGGCGAGGATGCTGTCCCACAATAGCCCTAAAGGCGGTCTTAGAGTGGTTGATTTTGGATCCAGAGGCATCACAAAAGGTAGCAAGACACCTCCAGAAAGTCTCCAGGCTGGTATTATCATTGTGAATGAACGCGTTCATATCATCGGCAAAAAGTCTCATGATGATTTGACTGTGGTCGTGAGGCAGCCGGAGGCCTTTGATATTGCCAGCCTCCACATGATGAGCCACAAGTCTTCTCAGCCCCTCAGTGGCGATGGCAAAAAGAAGGGGGGCCAGAGGGCACCCTTGTCTAATAGATCTTCTAAAATGGATCGCCTTCGAAAGTTTGCCGTTAACGTTAATTTGGGTCGTTGCGTTTCCGAGAAGGGTCGCGATCATCTTGGTGAATTTCTGACTAAATCCGAGATCTTGGAGCGACTGCAGAATATAGTCCCATTCTAGCCTATCGTAGGCTTTGTCAAAGTCGATCTTGAGGAAAACCACATCTTGATTAGACTCATTTGCAAATTCAATACCTTCCCAAATATCCATAATGGTTTCCAGGATAGACCTACCTTTGATGAAACCTTTTTGGTCCTCACTAAGCCAAGATCTCAGGTGGCACGAGAGTCTGTTGGCAATGACTTTGGCGATGACCTTGTATCCTGTTTGGAGCATCGTAATAGGCCGCCAGTTCTCGATTCTGTTCTTTTCCCCCTTCTTGTGTATCAACTTGATAATTCCATTATTTAGACAAGAAGGAAGAGCACCAAACTTTAGCGCTTCTTGCCAAACCATCCGAAGAGGGGTGGCAACCACCAGCTTGAAGGATTTAAAGAACTCGTTAGTGAGTCCGTCGGGTCCCGGGCTTTTACCAAGAGGGAGGGCATCAATGACCTCAATGATTTCTGATTCCGAGATAGGGGCATGAAGCAGGGAGTGGAGGTTGGGTGGTATCCTCCGGGGGGAAACCCTAGAAATGGAAGCCATACAGTCCCTTCTATGGTGGGAGAGGGGGTTCGAGGTTCCTAGGAGTCTCGTGAAGTGCCCTTCGATGATGCCAAAATTATCTTCTTCCGAATTGCATACATTGCCATGTGGATCTAGCAGTAGGGGGATCGATTCTCTGTTGTGTTTCCTTTTAAGGATACGGCACATCTCTTTGGTGGGTTTGTCGGCTTTGCCAGCCCACCACTCCTTGAAGAAGATTTGCAAGTTTTTCCTTTGTATTTCTTCCTCGTATCTCAACACTGCTCTGATTTTTCGGAGACCTTTCTGGGCTTGGTGTTTTCCTTTGTTCACTTCCTCCTCGAGCCGCCAGAGTCTGTGGTAAAGAGCTTCCCTACGAGCCCGCCGCACAGTCTCGAGCATCTTCTTAGTTCTGATCATGATCTTACGAGACTTGTCGACCGCACTTCTCCAGCACTTGGCTGGGGCCAAGCCAGAGGCGAACGCCACCTTCCACACATAGGCAATTTCTTGATGGACGGAGGGGAGAGAGAAGGTGGTTGCGTTGGCATGGAACCACGGAGCCTTGCGGATTTTGTTGGAAGGTTGAAAAGTGATAACGATCGGGTAGTGATCAGAGATAGTGAGGTCAGTGCGTTGCGTGATGGTAGGGTGGCCCCACTGATGAGTAAAACTCTGAGAGATGTAGCATCTATCGAGTCTAGCTTTCCTCACGTCCTCGCCCGCTTGGAGATTCGACCAAGAAAAGCCATTCGAGTCTTTGAATTCAACCAAATCCAAGTGGAGTTTGGTCATGTCCCACGTTTCTTTCTCCCGACTGTCGATGACCCTGCCCTTGCCCATCCATCTGTCCATTGGGTCCTCCACCATGTTGAAGTCTCCACATATAAGCACGTTGTGGGGAACCGAGTCTAAGGAGGCCCAAGTGTTCAGTCTCTCCAAATCCCCATTAGGGGCGTACAAAGAAACCATAGTAACACAAAGAGGAGCACCAAAGGAAACAGCAATCCAACGGTGACTTACATCTTCAATGGAGTTCTCAAGCTTTTCAAACCAGAGTTGTTTAACACCGATGACCGTTCCTCCAGACCCCTGCTGGTGCTTCGTTGGGATCCACACATGGGCCGAGGAGACCTATCTGAGCCGTTTCTGGAGGTCTTCTCCGTCAATTTTAATCTCTTGAATACATATAAAGTCTGGGTTTAAGCTAATGTCGCGAAGCCATTGACCAATGATGGTCCCTCTTGAGGGGTCGGTTAGCCCTCTAGCATTTAGCGAGATGACAATCATTTTTGTATTGATCCCTCTTTGCGGGAGGGAGCTTTGTCCTTTCTTCTCTTGGCTTCATCTTTCTTTTTCGCTGGGATCTGATCCCGACTTAGAAATCGGTTCTTGTGGGGGCTTTTCCAGGGTAACTCCATAGGCTGTTTTCCTTTGCGGGATGCCCCTTGCTGGGGAGACTTGGGCCCCGTGCTCGGCACCGTTTCCGGGATCGTCGATCCAATGATGGAACTTTCACTATCCATGTTGTCTTCGTTGCTAGTGGTGAAACCATCTTCTTTGCTTGTAGTGTAGCCCTCCTGGGGGGTTTCTTTATTGTCAGGGATCTCTAGGGCTTTGTCGTAGGTGTCTACCTCAAGTGGCTTCCCACCTGGGTAGTCAAGCTCATTGATCTCCTTTCCTAGATTGCAATACAAATTGCTATAGGGGGTAAGTGGCAGGTTGTTTCTCTCACCGTTGGCCCTAGGGCTTCTTTTCCTTCTTCTTCTAACTTCAATAAAGCCATCAGCATCAGCTTGTGGATTAAGGAGGCCCTTGCCTTCCCCTTCCTTGGTCGAGTGGGTCAAATCGCCAATGTTGTCTTGAGCAGTTTTGGAGGCTTCTTGAAATCGCTTGCTTTTTTGCCTGAAAGGGCAATCTTTAATCCTGTGACCTTGTTGGCCACAACGAAAGCATGCGTTGGGAAGGTTTTTGTAGGCGATGTCCTGCTCCCATACATCTCCTTCGCCCATGTCCACTTTGATCATTGATGGAAGCGGCGAACTGAGGTCGACCTCGACACAGATTTGGGGGTGCCACCTAGCATTGAACGAGTGTCTTGCACCTTCATATATGAGACCACCAACGTCTTCGCGTGAAGCCAGCGGCTTGCCGATAGGAGAGACAATGTCCCACACGAAGTTGTACAAGAAGTAAGGAAGGTTAGGGAGCTCAACCCAGAGAGGGTACCGAAGCGACTTCGATTTGTCGGGAGTAAAGTCCGGGGACCATCGGAATAGGCACAGGGTCGCCCGACCGAATTGCCAGGTGCCAACGCTTAGGGCTTGGAACGCCATCTCTTCATTTTCAAAGACTAGCAGCATGTGGTTCGCTGGTAAGAACTGACATTTGCTAACAATTAGTCCTCGAGGGAACCACTCTTTTCGAAGCCATTGTCGCACAGTTTCGAGCGGGGGCCTAGGGCCAAACACTTGGCCGACGAGGCAAACTTTCTTGAGCTCCTCTTGAGCCGATAGAACTGCGGGTCTACTGAGGGAAACAATGGGGGATTCAACACTTTCGGTTGCCCCAGGGGCGGCACACGACCCCCCCTCCAGCAGAGCGGCCAGGATATCGGTCTCCCCAGGGGGAGGGGCCCGATTACTTTTCACGAGAGAGGATGAAGCCACATTCATGGCCAAAGGGAACTTGCACCCACTTCACTTAAACTTTGAGTCTCGTGACCATAGTCGCCCAAAATCTTATTCTTTTTGACAAACAAACACCTCTTGCAATTACTTCTTGGATTATAGAAAGCGAGCTAATGAGGGAGTCGATTGCAGGAATAGAAGGCAAAGGCTCCAAAAGCAAAGGTCAACACGTACGACTTTGAAGACATCACAAACCAGAGCCAACCTCCGAAAGCATTGGAGTGCGTCTTCAATTTCCCAAAAGGCCGCTCATGATGAGCCCAACCCCGCAATTACAAGCTTTTCCACTTCTTCCCCCTTAAAAGCAAACGGGAGCAAGATCTCTTGCTTGAAATCCACAATTAAAAAACAATTCCTTCGACCCATAAAGACTTGGAGAAACTCGCGCCTATTATTTTCTTTCTTTTTTTCAGGGAGGCCCACTCAATTGCAGTTTGAAAGGTTAACTCTCTAACGCGCGCACTTCTCTCAGTCGGACCCACCCGCCTTCACTCACTTAGTCCCACACGCTGAAGGAGATGCACTGACGAGTCCACAAATCAAGGCGAGTATCGCGACAGACCAGGCGAAGCCGTGGGCGCGTTATGCGATAGACAAAGTATCGCGACAGACCAGGCGAAGCCGTGTGTCGCGACAGACCGGGGGCCGGGTATCGCGATAGACCAGGGGGCTGTGTATCGCGACAGACCGGGGGCCGGGTATCGCGATAGACCGGGGGGCTGTGTATCGCGATAGGAGGGGCGCTGGGCGTGTATCGCGACAGCTGACTGGAGTCCTCGCGCAGAGCTACCAGGAAGACGTCTGTTGGTCGGGGAAGATGTCAGAGCAGACGATGCGGCTTCTTCCAAAAGAACTTCTGAAAACTTCTGTCGTGAATGGTGCCTTCCCCAGTCGAAACCTCGGTGATCCGTTTGAGCGCTTAGCAGCTGACGCCGTAAAGCAGAGCTACAGATAGTACTGAAAGCAAGAACAAGACGCAAAACGGGAAGCACGCCATGGCGGAGAACCGCACATCTCCTTCATACATGGTGATTTGGCGAAACGTTGCTAATTTTGCACTACATCGTTAGAACTTGTTTGGGACATCTCAACTAGTCTTGCAAACTTAAAGGAAGATTTCAATTATGTTTGAGGTTTCATTTAAGCCATTATCATTAGAATTATGGACTTGTTACATACGCATTTGGTTTCAGAGTCATAAGCGGGAACGAGTAATGAACCAATTCATCGAATTTCAGTTGAACGCTAAAGGCAAATGCATCATTCATTGGAAATCTATTCGTAACGCAGTTAATCTATTAACTGAACGTTTTTTAAGGTCATAAGTCTTTAGATACTTATAGATCATGTCAAATGCGTGAACAAAAAGAAACAACAGAAATTGAGTCAAGACTAACAAATAGAACAAGTTACTAAACAACTGTACATAGATATATTATTCAGCGCTAGATAGCATCAAAGCCATGTAGACTCAAACACTAAGTTATTCATGACCTTCTACAGCTCTGTCGAAGTGTGGTTGGATCCACAACTTATGCAAAATTTTATGATGATATGGATATTCGTAGAAGCCGTGCAAGATCGAAAAAAAAAATTGGACAATATAAATATGAAAAGAAAAGTAACTGATAAAACTTTCTAAAATTCAATCAACAAGTCTATCCGCTTTAAACACACAAGATACGGAATTCGGTCCTTCGGCTCATTTTTAAAGAATTTCAAGATGTATAATACTTTGATTGCGAAAATGGTTAGCATTAGAGAGAATTTCTCATCTCTGTATACTGGAATTCTTAGAAAGCTATTTTCAAAACTTATGAAATTCAGCTTCGCAAATGCCTTTATTCAGTCGATATCCTTATCATTACTCAATAGCGTTAAGCATTAATTGCGTACACAGTTGGCGATGGACAGAGTCAGAGTTTGCTGGCAAAAATCGTCATAGTTCAAATTATTAATTATGATGAAGAAGACTACAGATCGGCATCAGAGAAGTGATGTGAATCTGTCACAAACGGGGTCACAACAGATCATAATTATATGCATTACAAGCGCAAGAAATTAACAGTGAATTTTAATACACCAGAAAACAAAATCATCGCAACATACTTTCTTGAGTTCTGTGTAACATAACATCATAAAACATTATAGCAATTCACTGTTTATAGTTCAAAAGATACTCTCGATGGAGTTGACTTTGTTTGCGCATCACAATTTTCCAAAACATATTCTGCTCTCCTGATTATGTGTTATGTGTCGCCAGCAAAATTGTGTGCCTAATAGAATCCTTTTGAGATTACAATTCAAATATATTCTGATATCCACTAGAATGGAAAAAAAGTGGCACAACAACATGCGCTATTATGAGGCTTCGTGCAAGGCTCAGACAAATACTATGATGAATTTACCCCATAATATCCAAGCTTTTGATTATGCAGAACTAGATTATTGTCAAGAGGGCAGCCCGGAGTTTCAAAGATGTACGCACAATTCATGCGGATATTTATTGCAGGATTACTCAGCCATGAATCTCGTTCCTTATTTGTAGCTTAATGTTTCTTTGATTCCAATGAGTAATTTCCTCTGCGATCAAGCTCCTCCTCACGGTGCCAAGGGTTCTGACGTATATCGAGGCATTTCTGTAGATGAATATTTCTCAATAAACGCAGTGTTTCCAGAAAACACACGTGGATTCGCCTTCATCCATATATCGCCTGCTGAACATCATCTCAACTGGCCTCTTTCTTTAGATGATTCTCACACCCACCCCCTAGAAGAAGAAGTCGTTCCGCTATATCATGATGGAAGAGAAATAACAGTAACCGATTATCCCTCCTTTTGTTGCGCACCCTCCACGCTCCTCCTTATTCCTTTTCTTTTCTCTGCCGGCCTCGCTCGACAAAAGTTTAGCGCCAAACCTGTATCTCCTTTTCCGAGCATATAAAAAACAACCTTTTCTGTAAAATCAATTCTATGATAAAACACTACAACTGTGAACACCGAACCAGCAGTAAGCTTCAGTATCCTTCTTTTAATTGGGCTGCGTTCCTTGCTATGTCCAGTCACCTGCATCGACCATGCTTTTCCCCCCAACTTCGATTCTCTCTCCTCTCTGGAATCCGTCCCTTCCTTCTCTGGCACTGCCGGAATAACCTTCTGCCCCCTATCTCCTCATGATTCGCCAGATGAAGCACGAAAAACGCTTATCCCTCTGCCTTTTTCTTTTGAAGTCCGTGATAGCCTTTCTTTTTAATAAGCTTTTAATCCCTAAATTTAGGGATAAAAAAAAAACCACGACCAGTGTTTTCTCTCAATTTTGAGAACTTCCAACAGCCGTTGATGCTTCCACTTTTAAGCTTTGCCAATGCTTCTGAAGTATAATTTTATACGTAAATCACCATAACTTTAGCTTTATATAGATTCGATTCATCTTTCCCATGGTGGAATCACAAATAGTAATTGCCTTTCTACTCTTCTTTTTATCCAAAAGAGACGTGCAGATACTGCCTGGCTTTTTATGTCTGCAGAGCTCTGGAAATTTCATATACCTTCTACGGTATGAAATCGAGCATTCTCCTGCTCCTACGGCATTTGCTAGGTTATTACAAATTTACATGGAAGTGACTGATTTGTGGCTTGTCAGAGTGGTACATATGCTCATTTTTAGACACGGAATCACCCTTATATCTGCTGGGCAACGTCAAATACCAACATCCTCTGTATAAAGTAACATTAAGCTTGCCGACGTCGTTTGACCTTAGTCCTTTTGTAAGTTCATAGTAAAAAAAATCTGAGCAAATGTATATATTGCCTTCATGACTTGCACATAATCAGTGTCGGAAATTTTTAATCATGTCTCCAAAAGAGTGGTTGAAAGAGCATAGAGGTGTTTTGAAAAATCACATAATATGATGCAGTTCTGGTACAAAGAAATCCTCATGCCTTAAAGACATGCTCATAGGTAACCTCGTTTGGAGAAACACCCTGAAGCTACATTTTCTCCAAGTTCAGTATATCCTGCAAAGTCTTCATCAAATTGAGGAGAGAGAATTCTCTCCGACATTCACCCCCACCAAACCTGTGCATCCTCCGGATGCGCCAAACAAAGACCTGTTTTCTGCTTAATGATAAAGTCAATTTCATAGCATAATATATGTGCATGGGTTTTAAAATCAAAGTGCCTTATGCAAGGCTGTGTAATTAGCCCTATAAATGCATACTTTAAAAAATGCATATATAAAATTCATGGTGCATTTTATTAGGGTGCAAGGCTTTTGATGAAGAGGCTTGTGCACTCCCTCGCATACATAGAAATGTGAAATTACATAAATCCTTACAATCACTCTTATGTGCAAGGGTAATACTCAGTTTGTGCCTAAATGCATGGTCATGTAGTGTGACCCTAATACATGCATACTTTATGTGCATTTTCAAAATTATGGTGCATAAGAGGTAAGAGATTTTGATGAAGAGGTTTTAATCTACTAGACTTAGACTTTGCTCGCAGATTTCATCATACATGTTACAATCTAGATTGGTGCAAATGAACGTGCACCTAAGGGAAAACTCAACATGTGCTTATAAATGAACGTGCACCTAAGGGAAAACTCAACATATGATGCATACTTTAAATGCAAGCGTAAATAAAAATGGTGCAAAAATGGAACTAAAAGTTATTTATAATCTATTCTTGATGAAAATCTTGGTTCATCAATCAGCTCCCAATCTTCATGCTAAACCTGTAAAATAAATCATATTAAAATACTTGTGAGAAACATTGTTATTAGCAAACTTATATAAAAGGTAGCATACCAAGATAATACTTCTCGATAGTCCATCTGTAAAACCCAAAGCAATATTATATCAAACTTTGTGGCTCTCATTATATTCCATTGAAACATTAAATCCTCCATTTTTGCTTCACCTGCATCAAACCACTCACAAACTTGATTAGAAAATCCAATATTACCATCATTAATATGTAAAAAATTAAGAAAAAACAGGCGTTCATTCATGTCGAAACCATTAAATTTATATTTTTCAATTGTATAAGTATCAATGTTTATAATTTTCTCATCTTGTTCTTCCTTATATGGAGAATCAATGAGAGTAATAATTTTAGGAGAAGCTATTGTAATGAGTGGGATCTCTTTAGCACTTACATCACTCACTTCTTCAATGAATAATTGGGGAAGACTTTTAGAAGAATCAAACAAAGGTTTCTCATGTTCACACTCATGTTTGCTTAATGTTTTGTGTTCTGTAATTGTAATTTGGTTTTCATCCATTAGTGGTGTAGCATAATCTAATTCATTGTTTGTAATTTCAAGTTTGTTTTCTTTATTTATCTTTTGATAGGTACAATTTCATTCGTTGTTTGTAGAAAGAGGAAAATATTTGAATTTTTGTCGTTCATATCTAAGAGCAAGTCGATAAACTTGCTTTTGGATATATGTCCAATCATTGGTCAGGCCATTTGAAGTATTATGTTCTTCTAAAAGAGGCTCTAGGTCTTTTTGAATTGAGTAATCAAGGGTAGTTAGAAAATCCATTACTTTATAAGATTCCAGATAGGTTTGATCTTGTTCAGGTAAGGCACTAAACTGTTCTTCAAACTCTTGAAAACTCTCAATTAAGTTCTCTTTTGGTTTCGATGTATTTACCCAAGCTTGAAACGTTTCATGACTTCTTTTTGTTGAATCCTCGAAAAAGAATTCTTGTAGCAACTGGATCTTAAAAATATCCCAAGGTATAGTGCACAAGCTCAACCTAAGGCTTATTCTATCTTGGGTATCTCCATTTGATATACGCCTAAAGGTTGAAACCCAACTATCCCTAGGTATGCCATATTGATAAGCTAAATTTTCGTACTCCTTGATATACCTAGTCAAATCTTTACAACAAAACTCTTTCTTCTCTATTTTCAGGTCATCAATCAATTTCCAGATTCTTTTTTCTATGAGGTAAGGGTCCATTATGAAATCTCTATCTATTGATCACTCAAAACTATGTCACAAGGTATCTATAATATCCACATATTCTTTGTATCAGATCTCCCTGAGCTGCTATGCCGCTTTTTCACGTCAGGTTCACCAAATGTTGGCGCGAAAGCGACGGTCGGTGGATTAGGGTGACCGCCAGAAATACGGCGCACGCCGGGTGCTTGCAGCAAGCTCAGGTAACAGAAAACTCAAGGAGTTTGATTAAGCTTCGTATAAGTCATCAGATTATGATGAAATGTGATTATGATGAAATGTTTCAATTGTCGAAGAACACTTTATGTTTAAGAATTTGAGTATGAACAATCTCAACTAGTCTTGCAAACTTAAAAGAAGATTTCAATTATCTTTGAGGTTTCATTTCTATTTAAGCTAATATCATTAGAATTATGGACTTGTTACATACGCATTTGGTTTCAGAGTCATAAGCAGGAACGAGTAATGAACCAATTCATCGAATTTCAGTTGAACGCTAAAGCAAATGCATCATTCATTGGAAATCTATTCGTAACACACTTAATCTATTAACTGAACGTTTTTTAAGGTCATAAGTCTTTAGATACTACATATCATGTCAAATGCGTGAACAAAAAGAAACAACAGAAATTGAGTCAAGAGTAACAAATAGAAGAAGTTTCTAAACAACTGTACATACATATATTATTCAGCGCTAGATAGCATCAAAGCCATGTAGACTCAAACACTAAGTTATTCATGACCTTCTACAGCTCTGTCGAAGTGTGGTTGGATCCACAACTTATGCAAAATTTTATGATGATATGGATATTAGCAGAAGCCGTGCAAGATCAAAAAAAAAAACTGGACAATATAAATATGAAAAGAAAAGTAACTGATAAAACTTTCTAAAATTCAATCAACAAGTCTATCCGGTTTAAACACACAAGATACGAAATTCGGTCCTTCGGCTCATTTTTAAAGAATTTCAAGATGTATAATACTTTGATTGCGAAAATGGTTAGCATTAGAGAGAATTTCTCATCTCTGTATACTGGAATTCTTAGAAAGCTATTTTCAAAACTTATGAAATTCAGCTTCGCAAATGCCTTTATTCAGTCGATATCCTTATCATTACTCAATAGCGTTAAGCATTAACTGCGTACGCAATTGGCGATGGACAGAGTCAAAGTTTGCTGGCAAAAATTGTCATAGTTCAAATTATTAATTATGATGAAGAAGACTACAGATCCGCATCAGAGAAGCGATGTGAATCTGTCACAAACGGGGTCACAACAGATCATAATTATATGCCTTACAAGCGCAAGAAATTAATAGTGAATTTTAATACACCAGAAAACAAAATCATCGCAACATACTTTCTTGAGTTTTGTGTAACATAACATCATAAAACATTATAGCAATTCACTTTTTATAGTTCAAAAGATACTCTCGATGGAGTTGACTTTGTTTGCGCATCACAATTTTCCAAGACATATTTAACTCTCCTGATTATGTGTTATGTGTCGCCAACAAAATTGTGTGCCTAATTGAATCCTTTCGAGATTACAATTCAAATATATTCTGATATCCACTAGAATGGAAGAAAAGTGGCACAAAAACATGTGCTATTATGAGGCTTCGTGCAAGGCTCAGACAAATACTATGATGAATTTACCCTATAATATCCAAGCTGTTGATTATGCAGAACTAGATTATTGTCAAGAGGGCATCCCGGAGTTTCAAAGATGTACGCACAATTCATGCGGATATTTTTTGCAGGATTACTCAACCATGAATCTCGTTCCATATTTGTAGCTTAATGTTTCTTTCATTCCAATGAGTAATTTCCTCTGCGATCAAGCTCCTCCTCACGGTGCCAGGGGTTTTGACGTATATCGAGGCATTTCTATAGATGAATATTTCTCAATAAACACAGCGTTTCCAGAAAACACACGTGGATTCGCCTTCATCCATATATCGCCTGCTGAACATCATCTCAACTGGCCTCTTTCTTTAGATGATTCTCACACCCACCCCCTAGAAGAAGAAGTCGTTCCGCTATATCATGATGGAAGAGAAATAACAGTGACCGATTATCCCTCCTTTTGCTGCGCACCCTCCACGCTCCTCCTTATTCCTTTTCTTTTCTCTGCCGGCCTTGCTCGACAAAAGTTTAGCGCCAAACCTGTATCTCCTTCTCCGAGCATATAAAAAACAACCTTTTCTATGAAAGCAATTCTATGATAAAACACTACAGCTGTGAACACCGAACCAGCAGTAAGCTTTAGTATCCTTCTTTTTGTTGGGCTGCGTTCCTTGCTATGTCCAGTCACCTGCATCGACCATGCTTTTCTCCCCAACTTCGATTCTCTCTCCTCTCTGGAATCCGTCCCTTCCTTCTCTGCCACTGCCGGAATAACCTTCTGCCCCCTATCTCCTCATGATTCGCCAGATGAAGCACGAAAAACACTTATCCCTCTACCTTTTTCTCTCGAAGTCCGTGATAGCCTTTCTTTTTAATAAGCTTTTAATCCCTAAATTTAGGGATAAAAAAAAAACCACGACCAGTGTTTTCTCTCAATTTCGAGAACTTCCAACGGCTGTTGATGCTTCCACTTTTAAGCTTTGCCAATGCTTTTGAAGTATAATTTTATACGTAAATCACCATAACTTTAGCTTTATATAGATTCGATTCATCTATCCCATGGTGGAATCACAAATAGTAATTGCCTTTCTACTCTCCTTTTTATCCAAAGTAGATGTGGAGATACTGCCTAGCTTTTTATGTCTACAGAGCTCTGGAAATTTCATATACCTTCTATGGTATGAAATCGAGCATTCTCCTGCTCCTACGGCATTTGCTAGGTTATTACAAATTTACATGGAAGTGACTGATTTGTGGCTTGTCAGAGTGGTATATATGCTCATTGTTAGACACGGAATCAGCCTTATACCTGCTGGGCAACGTCAAATACCAACATCCTCTGTATAAAGTGACATTAACCTTGCCGACGTCGTTTGACCTTAGTCCTTTTGTAAGTTCATAGTAAAAAAAATCTGAGCAAATGTATATATAGCCTTCATGACTTGCACATAATCAGTGTCGGCAATTTTTAATCATGTCTCCAAAAGAGTGGTTGAAAGAGCATAGAGGTGTTTTGGAAAATCGCATAATATGATGCAGTTCTGGTACAAAGAAATCCTCATGCCTTAAAGACATGCTCATAGGTAACCTCGTTTGGAGAAACACCCTGAAGCTACATTTTTTCCAAGTTCAGTATATCCTGCAAAGTCTTCATCAAATTGAGGAGAGAGATTTCTCTCCGACATTCACCCCCACCAAACCTATGCATCCTCCGGATGCGCCAAACAAAGACCTGTTTTCTGCTTAATGATAAAGTCAATTTCATAGCATAATATATGTGCATGGGTTTTAAAATCGAAGTGCCTTATGCAGGGCTGTGTAATTAGCCCTATAAATGCATACTTTAAAAAATGCATATATAAAATTCATGGTGCATTTTATTAGGGTGCAAGGCTTTTGATGAAGAGGCTTGTGCACTCCCTCGCATACATAGAAATGTGAAATTACATAAATCCTTACAATCACTCTTATGTGCAAGGGTAATACTCAGTTTCTGCCTAAATGCATGGTCATGTAGTGTGACCCTAATACATGCATACTTCATGTGCATTTTCAAAATTATGGTGCATAAGAGGTAAGAGATTTTGATGAAGAGGTTTTAATCTACTAGACTTAGACTTTGCTCGCAGATTTCATCTTACATGTTACAATCTAGATTGGTGCAAATGAACGTGCACCTAAGGGAATACTCAACATGTGCTTATACATAATATGATGCATACTTTAAATGCAAGCTTAAATAAAAATGGTGCAAAAATGGAACTAAAAGTTATTTATAATCTATTCTTGATGAAAATCTTGGTTCATCAATCAGCTCCCAATGTTCATGCTAAACCTGTAAAAATAAATCATATTAAAATACTTGTGAGAAACATTGTTATTAGCAAACTTATACAAAAGGTAGCAATCCAAGATAATACTTCTCGATAGTCCATCTGTAAAACCCAAAGCAATATTATATCAAACTTTGTGGCTTTCATTATATTCCATTGAAACATTAAATCCTCCATTTTTGCTTCACCTGCATCAAACCACTCACAAACTTGATTAGAAAATCCAATATTACCATCATTAATATGTAAAAAATTAAGACAAAACAGGTGTTCATTCATGTCGAAACCATTAAATTTATATTTTTCAATTGTATGGAGAATCAATGAGAGTAATAATTTTAGGAGAAGCAATTGTGATGAGTGGGATCTCTTTAGCACTTACATCACTCACTTCTTCAATGAATAATTGGGGAAGACTTTTAGAAGAATCAAACAAAGGTTTCTCATGTTCACACTCATGTTTGCTTAATGTTTTGTGTTTTGTAATTGTAATTTGGTTTTCATCCATCATTGGTGTAGCATAATCTAATTCATTGTTTGTAATTTCAAGTTTGTTTTCTTTATTTATCTTTTGATAGGTACAATTTCATTCGTTGTTTGTAGAAAGAGGAAAATATTTGAATTTTTGTCGTTCATATCTAAGAGCAAGTCGATAAACTTGCTTTTGGATATATGTCCAATCATTGGTCAGGCCATTTGAGGTATTATGTTCTTCTAAAAGAGGCTCTAGGTCTTTTCGAATTGAGTAATCAAGGGTAGTTAGAAAATCCATTACTTTATAAGATTCCAGATAGGTTTGATCTTGTTCAGGTAAGTCACTAAACTGTTCTTCAAACTCTTGAAAACTCTCAATTAAGTTCTCTTTTGGTTTCGATGTATTTACCCAAGCTTGAAACGTTTCATGACTTCTTTTTGTTGAATCCTCGAAAAAGAATTCTTGTAGCAACTGGATCTTAAAAATATCCCAAGGTATAGTGCACGAGCTCAACCTAAGGCTTATTCTATCTCGGGTACCTCCATTTGATATACGCCTAAAGGTTGAAACCCAACTATCCCTAGGTATGCCATATTGATAAGCTAAATTTTCGTACTCCTTGATATACCTAGTCACATCTTTACCACAAAACTCTTTCTTCTCTATTTTCAGGTCATCAATCAATTTCCAGATTCTTTTTTCTATGAGGTAAGGGTCCATTATGAAATCTCTATCTATTGATCACTCAAAACTATGTCACAAGGTATCTATAATATCCACATATTCTTTGTATCAGATCTCTCTGAGCTGCTATGCCGCTTTTTCACGTCAGGTTCACCAAATGTCGGCACGAAAGCGACGGTCGGTGGATCAGGGTGACCGCCAGAAATACGGCGCATGCCGGGTGCTTGGAGCAAGCTCAGGTAACAAAAAACTCAAGGAGTTTGATTAAGCTTCGTATAAGTCATCAGATTATGATGAAATGTTTCAATTGTCGAAGAACACTTTATGTTTAAGAATTTGAGTATGAACAATCTCAACTAGTCTTGCAAACTTAAAAGAAGATTTCAATTATGTTTGAGGTGTCATTTCTATTTAAAGCCAATATCATTAGAATTATGGGCTTGTTACATACGCATTTGGTTTCAGAGTCATAAGCGGGAACGAGTAATGAACCAATTCATCGAATTTCAGTTGAACGCTAAAGGCAAATGCATCGTTCATTGGAAATCTATTCGTAACGCAGTTAATCTATTAACTGAACGTTTTTTAAGGTCATAAGTCTTTAGATACTATAGATCATGTCAAATGCGTGAACAAAAAGAAACAACAGAAATTGAGTCAAGAGTAACAAATAGAACAAGTTTTTAAACAACTGTACATACATATATTATTCAGCGCTAGATAGCATCAAAGCCATGTAGACTCAAACACTAAGTTATTCATGACCTTCTACAGCTCTATCGAAGTGTGGTTGGATCCACAACTTATGCAAAATTTTATGATGATATGGATATTCGCAAAAGCCGTGCAAGATCAGAAAAAAAAAACTGGACAATATAAATATGAAAAGAAAAGTAACTGATAAAATTTTCTAAAATTCAATCAACAAGTCTATCCGGTTTAAACACACAAGATACGGAATTCGGTCCTTCGGCTCATTTTTAAAGAATTTCAAGATGTATAATACTTTGATTGCGAAAATGGTTAGAATTAGAGAGAATTTCTCATCTCTGTATACTGTAATTTTTAGAAAGCTATTTTCAAAACTTATGAAATTCAGCTTCGCAAATGCCTTTATTCAGTCGATATCCTTATCATTACTCAATAGCGTTAAGCATTAACTGCGTACGCAGTTGGCGATGGACAGAGTCAGACTTTCCTGGCAAAAATCGTCATAGTTCAAATTATTAATTATGATGAAGAAGACTACAGATCGGCATCAGAGAAGTGATGTGAATCTGTCACAAACGGGGTCACAACAGATCATAATTATATGCCTTACAAGCGCAAGAAATTAACAGTGAATTTTAATACACCAGAAAACAAAATCATCGCAACATACTTTCTTGAGTTCTGTGTAACATAACATCATAAAACATTATAGCAATTCACTGTTTATAGTTCAAAAGATACTCTCGATGGAGTTGACTTTGTTTGCGCATCACAATTTTCCAAAACATATTCTGCTCTCGTGACTATGTGTTATGTGTCGCCAGCAAAATTGTGTGCCTAATAGAATCCTTTCGAGATTACAATTCAAATATATTCTGATATAAGTGGCACAAAAACATGTGCTATTATGAGGCTTCGTGCAAGGCTCAGACAAATACTATGATGAATTTACCCCATAATATCCAAGCTTTTGATTATGTAGAACTAGATTATTGTCAAGAGGGCATCCCGGAGTTTCAAAGATGTACGCACAATTCATGCGGATATTTATTGCAGGATTACTCAACCATGAATCTCGTTCCTTATTTGTAGCTTAATGTTTCTTTGATTCCAATGAGTAATTTCCTCTGCGATCAAGCTCCTCCTCACGGTGCCAAGGGTTTTGACGTATATCGAGGCATTTGTGTAGATGAATATTTCTCAATAAACGTAGCGTTTCCAGAAAACACACGTGGATTCGCCTTCATCCATATATCGCCTGCTGAACATCATCTCAACTGGCCTCTTTCTTTAGATGATTCTCACACCCACCCCCTAGAAGAAGTCGTTCCGCTATATCATGATGGAAGAGAAATAACAGTGACCGATTATCCCTCCTTTTGTTGCGCACCCTCCACGCTCCTCCTTATTCCTTTTCTTTTCTCTGCCGGCCTCGCTCGACAAAAGTTTAGCGCCAAACCTGTATCTCCTTCTCCGAGCATATAAAAAACAACTTTTTCTGTGAAATCAATTCTATGATAAAACACTACAGCTGTGAACACCGAACCAGTAGTAAGCTTCAGAATCCTTCTTTTCGTTGGGCTGCGTTCCTTGCTATGTCCAGTCACCTGCATCGACCATGCTTTTCCCCCCAGCTTCGATTCTCTCTCCTCTCTGGAATCCGTCCCTTCCTTCTTTGCCACTGCCGAAATAACCTTCTGCCCCCTATCTCCTCATGATTCGCCAGATGAAGCATGAAAAACGCTTATCCCTCTGCCTTATTCTTTTGAAGTCCGTGATAGCCTTTCTTTTTAATAAGCTTTTAATCCCTAAATTTAGGGATAAAAAAAAAACACAACCAGTGTTTTCTCTCAATTTCGAGAACTTCCAAGAGCCGTTGATGCTTCCACTTTTAAGCTTTGCCAATGCTTTTGAAGTATAATTTTATACGTAAATCACCATAACTTTAGCTTTATATAGATTCGATTCATCTTTCCCATGGTGGAATCACAAATAGTAATTGCCTTTCTACTCTCCTTTTTATCCAAAGCAGACGTGCAGATACTGCCTGGCTTTTTATGTCTGCAGAGCTCTGGAAATTTCATATACCTTCTACGGTATGAAATCGAGCATTCTCCTGCTCCTACGGAATTTGCTAGGTTATTACAAATTTACATGAAAGTGACTGATTTGTGGCTTGTCAGAGTGGTACATATGCTCATTGTTAGACACGGATTCAACCTTATACCTGCTGGGCAACATCAAATACCAACATCCTCTGTATAAAGTAACATTAAGCTTGCCGACGTCGTTTGAGCTTAGTCCTTTTGTAAGTTCATAGTAAAAAAAATCTGAGCAAATGTATATATAGCCTTCATGACTTGCACATAATCAGTGTCGGCAATTTTTAATCATGTCTCCATAAGAGTGGTTGAAAGAGCATAGAGGTGTTTTGAAAAATTTCATAATATGATGCAGTTCTGGTACAAAGAAATCCTCATGCCTTAAAGACATGCTCATAGGTAACCTCGTTTGGAGAAACATGACTCACTAGGAAGAATGATATTAGTCATAAACCTCAAATTTACATCAGTCGATTTAGAGTGCACTTGACGAATAAGACCATCTTGTAAGGTTTTCAAATTATCAACCAATTGTGAGACTTCATCTCCATTTCATTGATGTCCCTACATAACTCTAAGATTTGACACTAAGAAGTCAATTGGGAATACAAATTACTGTCCGTATACTAGGTTGAAGGAACTCGCACCTAGATCCATTTTATAGGTTACGAATTAAGCCAAAATTTCATGGTGTAATTGTTGTTCTATTCGGATCTACCCTTGTTACCAACTTTTTCAACACAATATATGTCACGAGGAAGGAGATAAGGAAGAGAGCTCACACACACACTCTCACTCTCAAGGAGAAGCACACACACAGATTGAGGCAAGGAAGAATGATCTTCTTCTTCTTCTTCTATTACATAAAATGAATGTACAAGAATAACCTAAAAATAAGAATACAACCAGTGCAATATATAAAGACCATTAAATAGCCACAATAGTGATGCCATCATCAGCCTTCCTTGCATATAGTGAGTGATCTGCATCACACATAGAGAACCCAATGCTGGTTAAGTAATCAGCAATCCTTGCATGCCATGCACGAGGGGCTTGCTTCAGCCCATACAAAGCCTTTTGCAACCTGCAAACATATTCTAGATGCTTTGAATCTTCATATTCTTGTGGGTGGTCCATATATACTTCTTCCTGTAACTCACCATGTAGGAAAGCATTCTTCACATCCATCTGATGCAAAGTCCATCTTTTTGCTGTAGCTAATGCAACAAGTGTTCTGATAGTAGACATTTTAGCTACAGGGCTGAATGTTTCCTCATAATCAATGCCATATGTATGTGCATAACCTTTAGCTACCAATCGTGCTTTATACCTGCTTATGCTACCATCAACATTATGCTTTACCTTGTAAAGCCATTTGCAGCCTATGGATTTCTTTCCTTGCGGCAATGGAACCAGCTTCCATGTATCATTTCCATAAAGTGTAGCCATCTCCTCATCCATAGCTTTTTCCCAATCTGCATTACCAATTGCATCTTCAAAACAAGAAGGTTCAACATCTTGTATTACCTTTGTCATGTAGGCACAATGGCGAGCCATGTAACTATCATATGTCAATCGTTGCACTGAATTACGCATCCTCCCAGATCTTCTTGGTCCTGGGTCTTGTATCATCTGCATGTGCCCTTCTTACTCCTGGAGTCTTCACAAAGGGCAATCCAAGTTCCTCATCAAGACTCTTTTCTGAACCGCTTGAATCTCCATCAACGTCTTCAAAACCTGCACCTGTTTTACTACCAGCAGAAAGCTTTTCTTTACCTTTCTTGGATGTATTTGATGAATTTGCTGGACTGAAATTTCCACGCAATCTTCCACTCCATGGATTTGAGTTGGAACTATTGCTTGGTGATGCATCCGGTCCACTCAAAACTTGAGATTCTGCACTAGATTTTTCAGCATTTTCTTTGTCATTTGGTTCAAGATTCAGTCCTTCTTTGGCATCTGCATAGAAGCTTGACATTTCATCAAATACCACATCTCTGCTCACCTTCACCTATCGTGTGAGTGGGTTATAACATTTGTGCCCCTTTTGCTCAAGGGAATATCCAATGAAGACACATTTTTCTGCTTTCGGATCAAGCTTCGTCCTTAACTCATCTGGAACATGTACATATGCAATACAGCCAAAAACTTTCAGATGTGATAAGTTTGGCTTTTTACCTGTAAACTTCTCTTCAGGTGTAACTTGATGTACAGCAGCGGTTGGAGTTCTGTTCATGATGTATACAGTAGTATGCACAACTTTTGCCCAATAACAATGAGGCATATTCTTCTCAGCCATCAAGGCTCTTGCTATTTCTGCAATATGTCTACTTTTGCGTTCAGCAATACCATTCTGTTGTGGTGTGTACCTGCATGAAAACTGCTGCCAAATTCCATGATTTTTTAGAAAACTGCTGAACTCATTTGACATGTATTCACCTCCTCCATCAGATGTTAATGTTTGAATGTACTTCCCCGTCTGCTTTTCCACCATAACTTTAAAATTCTGGAAGTGAGTAAACACCTCGCTATTCTCTTTCATGAAATATACCCATACTTTGCATGTATGGTCATCAATGAAAGTAACATAAAACCTGCAACCGCCCATAGATGTGGTCTTTGCTGGACCCCAAACATCTGTATGTACTACTTCTAGTACATTCTCACTAACATGCTTGTCATGTGGAAATGATGCTCTTGATTGTTTACCAAATTGACATGCTGCACATACCTTTTTCATTTCTGCAACTATGAAATTTGGTAGTCCATGGACAATCTCCTTTGGCTGCATCACTTTCAGCCTTTGCAAGTTTGCATGTCCAATCCGTTTGTGCCATATATCTATATCTGCAATAACTCCTGCACCTTTTGCAAACATGGCTGCATTCATTTCCAGAATCTTCACATTTAAGGTGAACATCCTACCCACTTTGTTTCCTTTGGCAACCAATCGTCCATCCTGCTTGTACTCTTCTACATATAATCCATCAGCATTGAACCTGACTTGTAATCCCTGGTCAACCATTTGTCCAACAGAAACCAGATTCTTTGTTATATTTGGAACATGCAGCACATCAGCGAGATGTTTTACCTTTCCGTCCTCCATAGACAATGCTATGTTTCGTGTATGCTCAATAGGATGCGATGTGTCATCACCTGTTTCAACATATCCAGGAACTGTCATTTTTTGCAAACTACTAAACCATTCTGCATGACTGGTCATGTGATTTGAAGCACCTGAATTAACATATCAGACATTATCATTCGATTTTGAAACACCAACAAACATCGTATTCATAATGTGATGTTGAACCATAAACAACTTCTCAGAATCATCTGCACTTGTGGATGCATAGTTATTTTGCTGCCTTCTATTATTTTGATTCTTTAACCTGCAATCATGTTCAAAGTGTCCAGGTTTACCACAATTCCAGCATCCTTTACTATCATTACCTGAATCATTTCTTTGGAAATTTCTGCGACCTCTTTGGCTCCCCCTGCCTCGAAACTGTCCTCTTCCTCCTGCATGATTCTGTTGTTGACCTTGGTCTTGGTTACTGTTTCCTCTTCCACTTCCAAAACCTCTACCTCTACCTCTTCCTCTGCCAGAGTAGAATACCTGCTCAGAACTAGGCTTTCCTTGGGAGTTTGAATCCTCACCAAGATTCTTTTCTTCAATAATCAGCATAGAGACCAAATCAGCAAAATTTGGAATATTTTCCCTGGTCTGTATAGAAGTTCTGAACTGCTTATATGCAGCTCCTAAACCACGGAGGCACACTTCCACCTTATCATCATCATCTACATTCACGCCAATAGATGCAAGTGACTCACATATGCTTTTGATTTTTAGAGTGTAGTCACTTATCGACATACTCTTTTTCTCCAATGTATGCAGCTCGTTCTTGAGTTGCAATTTCCGTGCCTTTGTATTGGTCTCGTACAAAGTGACCAAACTGTTTCAAGCCTCTTTTGGAGTCTTGGCATCCTGTATGTGTCCAATCATGCTATCCTGTATGCTAACAGATAGCCAATACATTACCTTTCGTGCTCCTTGATGCCATTCCTCATATGCTCTTAACTGTTCTGCAGTCCGATTCCTTTCTGGTAACTACGGAGCATTTTCATTCTCTCCTTCGATGTACTTCTAGTAGCCTTTTCCCATCAGGAAATTCGTCATTCTGAATCATGGAAGTTGTTCTTGTCCAGCTTATCGCTCATAAGTTGACTCATTCCATCTGTGTTTGCCATTTCTGCAACAATTCACAACACCGCAACACACTACAAGCAACACTTCTGCTTGAACACTGTCGCACTATGACGTGACAGTTCGATCTCAGAAAAACATAGTTTTCGTGTATCAACAGTACACGGAATCACTTGAAATTCTGAATCTGGAATATATGAGTGTCGCCGAAGACAACGCAAGTTACAATTTCTGAAACTGACCTGGTTTTTCTGTGGGCCCACCTTGCGGGCTCAAAACGGATGTCGAGATGGCTCCGAAACTTCGATCTTCTACCTTCACGGTGATTTTCCAGCAAACAGAGGCTGTTTGTGAAATCGTGTTTTCTCCACGCCTTGCCACGTAGTCTTCATCGTCGCCTTCTCCACGAGCTCTCTACAGCCACGCTGGCTCTGATACCATGTCACGAGGAAGGAGATAAGGAAGAGAGCTCACACACACACTCTCACTCTCAAGGAGAAGCACACACACAGATTGAGGCAAGGAAGAATAATCTTCTTCTTCTTCTTCTATTACATAAAAGGAATGTACAAGAATGACCTAAAAACAAGAATACAACCACTGCAATATATAAAGACCAGTATATAAGGAAAAACCTAATGTCCGCGAATGAGTGATCTGGCAAGAAACAAATGTGCCATCACTCTCGGTAGATAAATTTAATAAAGCTCAATGAAGTATCCCTGACATATACCTACGTGACCACTATACATGTCAGAGAAATGAAAAAACTAGTACGTGTCATCCTGGATCATCACATGTTGAGCTTGATATCTCAACAATATAGAGGACTTTGTTTGAACTCTCTACTTAACCATTCACTTGTGGCGATATGGCATGTATTTTATATGTGTGACAAGGAAAATATTAATGTTTTTAAGTTCATGTAGGAAAATTATGAATATTTTGGTAGATATGTGGATCAAGCTTCGATATAGATCTTCTTTCGGTAGAGGTCAGAGGTTGACAACACTATTACTATTGTTGATCATATGCACGATTGATACAAGTGGTGCAATTATTGATGTTAGTATTTGAAGTCATGAAATTCTTCAGGGAAGTGTAAATTCTTACCATCTTTTGATGATAATTCATACTTGGGGAGTGTACCAATGTCATCCATTAAATGATGCAATATTCTTGTTTTTGTCTCAAGAAGCTAACTTATCATAACTATTCTTCAATATGGTAGAGACAAGGTCCCACTCTTAATTTTCTCATGTTAGTGACAACATGGACGTATGAGTCCTCAAATGTACACACGTTTCATATTGTAATTTAGTTTTCATATTGGTGCTTGTGGGATTCTATTGTACGAAATTCAACTCTTACTCGAAGGCAAATCCAAATGGAAAAAAAAATAATATTCAAAAGCACCTTTTTTTGCAAGTAATGTTTCAAACATCTTGTTTTATAAATCAAATTCTTATAGAAGTTTTTGTTAAAATCTTGATAGCATGGAAACACACACCTCAAATTGCTTCTAGTAAAAGTTATGACATACATTTGTTCTGAATTGAATGCAAAATATAACATGACGTTTCTATGAATTTAATGGTGTAAGCAACAAATGATATATATCCTAGTACTCTACATGCATACCAAGCACCTTTTGACATTAATTGAATCTAACATAAAAGAGGCCCATCTAGCGTGTGTGGTTTGGCTTTGGGCTAACGATTGTTATGTAAGTGTGTTGTGAGCAAAAGAACACGTTTTTGGAGATTGCGTGAGATTTTCAAGCTCACAGTTTCTTGTCACAGATTCATCAAGAGGATTGCTTTGGACATACACTCTTAGGTATTGCTTTGGACATACACTCTTTTAATTCTTTGCTTGCAAATATGCGTAGAAGGATGGCATCAAATTTTGAGGAGCAATGGTACGGAAAATCGATTGTCGTGAGTTCAATTGACTGAACGTTACATCTTGCCTTAAGTACTATGAGCAACCTCAATATCAATACAGATTGCCTGAAGAAAAAAGACTTTCATACACATGTCCAATGGATTCATGCATGATAAGATAGACATGTTCAATGGATTCACGCATGTCCAATGGACTCATGCATGAATATTCATACATATGTCCAGTGGATTCATGCATGAATATTCATACACATATCCAATGGATTCAGCTAATATTTAGTGGGATGATTTCAAGAAAAAGAGTCCCATTGAATTTTCATATGAAGTTTGTAGTAAAAATGATAGGGGATCTTTTCTTAGATAGATTGAATACACCTAAATTTGCAATGCATATAACACAATGTTTGACCAAATTTTAAGTAAAATATTACTAGCTAGTTGAAGATGATAGAACAGCTTTAGAACCTATTAAGTTGTTAAATTTTTGGACATGTTATATGAGACAGAAAGAAATGAATTAGAGCCGATACAAGAAGGTATGACTAGCTCAAGTGGATTAATTGATAATTGGGAAGTCGTTGGAATGGAAGTCAAGTACAAGTTTCACAATTTCAAGCGATACTGTAGTGAAACTTGATATTGAGAAAACTTTTCCAATAAAAAAGGATCCATAAATTATACAATTAAAATCAAAAGTGGACTCCCTTGCTAAACACATAGAAAACTATTTCATGGAAGAGCATTCAAGATTCTAAACCTAGAGTTCAATATCACGGTAGAAAGCCAATCAATCAACATAGATGATGTTGGAGGTGTGGTGAACTTGAACATCCTCATTGGACATGTGCTTCTCTTAGAGAAGCTAAAGAGAAGAATCTCAAAATTGAAATTGATAAACAACTTTGTAATTACCTCATGAAATGTCCATTAGAAATAAAATTCATGAAAGGGGTTTAAAGAAAGACTATGAAGCATCAAAAAGCCAAAATATTGATAGTTTCAATCTTGATTATGATGATGAGGAAAGTGAATTTTTGACTCAAATATATGATCTTTCTTGTAAGAGAAAATAGAATGCTCAAACGTTACAAAAATGTAGCTCAAATATTCATGCTAAAACAGTTTGGAAAGAGGGATGATGGAAAAGATCTACGTCAAGAAGAGTAACACAAACTAATGAAAAAAATACATGAAGTAAGGGGGAATCCAAACAAGGGAAATGAGTCAATCTACAGATATGAAGGAAAAGAAAAATCAAGATAATGAAAAGAAAAACACTCAAGACGAGGTAGAGAAACGAGAGAAAAAGACACTCAAGACGAGGTACAGAAACAATACATAAAAAGAGTCGTGTACGAAAAGATCATTTGATTTCTCAATTGGAGAAGCAAATTGACATAAAAGTAGTCGTATACGAAAAGATCATGAAATTTCAAGTATCTCTTTGATACGAAATTCTTACATTTGCATGATCTGATGTGAAAGAAGATTTAATGAGTGTTATAAGACGGAAAAGAGAGCCATTTGAGAATAAACAAGAAGATGTGTATATGGACGAGTGAAAACTAAATACCATTAAGGTAAATGGATTTGAAACTAAAACGCAATATGAAAATAGGAACTATTTGGGCCTATGGTTGGGCGTGTTCAAGGAAAAAATGAATTTTTTTAAAGTCATTATATATGAAAACATTGGGCATGGGAAACAAAACAAAAAAAAAAACGATAAAATTGGTGTTGACATATTTTGATAGTGTTGTGTGTGAACACACTTAGGACCGTCCGATCACTTTTTCCCCTATTTAAGAGGTTTTGTCCTCACCTTGTACATATATGTGTAAGCCTAATGGGTCACATATCTTTGTACATTCACTTGGTATTTCATTATGTAGTGTATATTATGCTCCAAGCTTCTTCTTCTTCTTCCTTGTGTTGGCCACATGCTTCTACAAACCACAAACTCCAACAATTATTATTAGAGTAGGTCGCTGCTTCATCTAGGGCATCATCAAAACCCCTCCGGTCACAGTCACAGAATCACACCAAAATTGGTGGGCATACTTAGGCTGGTTAGGAGATCAAAATGGCTTTGTTTTGTGGCATCAAAACTTTGATCTGAGCTCATTTCGGCCTCCAAACACACTATTGTAGTTATGCTACATGCAATTTCATCCTTTTCTGCCAGACATAAATACATGTTTTGGCTCACCAATACAAGCACCTCATAGTCTCCTACATGTTTGATAGAGCTTGATAGTGTGGTTTTGTTCAACTTTTTGAGGTAAAGTAAGTTTTTTGCATCCGGGTATTTATGTTAGTGGCATGGATAAAAGCAATGATGTATTCCATATGTGGGTTGTTGAGGATAAGTTGGATGATACCAATTACCCATTATGGGAATATATGATGCATCATGTATTGGTAGCAAAAGGATTGTGGAATATTATGCAAGGTGTTCAAGAAGAACCTATACCTGCAAAAATAGTTATTGAAGGTGATATAGATGGCATTGAAGGTGACGATCTTCAAAAGCCTATTCGTGCTTTGTTTTCTGCTACACCTACTACAACCAAAAGTTTTTGGGATGGTATAGATGCTTTGGCACATGTATTTATAGATTTGTCTATCAAACATGCCATTATCCCTCATATTCACTCTCGCAAAATATCAAAGGATGCTTGGGACACACTTACCACTTTGTACTAGGCAAGAAATGAGGCTCGAGATGGCTACCTCCGAAATTAGTTGGAGAGTGAGCATATGAATGAAGGAAATTCTATGGATAATTTTTTGAAACAGATCAAAGATTTCAAAGAGTAGTTATTTTTTGCATATGAAGTCTTGTGAGATAGTTCACTTCTATAGACCATTCAGAGACCATTCTTAATGGTCTTCCACATTCATATCAAAGTTTTGCTCCTACTCTTCGGTTAATGATAAAAGGTAATCTAAGTGCCTTAACATTTGAGGATTTAGTTTTTGTTTTGTTGCAAGAAGATGAGTCGAGGTAGAACATGTTCATTATGCATGTAGGTGATCAAGATTTCTTAGATAGTCAGAAGGGCAAAGGTAAGTGAAGCTCATCCACTAGTAAGCAAAAATATGCTAATTTTGTGCACTAAGAAAAGGAAGACAAAGATGAGAAGAAAATAGAAAAGCAAAAACAGTTCTACAAATACTCTAAAGGAAATGATCATGTCATAAAGAGTAGTCCAAAACATGTTGTAAAAAGAGGTTGGAATGGTTGTCTTGGAGGTCTCTACACCTCAAACAAATTCTAATAGTCTTCTATAGAATGAAGAATGGGCATTTACTACTATTTGCACTTATGATCCATCTTCTCATGAGCAATGCATGTGTGAAGTAGACTCAAATGTTTGGTACTTTGATAGTGGGCAACCAAATATATTACCTCATAGCATAGTTTCTTCAATTCACTTGAGCCTACCCCTACATACAATGCTATCACATGCGTTAACAACTTCTCTTATCTTGTAATCAAAGTTTGTATGATCATTTTGACTATTGCTAATGGTAGTTCTTTCACATTATGAGATGCTTTGTTTACGCCAAGGATCAAGAAATGTTTTTTATCAATATCAGCATAAGCCAAGATTGTTTTGGTTGTCGAAATTGTTGATGTGAGGTGTACAATTCATGATCTCTCAAATGGCAAGGTCATTATTACTTCTAGAATTTTATTTTGTTGATTTTGTAAGCTCATAGACTATGCAAAATCTATTCATGATTTAGCATGTGTAGTTCAAGATCCTTCCGCTATCTCAGATGCAAAGCTTTGGCATGCATGCTTTGGTCATTTGAACTTTGCTAGTTTGTTATGCCTACAAAAATATGAAATGATGTCATCTCTACAAAAACTTGAGACACCTAGTAAACATGATTGTAAAGGCCATATATTGGGAAAAATGTAGCATTCCACATTCCAAAAAAATGGTTCAGTTAGAGCAACTCAGAAATTGTAGCTAGTTCATAGTGATGTATATGGTCCTATATAGACACTTTCATTTGGGAACTACCTCTACTTGGTGAATTTTATTGATGATTTTTTGAGGCATGCATGGGTGTCTCCATTGGAAGCAAAGTCCAAAGTATTTATGTGCTTCAATGGTTTCTAGTTTTGACAAAAAATATTTCAACATGTAAAATGGGAACCCTCTGTTTTGATCGGGGGGGGTTCATGTCTTCTGATTTTAATGCATTTCTAGCTGAACGTAGGATAAAACATTGCATAGTGCCATATAGACATCAACATATGGAGTTCCTAAAATAAATAACATTTCTCTTATGGAGATATTGAGGTCTAAAGTCAGGCTTTACCACATAGCTTCTATCTTGAGGCTTTTATATGCGCAGCATAAATACTTAACATGTGTCCCACCAAAGCACTATAGTATATCACTCCATATGACGCTTGACATGGTCCCAAGCCATCTATTTCTCATTTACGTGTCTTTGGTTATTTGGCATATGCGAGTGCCTAAACAACAACACAAAAAATTGTATGATAAAGTAGTGAAATGTATTTTCGTTGGGTACGATTAAAAAAAAGGCTATCGTCTGTATCATCCACATATTAAAGGCATTTTGGTTAGCTATGATTTTGTTTTTGTGGAAGATACAATTCAGCCATTACTTTCATGTACTAAGGAGGTATCCCCAAGTTGGAGATGTAGTTTTGGATGACAAGGAAGAAGGAAAATGTCTCAAGGATGCCTTGCATGTACCTACCATCACAAAGAACTTGGTGTCCATTGGGCAAATGGTCGAAAGATGCTATCAAGTAAGATTCAAAAAAGGTGGATGCTTTCTGGTGAACCCTAATCAAGGTACAAGGTCATAGCAAGAGGAAGCAAGCAAGAGAGACTCTTCATTTTGTCAACAAGGAAGCATTTATGTGAATCTTGTCAACAAGAGAAGCAAGCAAAACTTCCGTTCAACAAGAGTGGCTACATAAGCTAAGATCCATTGGAGTTGATACATACACATGTGTGGGGCCACTGAAAGAGAAATCCATTGGAGGTACCTATTTGAACAAGTCCATGGCAAGTCTAAGTGGTGGCTTGAGTCATCAAAGGACATAGAAATCTAAAGGAAATGTCAATTCCTTGTAGAGTTCACTTGTGAACTCATTCTCATAAATTTTGAGCATCTACTTGATGAAAAGTGAAAGTTCCTAAAGCGGTTGAATCCACTTGATGAGTAGGAAGGAGAAAGCCATGAATTCGTGATTAAATGAGTTGGAAAATCAATCACTTAAAGATTGGAGATTGATTTTAGGTGAGATTCAAATTCAAATTTGGACTCCAAACATCACTATACTTACATGGCTTTTAGTCCCCATTTGAGCACCTCCATTAGTAGGTCTTCATGCCATATCATAGTGTGGTTTCAAGGCATACATATGTACTAGTAGTTCCATTGTACTTTACAATCAATATGCATTTATTTTCATGATCTTTTGTGTCGATATCCTCATGTCTATGTGAGTCAACTGCTTACTGCCATACTTCTCAGTTTGTTTCATCTAGATTAAAGAGATGATTTCTCTGAGCTCCTTAAGTATATTATGTACTCACAAAATTTCATTGCAATTGTGTGTTTCAATCATGAGAGATATTCATCAGAAGTGGACTATATCCCCACATAGCTCACTTCTCTCTGGATACTATCTGTAACATGCCTACAAAGTTTCATTAGCATTTCCTCTTGGAAGCATGAGATATTAATTTATCTTTGCTCACTTATCTGAGGACTACTACAACCCGTGAAAGTTGGGATGATGATGTAACGTGCTAAACTATTTTCTCTTCATGTAGTCCATACTTTTTTATGAAATCACTCATGATCATTAGCTTAATAAGTTAGTTAGAGTTCCCCAAAAGGAATTAAGTCAATTGCTATTGTGCTCCGAGAATTGTTCAAAACACTAAACAGGTGTATGAGCCAAAATAACAAGTTTTTTACCCTTGGTTTAACTTTTACCTATCTTTTTTGATTCATTTTTTGGAGAGTGATCTTTCAAGGTACATAGGGTGTCTAATATATCCTTTGCCAAGCTAAAGGGGCCCATTACATATGCCTAGAGTTCATAAGGCACTTGTAGTCCAAAGTTTCAACATCACCACTTCATCTTCAAATCCATCTCTTCATAGTGGTATCAGAGCAAGGTTGGACAACATGGCAGATGGATTTCCTTCATCAATTGACAAACTAGATAGAGATAACTACTCAACTTGGTCATTAGGGATGGAATCTTATCTACAAGGCATGAATTTATATGGTTATGTAGCTGGAGATTAAGTTATGTCAAATTTTAGGAACAAAGGTCAACCAACACAAGAAGAGCAAGAAAGATTGAGCACATGTGCTCCAAGGATGTACTTGCAAGGTCTTATCTCCTAAAATCTATCTCAGATTTTTGTTGCCTCACATTAGAAGTTGTAAAACATCTCACGAAGTGTGGAATGCACTTGGTGACTTCTTCTCTTCAAGTACAAAGGCCAGGAAGCATCAACTATGGCTGGACTTTCAAGAAAGCTCCCAAATAAAATATGAAGGATTTTGTCACAAATCTCAAGGAAATAGAAAATCAATTGGGAAGCATTGGAGAGGTAATAGAGGAGGAGCAAGTTGTAAGGCAGGTCATCAATGGCTTGAAGTCAGATGACAAGTGGGAAGCATTCATCATAGCTATGGATCTATACATTGATATGCATGTACAAGATTTCAATACACTCATAGGAAAACTACTTACTCAAGAGGCCAATCCTATCAAGAATGGAGAAAGATCCAAAGGTAATCCATCTTCTCCCTTGTAGATTGATAAAGGAAAGTCCAAAGAAAACAAAGGAAGAGGAAAGAAAGTGGATGATGAAGCAGGTACACATAAAGTTAACTATGTAGGTAGAGGAAGATCTGGTAGAGGTAGAGGCAGAGGAGTAAGGCAAGGTAGATCCCAAAATCTAATTCATGCTCTATTTGTGGATTAACTAATCATAGAACTGAAAATCGCTTTAGGAATTCCAGGAATGAAAGAGGCACAGGGTACAATAGAGGAAGCTATGGCTACTCTAGAGGAAGGAACAAAACTTCAATGGCTACCACAACAATTCAAAATATCAAGGAGGTAATAGGGGAAGAAGAGACTTCAGTAACTATACAAAAGACTCAAATCAAGAGGACTCATTGCTAATCATGAATATGGCCATGCCACAAGGTAAATCTGATGAGCATGTCTTCTACATAGATTGAGGTTGTTCCAACCATGTGGCAGGAAATGTGGCCCTCCTATTAGATTTAGAAGATCCAAGGAACAAGCATGAAGTGCAAACAGGTGATGATACAAGGCATTTTTTGGAAAAGATAGGAAATGTGAAAGAACCTGATGGAAATATCAACTTACCTAGCAAGGTACTCTATGTTCCTATGATAGCAAAGAATTTGATAAGTATAGGAAAAATTGTGGAGAAATGCCTACAAGTTAGGTTCACAAAAGCAGGAGCATTTGTTGGAGATCCAAGTCAAGGATTCAGGAAAATTGCAAAGGGTGAAAAGATAGGTAAATAGTTCACGTTTGAATAACAAGACACTAGGAACATTGCTCTCTTTAATTATGCTATGAAGACACTCACAAAACTGTAAGTATGGAACAAAAGGTTAGCACATATTGGTGAGAGATCATTAAAGCGAATCTGCAGGAACCAAAGTGTACTTGGACTCTCTAACTTCTCAAAACAACACATGATTTATAAGTGTAGTGCATGTCAATTTGGAAAGTCTCACAGGTTACCATTCATGAAGAAAGGATATATGCATGGAGATCTCTTGGATTTGCTTCATAGAGATGTATGGGGACCTAGCAAGGATGCTTCAATATCTTGATCAAGGAATTATGTCACCTTCATTGATGATTGCAATATATGAACTATATTATATTTTATGAAACACAAAGATGAATTCTTTTCATGCTGCAAAAGATATTTGGCTCTTGTGGAGAATCAAACAGGTAAAACATTAAAAAGGCTAAGGTGAGATGGAGGGGCAGAGTACTTCTCCCATGAGTTTGACTACTTTCTTTAAGAGAGGCGAATCAAAAGAGAGGTTACTACAAGGTACACTCTTGAGCAAACTTCAAGATGGATTTACAAATTGAAGAAGAACTCCGATGGCTCCATTAACACGTATAAAGCAAGGCTTGTGGCAAAAGGCTTTGCACAAACTCCTTGAGGAGACCTTCTCTCTTGTGGAAAAGATGCCTACAATTAGGGTTCTGCTTAGTATTGCCTCTTTCGAGAATTGGAAGATACTTCAATTGGATGTAAAAAATGCATTTCATAATGGATGGATAACGAAAGAGGTGTATATGGCACAACTACCTGGTTTTGAGAATCACATATATCCTTATTATGTGTGTAAACTAAATAAAGATTTATATGAGCTCAAACAAGCCCCAAGGGCTTGGAATCACATGTTTGTTTCATTCTTGCATGACAAAAGGATTTCAACCTAGCAAGGCAAATCCATCACTCTTCATAAAAAAGAGTAATCACGAAGTCATCTATTTGTGTGTGTATGTGGATGATATTATACTAACAGGAAATGATGGAGATGGAATCAAGAAATTCAAGAAGCAGATGAAAGAAGAGTTTAAGATAAGTGACTTCGGGTCACATGCTTTCTAGGATTGGAAGTGCTTTACAAGGATCATGGTCTATATCTTACTCAAAGAAAGTACATTAAAGACTTGTTGACAAAGTTAAAAATGCAAGATTGTAGGATTGCTGGTACTCTAATGGAGGTTAAGCATAAATTGAGTTCACATGAGGGTGAACTCATAGAAGATGTGATAGGTTATCAAAGCCTTGTGGGTAGCTTGAACTATGCCACATTGACAAAGGTTGATATATGTTATAGTGTAAGTGTGCTAAGTCAGTTTATGCACACATCCAAGAAACCTCACATGGAAGCTCTCAAGAGGATACTCAAATATCTCAAAAGGACCATGAATGAGGGGTTATACTATCCTTATCTATCTTATTTAAGTTTCAAATTGTTCTCTAATTCAGAATGGGCTGGCTCCAAGGAAGATAGAAGGAGCACCGCACGATACCTCAGTTTTGTAGGTTCAAAACTTGTGTCATGGTCATCCAAGAAGCAACCCATAATTGCTCTCTCTTCTACTAAAGCTGAATACAGAGGTCTTGCCATAGCTACTCAAGAAGCAATGTGGATGAAGACACTATTTATAGATCTTGGATTGAAGATTGGAACTCCGAGTATCTTTGGTGACAATATGAGCTCCATTCACTTGGCTGTCAATCCAATTTTTCATGAAAGGACTAAACATATTGAAGCTCATTATCACTATGTAAGAGAGAAGATGGTGAGCAAGGAACTTCGGCTATCCTATGTGTCAACCCATCAACCATGTGCAGATATCTTAACCAAGGCACTAGATGGAACCAAACTCAGTAAATTCAAATGTATGATTGGTTTGTAGGTAATCTTAGAAGGTTAAAGACCTCAAGCTCACTTGACCTGAGGGGAAGTTGTTGGAAAAGTCCATGGCAAGTGTAAGTGGTGGCTTGTCCTCAAAAGACATATAAATCTAAAGGAAATGTCAATTCCTTGTGGAATTTACTTGTGAACTCACACTTGTAACTTTTGAGCTTCTACTTAATGAAAACGTGAAAGTACGTGAAGTGGTTGAGTCCACTTGATGAGTAGGAAGAAGCAAGCCAAAAATTTGTGATTGAATGAGTTGGAGAATCAATCACTAAAAGATTGGAGATTGATTTTAGGTGAGATTCTAATTCAAATCTGGGCTACAAACATCACTATATATACATGGCTTTAGGTCACAGTTTGAGCATGTCCATTAGCAGGTCTTCATGCCATATCAGAGTGTGGTTTGAAGGCACACATATGAATGACTAAGTCCATTGTAATTTACAATCAATATACATTTATTTTCATGATCATTTGTGTCCATATCCTCATGTCTATGTGAGTGTACTCTTCACGGCCATACTTCTTAGTTTGTTTCAATCAAATTGCAGAGATGATTTTGCTATGCACGATTCATCATTTTTAGTAATTTAAGTAAGTAATGTTAGCTCCTTACGTCTATTATATACTCACAAAATTTCATCACAATTGGGTTTTTCAATGGTGAGTTATATTCGTAAGAATTTGACTATATCTCTACATAGTTCACTTCTCTGTTAATACTCCATTAGAATAGTGATTGTCTTAGAGCTTATTCTTAGTGTGTAGTTGGTCATTTGTCATGATTTAAAGCATGATAGAATCAGAATATTGCCTATTACATGACTAAAAAGTTTCATTAGCATTGTCTCTTGGAATCATAAGATATTAATGTATCTTTGCTCACTGGTCTGAGGACTACTGTAGCCTGTGAAAGTCACGATGATGCTGTGACTTGCTCAACTCTTTTCTCTTCACCTAGTCCATAACGTTTTATGAAATCACTCATGGTTGTTAGTTTACTAAGTTTGCTAGAGTTTCCCAAAAGGAGTTAAGTCAATTGTTGTTGTGCTTAGAGAATTGTTCAAAACACTGAACACGTGTATGAACCAAAATCACAAGTTTTCTACCCTTGGTTCAACTCTTACCTTTCTGTTTTGATTCATCTTTTTGAGAGTGATCTTCCAAGGTACATAGGGTGTTTAATACATCCTTTGGCAAGCTAAATGGATCCAATACATATCCTTGGAGCTCATAACGTAGGTCTAGTGCAACGTTTGAGCAACACCATTTCATCTTCAAATCCATCTCTTAGAGTAACAAGTACTTTGTCACTTTTATGGATGATTGCAGAAGGATGGTTTGGGTTTATTTCATCAAAAATAAATCAAATGTATTTACATGTTTTAAAGCATTCGAGGCAATGGTAGAGAGGGAAGTAGGTACATATATCAAGAAGCTAAGGTCCAATGGAGGGGGAGAATATTTCTCCCCTAACGTTTTTGACTTTTTAATGGATCAAGGAATCAAGAGGCAAGTAACATGCACGTACACACCCCAACAAAATGAGGTAGCAGAGAGAAAGAATAGATACATTGCAGAGATTGCTAGAGCAATGCTTAATGTTATGAATGTACCTAACACCATATCAAGCCTATTATGGTAAGAAACCTGATCTTTCCCACGTGAAGATATTTGAATGTACTTGTTATGTACTTGTTATGTACATGTGCCAAGCGAATTGAGGCACAATCTACAACCTAAGGTGGAAGTGTGTGTTTCTAGGATATTCAAATCATAAAGGTTAAATGTGCTTCAACCCAAACACAAAGGACTTGAGGATATCAAGGGATGTAGCATTCGATGAGCTACTCCCTTGGTACAAGAAGTATGATTGTTTGTAGGAATATGAAGACGAAAAGCATGGACATGATGAAAAACAAATTGACCTAGATCTAAGTGGCCCAAGGTGTTCCCTCCATGAAGATAGTTCAAGCATGACTTCACCATGGAGGGGGATATTTTCATCAAGCTATGAAGCACAATCAATCAACAAAGGCAAAGCAACATTGGTGGAGTTGGATGAAGAAAGTAATCAAGTTGAAGATGATGTACACACGGTGGAGAAAGAAGCCACTTCAAAGAAAGATATCAAGTACCCAAGGCAAAGGAGGTTTATTCCTCCAAAAGGTGAAGAAGGGACGTCTTCTATGTCTAATTATCCAACTCAAAGGTTTACTTATGATTCTTACATGGCAGCTCATTATGTATATATGAACAAAGTAGTAGAAGATCATGAGTCTGGTTGTTATGAAGATGCAAGCAGGTACACCGAATGGAAAGAGGCAATGCAATAAGAGATTGAAGCACTTGAGGAGAATCAAACATGGAATCTAGTGCCCAAGAAGGAGAACATGAAGGTAATAGGAAATAACAGGGTGTATAAAATAAAGAGGAATTCAAACAGATCTATTTCTAGGTTCAAAGCAAGATTGGTGGCCAAGGGTTTTTCACAAACCTATGGAGTGGACTTTGAAGAGACATTCAGCCTCATGGCAAAGATGAGCACCATTAGAACACTCATTGCAATGGCTGCTAGCACACGATGGAACTCATCCAATTGGATATCAAGAAGGCCTTTCTCAATGGAGACTTGGAAGAAGAGGTATACATGGAGCGACCACTGGGTTTTGTTCATCAAGAGTTTCCACATCTAGTTTGTAGGTTGAGAAGGCACTTTATGGCCTAAATCAAGCTCCAAGGGTTTGGAAACAATGATTGGTGGAGTATGTGATCAAATTTTGTTACAATCAATGCAAGTTGGATCCATCTTTTGTCATCAAACAAAGAGGAGAACTTGTATTCTACATGTGTGTATGTATTTGATTTTATCATTACAAGTAATGATACAAAGGGCATTCACGAGATAAATGCAAAGCTTGGAAAGGAGTTTAAGATCTTTGATCTTGGAGATCTTAGGTAGTTTTTTGGCATTATTGTTGTATACAAAGAAGAAGGTATTATTCTCGTTCAAAGGAAATATATTCTAAACCTACTTGAGAGGTGTGGGATGCTACATTGCAATCCTATTTCAAATCCTATGGAAGTTAATATAAAGCAAAGCTCTATTGATGGAGAACCATTAGAGGATGCAATTTTATATCGATCTATTGTAGTCTCTTTCAATTATGCTAACTAGGTCTGACATAGCATATGGAGTTGGAGTGTTATCACAATTTATGCATACTCCAAGGCCAAAACACTTGCAAGCCACAAGAAGAATGTTATGATATCTCAAGGCTACCATAAATGAAGGATTTTTATACCCATTTGATGATGATATTCAGGTCAAAGCTTACTATGATGTGGATTGGGCCAGTTCAAAGGAAGATCGAAGGAGTACAAGTGGTTACCTAGTCATGCTAGGTAGCAAGATCATCTCATGGATTTCAAAGAAGCAACCCACAGTGGCATTATCTTCTATCAAGGCTAAGTATATATCTTTTTCTCAAGTCAATTGTGAGCTAATGTGTATTAAGAAGTTATTTATGGATCTTAATTTGGAGGTTGAGACATATCCAATCTTTTGTGACAATATGAGTAGCATTCATCTAGCAATGAATCATGTCTATCATGCTAGAACCAAGTATATTGAAGTGCATTATCACTTCATAAGGGAAAATGTGATATCAAAGATGTTGGTACCAAGTACCAAGTTGCTGACATGCTTACAAAAGATTTGGATGGAATGAACATTTCAAAATTCAAGAAATGCATCCACATGAAAGAGCTTGGATGAGGACGAATAATTGAAGCTTAAAGTGGAGTGTTAAAAGTCAAGCTTCAAGCTTTAAATTTATGGGAAATCAATCATGAACGTGTGAAAACAATCAAATTAAGCCAAAGACCACGAGATTCCATCAAGAAAAGTGACTCAACCACTCTCCAAGGCATCTCAACTAAGTCCTCCAAGTTAGGAGGCTGATTTGGAAAGGTAGTTCCTAGATTTTAGGAGCACACTTCTCACTATAAAAGGTGCATGTATCCCGATTTCTTTTGGGCAATATTCTTGGAGCTTTAGCTCATGTAAAGTGAGCACTAAGTGCTGGAGTTGTCATAAGCAAGAATGGAAAGCTTCTTTTTATTCAGGATTTTCAACCTATGAACAAAGTCACAATTAGAAATGTAGGAACAAGATCTATAAGAGATGAGTTTCCTAAAGCATTTGTTGGGCATTCTATTTACTCCATGGATGAGCTATATTTAGGATATGATAAGTTTCATTTGGCTATTTAGAGCAGAGATCTCACCATGATAAAGACTCCATTGGGCCTTTTACATATGTGTACCTTAGAATAGGGAGAGATAGATTCCTTGTCTCACATGATGAATACTATGAATCTGGTCTTACACAAAATTATACCTATTGTGATGATGCCTTTTATTGAGGAAATTCTGATAAAGGTTGTGAGGAAAGAAAGAAAGATGATTTTTTTAATGCTTCTAGTTGTAGAAACTTTGTTGAGTGACTATATTTGTGAATGTGAGGGAACGTTTGACACATTTGAGGAGGTAGGTCTGACATTTTCTTTAGAGAAATCTACTTTTGGAGTCGAGGAGGTGCTTATTGTAGGACAGTTGTGTGGAAATTATGGACAAAAGCCACACCCATAGAAAGTTGAGGCCATAAGTACAGGTTTTGAGGTGTGTGTTGTGAAATTGGATTTGCACTTGATGGAGATGAAGTGGTGCTACAAAATCTTTGCACTACACCAGACAAATGAACTGCAGAGATATGTAGTGGGCCCTTTTAGCTTGCCAAAAGATGTACTAGACACCCTATGTATCTTGGGAGATCACTCTCAAAAGGATGAATCAAAAGAGACAAGTTTTACTAAGAGTCAACATGAAGAGACTTTCTATTTTGGTCATGTATGCTTCAATATTTCATTCAGTGTGCATTCTCTAATTAAAATTGACCAAAGAGCTTTTAAAGGAATCTAACTAGGAATCAATGGAGCCTATTGGGAGTTATCTCATAAGAAATGATTGAGCCATATTGAGAGAAATAAGTTTATCAATTCACCTATGTAATCCTGACTTTTCAAGAGGTAGAAGATGCTGAGATATAGGCAACTTCTAATGAATATATATCAGGATTGAGAAAGATAAACACAACCAATCTTTAGGAGTACATTTTAGATTTAGATAGCTAACTTTACCAAGTTACATCACTAAAAATATTGCACCATGCCTGGAGAAACCATCTCTCAAATCTGATGGAAAAAATGAGAAGTATGATAGTGAACTATACACTCACATAGACATGAATATATGGTAAAAAATGGTTATGAAATCAATTGTATTTTGAATCGAAATTACAATGGAATTACTGGTACATATGTGTCTTGAGATCATACTATGATATGGCAAGAAGCTCAGCTAATGGTGTGTAAATCTCACGACTAAAACATATATCTATATAATGATGATTGGAGCGAAGATTTTGAATTTGAATCTTGCTCACCTAAATCACTTTTCCTAATTCTTAGTGATTGATTGTCAACTAACTTTATCATGACTTTGTAGCTTTCCTTTCCCTTCTCATCAAGTGGATTCAACCACTTTTGATTCCTTCATTTTTTACATCAGGTAAATACTCAAAGAGTTACAAGGGTGAGTTCATAAGTGAACTCCTCAAAGCTTTAGTATTGCTTCAAATATAGCATAAGCTTTTTATGACATTTGAATACTCAATCCTATGCTTAGACTTGCCATGTACTTGCTCCAACACTTCCCCTCAAGTCAAGTATGCTTGAGTTCTTCAATCTTCCAAGATTACTTGCAAACCAATCATACCTTTGAATTTACTGAGTTTTGTTCCATCTAATGCCTTGGTTCAAATGTCTGCACATTGTTGTTGAGTTGACAAATATGATAGCTGAATTTCCTTGGTCACAATCTTCTCTCTTACATAGTGGTAATGTAGTTCAATATGTTTAGTCCTTGCATGAAAAATTGGATTCTCAGCCAAGTGAATGGAACTCATGTTGTCTTCAAAGATACTTGGAGTTCCAATCTCCAATCCAAGATTTATAAATAGTGTCTTCATCCACATCGCTTCTTGAGTAGGTATAATAAGACCTCTATATTCGGCTTCAGTAGAAGAGAGAGCAACTGTGGGTTGCTTGTTAGATGACCATGAGACAAGTTTTGACCCTGCAAAGGTGAGATATCCTGAGGTTTGTCTCTTGTCTTCCTTGGAACCAACCCAATATGCATCAGAGAACAACTTCAGGCTTAAATCAGATAGGTAAGGGTAATGTAACCCTTCATTCATGTTCCCTTAGAGATATCCAAGTATCCTCTTAGAAGCTTCCATCTGAGGTTTCCTAGGTGTGTGCATAAATTGACTTAGCACACACACTATAACATATATCTACTCCTGTGAATGTGGCATAGTTCAAACTACCCACAAGACTTTGATAACTTGTGACATCTTCTATGAGTTCACCGTCATGTGAGCTCAATTTATGATTAACCTCCATTGGAGTACTTGCAATTCTACAATCTTGCATCATGAACTTTGTCAACAAGTCTTTAATGTACTTCCTTTGAGTAAGGAATAGACCATGATGTCTATATACTACTTCCAATCCTAGGAAGTATGTAAGTGAACCTAAGTCACCTACTTGAACTCTACTTTTATCTACTCCTTGATCTTCTTTATCCCATCTATATCATTTCCTGTAAGTATAATATCATCCACATACACACATGAATAGATGACTTCAAAATTACTCTTCTTGATGAAGAGTGATGGATCTACCTTGCTAGGTTGAAATCCTTTATCGTGCAAGAATGAAACAAGCCTATGATTCCAAGTCCTTGGGGCTTGTTTGAGTCCATACAAAGAGTTATTAAGCTTACACACATAATCATGATGTACCTAATTCTCAAAACCAGGTGGTTGTGCCATATATACTTCTTCTATTATCCACCCGTTAAGAAATGCATTTTTTATATCCAATTGAAGTATCTTCCAATTCTTGGAAGAAGCAATACTAAGTAGAGCACTAATGGTAGGCATTTTTGCCACAAGAGAGAAATCCTCCTCATAATCAATTCCCTGAGTCTAGGCAAAGCCTTTTGCCACAAGCCTTGCCTTATACCTGTTAATGGAGCCATCTGATTTCTTCTTCAATTTGTAAATCCATCTTGAACCTATCACTTTCATTGATGAAGACTTGGGAACTAATTCCCAAGTGTTGTTTTCCTCAAGAGCTTCAATTTCTTCTTCCATTGCATGCTTCCATTCTGATTTCTTCTTTGCTTCCTCAAATGTTGAAGGTTCCACATGATTTATGTCCTATGCTACATAGATTGAATGTTTAGTAACTAGAGAAGTATCAAAACCATACCTCTCTGGTTTTCATTTCTCCATCATGGACCTTCTGAGGCCATGATGTGATGACTCTCCCTCTTGTCCAAGCTCCTGCATTTGAGCTTTACCTTTAGACTTCGACATTTTGAGTTTTTCAATCTAAGATGCTTCATCATCTTCAGAGGTATCCTATTCTTCAATTTAGAAGGGTTATCCTTGACAAGTTTTGGAAAATCTTCTTCAAGATCATACGCTAACTTGATCTTACTGCATGAGTCTTCATATCAAGAATTATTCTCATCAAACATTACATCTCTACTCAGCAAGAATCCTTCGGTTGTAACATTTTTGGTTGTTGTCATATCCAATGAACACACATCTTTCAGCTATTGGATCCATCTTTCCTCTAACGTGTGAAGGAACATGAGCATAAGAAATACATCCAAAAATCTTACAATGATCCAAGCTTGTTCTTCTTCGATTCCAAGCCTCATATGGTCTCATGCCATCTAGTGACTTTGAAGGTAACCTGTTAATCAAATAAGTGGTTGTGGATACAGTTTCAGCCCATAAATAATTAGGTAAGTGTTTTTCATTTAGCATAGACCTTGTAGCTTCAACAATTGTCCTATTCCTTCTCTCTGCTACTCCATTTTGCTAAGGAGTGTACCTTGTAGTAATTGTGCTATGGTGGCGTATGAAGACACCAATCTTAGCCGACTTTTACAATCAAGGTATAGATAAATCCAAAATGCTAGGACTAGTTGAACTATCCATAGTTAGTTCAATCATAGCCCCCCCTCCCCCCCCAATCATTACATATATGGTAGAAACTATCTGGGATTGGCTCCCTTGTTTACATGAATGATTGATGTAGCGACATACATGCACTTAAAAATCTTTGATCTTATGTAGACGACATTCAAGGTATTTAGGAAGATTAGGGCACTCATGTATCATCTCCACACTTTGAGCATGAAAACCTAGATCTTGTTTACAACATGAGTACTATGCCATCATTACAAATCTACAATGCGTGACACTACCAAACCAAATACATCCTAGCATTCTATAAAGAGACTTTTGAGGAGATGTTTACAAGTAGATTCTGGGAGATTCACTCAAAGGTTTTCATCACTAGGTCTAGGAACCTCCTCCAATTATTTTCATGCAAATAGATTATCTACTCCATGCACTATTACCCACACAAGAGACTCTACATGCTCTTGACTCGACTAATTGGAAGCAAATTTTGCATGAGGCCTCTCTTTCAATGAGCACACCCTAGCCCAAGAATTATTAGAGAACTATATTGATCGCTCCCTATAGTTACAAGGATATTTTGGGGATGATAGACGTGATAGAGAGGGGGCAATGAGTTTACACACGAACATATGAATGCAACAAAAGCATTCACACATACATGGAAGAGGAAAAGATGAGCGAAACAGTGGAAAATTGAATGCTATCATAGAAAAATTACAAGACCTCGCAATATATTTCTCCCTTTTTTTGAATGAGCCTATAGGCTGTGTTTATATATTTTTAATAGCTTTGTTTGAGTTCATATGTATTGATCAAGATAGTTTATGACTATGCCCCTTAGTTAATTCAAGGATCAAAAAAAGCTCCAAAAATTATGGAAAAAAATGTGACATGCTCTTCGTATGCTCCTCAAGCTCAATGACTCTTTTTCGTGCAAAACTTGGAGCTTAAGATTACTCAATGAGGGTTTGTATAGAAAGATTATTGATAAAAAGTAATGTTTTGTACCTAAATTGGCTGAATGAACTTTGTGAGGATCCTTCAAGTCACCTGACCTTTGGTGGTAGCTGGTGACTCGCCCCTTTTTCTTGTGCTTGCCAACACTTGAGAAAATCCACTTTGAGTTGATTCCAAGTAATTGCAATGTAACGTTAAATTTCATCTCTCCATCAAAGCTCAATGACATATACCATATTATCAAATAACTCCATGTTTTTTTATTGGCATCAAACCAACATATATGTATATGGCTTCAAGCTCATAGATTACATAAAATCAAGTAATATTCTTACCTTCAAAGTAACCATGGCGCTAGATATGCCGGAATTTAAAATGCCTCCATACCTTTGTTTATCTTTTATTAGCACTGGAGTTTTACCAATCACATGTTAATATGTCCCATATTAAATCAAGAGGTGATGAGACGCTCTCACATTAGCTTCACGTAATATATCATCCATGATGGAAGATCATAGATGTGTGTGAACTCGTTGACTGTCAGGGAACTTTTTCCCTCTTTAGGATGTTTTCTCCCCTAGCTTTTGTATATACTTATAACCCTAATGGGTCACTTATCTTTTTACATTCACTTGGTAATACATTCAATATCGTGTGTTGCTCCAAGCTTCTTCTTCTTCTTTCTTGCATTGTTTGTGTGCTTTTGTAGATCTTGAACTCCAATAATTGGTATAAGAGTACGTCTCGAGTTCCTCTAGGGCATCCTCAACACCCTTCCGGTCATAGTGCCATAATTGTTTGAAAATTGGTGAGCATCCTCAAGGCAATTATACGTTCAAAATGGCTTCACTCTATCACATAGAACTTTTTATTTGTGATCATTTTGACCTTCAAGTGCACTATCATGGAAATTGTTCAAGAAGCTTTTTTCCTTTTGCGTGAAACATATATAGAGTTTTTGGTCCACAAGTACAAGCTCTTCAAAGTTTTCTACATGTCGAAGAGCTCTACAAGGTATTCCCATTCATATTTTAGAGATATATTTATTTTTTTGCATTGTGGCATTTAGTTGTTAGTCATGCATGAAAGCAATGATGTATTCCTATGTTGGTTGTTGAGGATAACTTAGATGGTAATAATTACCCAGTGTGGGCATACATGATGCATCATGTATTGGTAGCAAACAATTTGTGGAATATTATGTAGCGTGTTGAAAAACATCCTAATACGCTTGCAAATATAGTGATTGAAGACTAATGTAGATGGTGTTGAAGATCATAATCTTCAATATCCTAATCATGTTGCAGTTCCTACTCTAGAGAAATTTCCTTTCGATGTGAAAGATGGACAAGAACATGCATTGATAGCTTTGGATAACAAATGTGCCACTATCCCTTACATTCACTCATACAAGACATCGAAAGATGCTCGGGATACTCTTACAACATTATAAAAAGCAAGAAATAGGCTTGTTTTTCTTATCTATGAAAACAATTGGAGAGTAAGCACATGAAAAAAGGAGATTCATGGATGATTTTTTGACAAAGATCTAAGATTTGAAGGAGCACTTGATTTTGGTTGATGAAATCTTTCTAGATAGTTCACTTTGTGCAAAGCTTTTCAATGATCTTCTAGATTCATATAAGAGTTTTTCTTTTTCTCTTAGTTGATGAAGAAAGGCAATCAAAATGCATTAACAATTGAGAAGTTAGTCACTATTTCGATGTAAGAAGATCAACAAAGTCAAGATAGGTCAATTATGTGTGCTGAAGATCAAGATTTCTTAGATAGTCAAAAGGGTAAAGGTAAATGTAGCTCATCTACTAGTAGGCAAAAATTTGCCAATGTTACTTAGTAAAAGAAGGAAGGCAATGATGACAAACATTCATAAAAGAAAGAAAAGTGTTTTAAGTAGTCTGAGGAAAATGATAATTTCATAAAGAGTTGTCCTAAACTGGTTGCAAAGGGCACAAAGAAGAAAGAGGCCGGAATGATGATTTTAGAGGTCTCTACACTGAAAATATAGTCTCATAATATTGCTCAAAATGAATAATGGGCATTTACTACTATTTTCAACTCTGAACTATCTTCCCATGAGAAGTGCATACCTCAAGTAGACTCCAATCTTTGGTACTTCGATAGTGGTGAAACCAAACATATTACATTGTAGAATAGTTTCATCACTTTAATTGAGACGTGAGCCTACCCCTATAGGGAATACTATCACATGTGCTAAAAAGTCCTCATATCCTACAATTGAAGTTTAAATATATCATTCCGACTAGTGCTGATGGCTGTTCTTTCACATTTCTGAATGCCTTATATGTGCTAGCAATCAAGAAATACGCTTCCTATGTGGCTATTGTCAAGCCTTTGTACTCAACTTCAAACTATGAACGTGCTACTATAGGTTGCTTCTTGGAACTCCAAGAGACAAATCTTGATCCTCTAAATGCTAGAAATCCAAACATACTTCTCCTATCATATTTGGATGCGGCCCAATCTATATCTGAATATAGTTTAAGGTCCAAAATTAGATGTATAAGAGTAGAATATACGTTCATTGACTATACCCTTTAGATACCTCAGCACCCTTTTAGCTACATCCATATGTGGCTTTCTTGGAGAGTGCATAAGTTTGCTAACTACTTAAGCACTATAAGATATGTCTACCCTTGTATGTGTATCATAGATTAGAGTAGTCAAAAAGCTTTGATATTCCTTACATCTTCAATATTTTCTCCTTCATAAACAAAAAGTTTATGACTAATCTCCATCGGTATTCATGTACATTTGGCATTCTCCATCTTGAACTTCAATAGTAGATCTTGAATATACCTTCTTTGCATCAAGTACATCCCTTGACCTATATATATTATCGTAATATGTTTGGTCGCCCCACTATCAAAGTATCAAACATCTCAATCTACTGCAAACATGCATTGCTCATGAGAAGATGTATCAAAACTCCAAACAGTAGCAAAGGCCATTTCTTCTTCCTCCATAAGATTATTAGACTCTGTTTTTGGTCTAGAGGCCTCTACAACAACCATTCCCACCTCTTTCTTCTTTGCCTCTTTAGCAGCGAGTTTTGGACAGCTCTTGATGACATAATCATTTGCTTTACAGTATTTGCAAAAAAATTTCTGCTTTTCTAATTTCTTCTCATATTTGTCTTCCTTCTTCGAATGTGCAACATTTGCAGATTTTTGCTTACTAGTAGAAGAGCTCCGTTTCGCTTTGTCCTTCTGACTAGCCAGGAAAGCTTGATCTGGAGCATGCATAATATACCTCTTCTCCCTAGACTAGTCTTCATGCAACAAAACAGAAACTAACTCCTCAAATGACAAGGCATTTGGATTGCCTTTCATCATTAAGCAAAGAGTAGAAGCAAAAATATGATATGAGTAAGGAAGAACATTCAAAATAGTCTGCACAAGTGAGCTATCTGGTATAACTTCACCACTAGAAATCAACTGTTCTTTCAAAACCTTGATCTTTGTGAGAAACTATCCATATATTCATGTGCTCACTCTCCAACTGTTTTTGGAGGTAAGCAACATGAGCCTCATTCCTAGCCTGGTATAATGTGGCAAGTGTATCCCAAGCATCCTTACTTGTTATGCAAGAGGGAATGTGAGGAATAATGGCATGTTTGATAGACAAAGCTATCAATGCATATGCTTGAGCATCTCTGCCATCCCAACAAATTTGCTGTGTAGTAGATGCAATAGAAACAACATCACGAATAGGAATTTGCAAAATATCATCATCTTCCACACCATCTCCATCAGCTTCAACACCTGTATTTGTAGTACCTGTATTCGCAAGTGCAACAGGACGTCTCTCAACACCCTGCAAAATATTCCATAGTCTTTTTGTGACCACTACATGATGCATTATATAAGCCCATAATGAGTAGTTGGTACCATCCAACTTATCCTTAACAACCAACATATAGAATACATCACTGCTTTCAACCATGGCTAGTGACTAAAATACCTTGATGCAAAAAATTGAGTGTATCTCAAAAAGTTGAACAGAACTGCCAAGATGAATTCTGCTAAACTTGTAGCAGACTTCAAGACGCTTATACTGGCGAACCAAAATTAGTATATACCTTTGGCACAAAAAGACAAAATGGCATGCATAAGCACTATGATAGTGCGTTTGGAGGCGAAAACGAGCTCCGATCGTGATTTTGGCACACAAAGAGAAGACATTTTGATCTTTGAAACACCTGAGTATGCTTACCAAATTTTGTGCGATTTTGAGAGTGCAACCGGAGAGGTGTAATCAACACCCTAGATGAAGCGGCAACCTGCTCTGATACCAACTGTTGGAGTAGATGTCTTCAAAAGCACGTGAATAGCATAACGAAGAAGAAGAAGCTTGGAGCACAACACATAATACTGAATGTATTACCACTAGAATGTACAAAGATATGTAGCCCCTTAGGGCAATAGGCATATATACAAGCCAAGGAAAAAAACCTCCTAAAGATGGAGAAAAGTGTCTTGATGGTCCTAGAGTGTTCACACACATCACTACCTAAATATATCAACAATCTATTCGATGAATAGGGTATCTAATCTTTATTGGGATCTTGTTTATGGCTCTATAATCAATGCACATTCGATAAGTTTTTTTCTTCTACTTTACTAAAAGAACTAGTGCTCGAAATGGGGAAGAACTAGGGCTTATAAGTTCTTTGTGGAGTAAGTCTTTAACTTGGTTTCCTATTTCCTTTTGATGTAGTGGGCCATGCCTATAAGGTGCTTTATGAGGAGGAGAACTACTAGGAATTAATTCTATGCTATGCTTAGAGGATCCGCGCAATGGTGGTAGCTCAGAGAGATAATCAGACATGAAAAAATCCTTATAAATAGTCATGAAAGGTTTATGTGCATTGCAAAGTGTATCAGTATAATCATTTATGACATTGACAAAAGCAATGCATGAATTGAATCCTTTCCTAAATGCAGCTTTTATTTGAGTATGAATAATCAATGGAAATGGATAGAAACCATGCTGCGGAGACAAAGTAATAATTATACCTTTAAATTCAAAGTTAAAGGTATGTGTATGGTAGTCAATATGTGGATTATAATGATGATGAAAAGGCATACCGAGTATAACATAGTAAGATTGCAAAGGTGTAATTAAAAATGTTTATGCATCCAGATATGGGCCTATGCTAATCGTAACATCTTGCACTTTTCACATTACATTATAATGACTACCTTGAAATGAAGCTTTCACTTTATACAAGGAAGGAAATGTTTTTAATTTAACTTCTTGTACTAATAAATGTGAAATGAAATCATGTGAACTACCATCATCATGTAAAGTAAAGTACCTTGCTATTGATAGTACCATGCTTGAAAAGTAAAGAATGAATTGAGATATCATTACCCAAGGTATTTAAGTCCTTCTCCAATGATTTCTCTATCCAAATAGGAGGAATTTCTTCATTATGGGCCTCCATGTTATGCAATTGAAGTGTAGCTAGTTTCATGTGGAGAGGTCACAATCGACACTTCATTTTTGTGTATCCAGGTTTACCACAATTCTATTAAGTGATATGTGGTGGCTTTTGTTGGGCATCCACCACTGAAGTTTGTCGGGTAGGTGGTTTGGTTGGTTGGAGAGATGAAGCAACAGGTTCAATTGAGTAATTGGATTGGGTAGGAAAAGGAAGACTAGAGTAAGATGGGGCATTAAAATTATGCTTCAGAGGAAATGTGCATTTAGCAAAAGAAAGTGGTCGTTCACATGGTTGTTGTAGATGGATCGACTTTTTTATGGACTAGAATTCCTTCTCTATATCATACACAAAAGAGATAGCCTCGTTGAGGGTTGTAGGCCGTAGGGTGTGAAGCTTGGCTTGGATTCCCACCTCCAAACCTTCTTCGTATTTCTACTGCAAGCTATGCTTTGCTACATCTTGAAGCATTCAAACCAATAATAAATTTTTCAAGAACCACTCCGTATAGATAGTGACTGTGTCACCCTCCTTCCATGTAAAGGTTGTCCATGCATGTCGAACATGTAGATGATATTGATAAGGAAGAAAATAATCCTTTACTTTTGTTGGAAAGCCTTCCATGTTGTTGAACGATCTATACTATGGCATAGGACATTCCACCAGAGCTGTGTTTTTCCTACTAAATAGTTAGTGAAAAGTTTGACTTTTTCACTTTCAGCATATGTTTCATGAGTATAAAAATCATCAAACTGTGATAACCATGAAAGAACTAAAGGGCCATCCTTACGGGCATCAAACCATAGAAACTGGTAATTTTTAACACCAATCTTGGAATGCCTGCCATCCGATTGGGCAGAGACAATAGCTCTTACCACCCTCATAAGGTTATCTTCATCAGATTGCATCTTCTAGAGTACTTCATCGGGTTGTTAGATCTCATCCTGAGTGCCTCAAAGTTTGCACCATTTTAATCTCCCTCCTTGGTGAATATAAAACTCCTTACTTTCACTCATAAATTAAAATTGTTTTGCATGACATAGCCAATGGCTGCCAACGATTGCCACGGGAGCCATAGGTGCCAAAGATGTCTTAGTTATGCCTTAGTTATGCTTTCATTATGCCTAAGTTGTATGCCTTAAGTGATGCCTTAGTCGATTCCAAAGGAGTAAACATAGGTGTAAATGTACATTCTGGTTTCAAAACTAAAACAAAAACTGAAACCAAAGGAGTACATGTAGGTCTAAACATAGGTTTTGGTTCATGAACTGGAATAGAAATCGAAACTGAAACTAGAATCAAAAACAGAAAAAGAATCAGAATCGAAAACGAAAATGGAAACGAGAATTGGAACCAGAAATAGAACTAGCATCAGAATCAGAACTGGAACCAAAAATGGAAACAAACAGTGAACAAAGAACAAAACAAACAAAAATAGATCCCTCTGTAGTGATGGGTGTAGAGCTCTGATACCACCGCTATCAAGATCTTAACTCACACACAAAGGTTATGAATGCTAGAAACACACAGAGAAAATAAATATGCAAGGAGACGAGATAGAATGCAGTATTGGGTTCAATCTCCCTCCATGCACTCTATTTTGACACTCCATAGAGTGCATGTAATTATAGGAATTTTTGATTATGTCAAAATAGTGGTTACATGAGGGCAACTTCAAAAAGCACATGTGAAAGCAAAAGTTGGAAACTTTTAGAGAAAGCCTTTGCTTTTAATATAAAAAATTGCAGCCTAAAACAACCCTTATTCTAGTAACCACTACTTTATTAATTGTTTCTAAAAATAGTACCCTGTATGTGGGTTTATTTACAAACTATATAAATTATAAATTGGATTATTGATGTCTACCCTTTCACGCCTTTCACTCCCTCACGAACCTTCAACTGCTATATCAAAAACACTGAAACACATTAATACATTAATAAATTTCTACTCCAACAATCCCTTGCTCAACACATTCCATAATTCATAACACAATCACTAGTCCCAACACTTGGGACAATCAGCAATTAGCTTCTTCTGTATGGTCAACAATGTTTTATTAGTGCTTTCTACAAATGCATTAGCATGAGGGTAATAGGGCATGCTGAATTTATGAATGATGTGGAATGCTTGAGTGAGGGCCGTAATGAGATCATTTGCAAAGTGTGTGCTATGATCCAAGACAATTTCTAAGGGGAGATTAAAATGCAAAAAAAAAACCACATGTCAAACAACGAGCAACCACCAAAGGAGTAGCTGATATGGTAGCCCACGATTCAGACCAACAAGTGTAATAGTTGGTATAGGTGAGTATATACAATTGTTGGTGATGGCAAGTGGGGTGATTGGTCTAAAAACGTACACCCCCACTTCTGGAAGTGTTCTAAAGGTAGCACAAGTTTAAGGGGGAAATGATTACGAGGTAGGGGTTGTTTCAGTCACTAGTAGGGATCATAGGCCTAGACATAGTGATGGGTATCCCTCTCTATAGATGGCCACCAAAGTCCACTCTACAACAAATTCTTGTATGTTAAACCCCCGAACAAAACACTCGGGTTTGAATGGGCTAATGTTGAAATGCAAGGAATCTCATGTGTTGGGACACATTTGGGTGAAGGTTCCAAGGGGTCAAAATAATAGAGCTGACTGATAATAATATGAAGTCAACAATTGTATAGTACAACTTTTGGTGACTAGTAGATCAAAGAGAATTTAGGGGGTAACAAGTAGTTAAGAAAGTGAGTAGCCTATCATAGTAGGAATCTCCTAAATCAAAAGTGACTAGGGAAACATCCAGCTGAGTACTATATATTTCAGGAGAGGAATCATCTACCCAGATAGGAGGTTCAATAAAATCAAGCGGGGAAAGAAATTATGCTATTGCATGAGAGGATCTAGGCTGATGTATGACATCATAGTCAAATTCTTGGAGGATAAGGACCCAACGAGCTAATAGCCCAACACGATTCTACTAGGCACACCAAGTATGTCAATGTTGAATGGTCAATATGAAATGTGAATTTTCAGCCTAAGAGATAGCATCAAAACTTCTTAATAGAGTAAATGAGGCCTAAGCACTCTCTTTTAATGACTTCATATTTACTCTTAGTGGGTGCCAACCACCAACTAGCATAATACACTGGATGATATCACTTATCTTTCAATTACATCAAGACACTTCCAATAGCTATATTAGATTCATTTGCAAAGCCATGAAAAGGTAAGCCTCACTGAGGTGCTTGGAGGATGGGGGCGTGATAAAGCTAGTTTGACATTATTCTATCCAAATAAACTCCTAAGGATAAACTCCTAAGGGGCTATCCAAATAAACTCCTAAGTGGGCAAGAGGATTACTAAGATGTGTGAGCTAGTGAAGATGTCAATCATGTCGACAGATTTGGCCAAGAAAGCATAAAACCTCTTTCTTCGATTTTCAATGTGGAGGAGTGAGATTTGCCTGAACTTTATGAGGGTCAACCTATCTACCTTGGCAAGACATGATATGGCCAAACAACGTACCACAAGACACAACAAATGGTCCACTTTAGCTTTAGATATCAAAACTTCATCAAGGAACACTCTCATGAAGCTAGTTAGGTAAGGAGAGAAAATATCTTGCATACATTATTGGAAGGACCGAACCACATAACCGTGCAGGCATAAACTCCTTGATTGGTGATGAAATCAATCTATGGTACATCCTCTTCTACCATATGGACTTGGTTATGCCCACTGTACCCATTGAGAAAAATGTATATTTCACGACATGTAGCTTCATCAAGCATGATGTCTAAAACTAATAATGGAAAGGGGTCTAGCATAGTGTCTGCATTTAATTTTTGGCAATCTACATAGATTCTTAGTTGCTTGTTTTTCTTCTCCACAATCACCATGACAACCACTTTGCATGTTTGATAGGAACAATGAATCCTACTCGTAGTAATCAATCAATTATTCTCCTTAAGTTGTCAGGCATAATAAGGATTCATTTAGGAACTTTGTTGCTTCATCGGATGAGCATCTATTTTTAGTACAGTCCAATCTGATAGATACAAGGATCTAAGTCCTTCACATCCTTATAGTCCCTAGCAAAGACATCAATAAAATCAATCAACATGGTCAATAGGTCTCGATAGAAAGGTTCTTCTATATTACAGTTAATATTTATGGGCCACAAATTATCATCATCAATGAGATGATAGGTGATCAATTCGTCATTACATACATGAGATCGGCTGCCGAGATCATCCTCACCCTTAAACATTTTAAGGTGGAGATCAAGTACTTCCACTACATCCTCTAGAAAATCGATTGCTTCATCATCACTTGGGTGGACAACACAAGATGTCAAAGACCATGGGTTTAGCACATGTTGTAAATGAACTGTGCTCAATGATAGTAAGTCTTGATTGGCCATGAGAAAGGTCATTTCTTCATCGTCTGAAAGACCTTCCAACATCTGGATAGGGTCTGCCACATAAGGGCAAGCATCAACCTCATAGGACATGAACTTGTCAAGAGGGAGAATGTGTTCTGAGTGATTGCATTTAAAGATTAATTCATAGAAAGATGGGTCCTCAAAAATTTGGCTTACTTCAGCCATGGTATGCCAAACAAGAAATTATAATCAAGGCTTGATTTAGTTAGATTGAGGACAACAAATATAACGTGGAATACAACCCCTTGTAGTGTAATGGGAGTATTTTGAAAAGTCATATCAGATGCACTTTGGATTGATCAGCCATGTAGACAAAGAGCTTAAAAATTTTGATAATATTCCAACCTAATTTCTTACACAAGGTGGTAGTTTCTATATGCTCTCGTGATCCACTATGAATTAAAACCTTAGACATTTGATGATTTTTATACCACAAAGTAATTAAAGGAACAACATGATCTACTGTTGTGTCTTGTTTTGGGAGAATTCTTGTTGTAGATGGTGTCAGAACCTGTTCAACTCCTACATACTATTAAAATTGTTGTCAAATTCCTGGAGCTAATGGGAGTAGTTTATCCAATGAGTGCTTGGTTTAGGATATCCTATGCCAGATTATTAGTAGATTTTTAGATGGTGTTTCTTTTTTGGGTGTTTATGGTTTTTGCATTAAGTGCAAGATCATTCAATAGTTTTGGTATGGGGAAGCTTGAGGCTTTTGCTTGAGCACATTTTGTAGTTTTCACTACCATCCATTGTTGTTCTTTAAAGCTTCTTTCAAATGCTTCTGGAGCTAGTTGCGGAACTTATCTATATCATGTTTGCATAGTAGTAGGCTATGGCTCACTTGGTGCTATATTGACTATATTTTCATCAAATTTTCTCTCCTTCTTCTTTTTACCGTATTCTTGTGCATCTTTGCAACGTCTTCAAATGTGGCCCATTTCAACATAAAAATGGCAACATGTTTTCATTCTTCGATTAGTGGAGTTTAGAGGTCCTTGATTCCATTGTGGAAAATTATAGTTTCCTTTGTTTTCTGTTGGAAATTGAGGATATGTTGGGTAGGAAGTGTTACATAGATGAGTTGGGACATATTTAGTGGAGGGTTCTCCCATTTCCTATGTAATTGCATTCAATGCCAACCAAATTTGTGTTTTTGCATTATATGTACAAGTGTCTATGGAGTGAGTGATACTTTCACAAATGGCAGAGTAGATTTGATTCAATGCAAACTTTATAGCAATTAGGCTTAGACTTTTAATTTAGCATAGAGGAACTAATTCAATGGTCCTTGAGCTTTGTTTTTTCTTGTTTGTATTCAATCAAGGTCTTTAACAAAACCTTCAATTTCATGTTCTAATGGGAATGCCATATCTATAAGAGCATCCAAAAGCATTCCTCCAATACATGTGATGATCATAATTTGGCATAGTTGGGGGTTCAATCCATTTCTAAAAGCTTAGGTGATCGCATCCATTGGTAGACCTGTGTTGACTGTTGGTAGTTGTCTTAAATGTGTCTACAAAAATAGTTGCATATTCTTGTACTCCATGGTTTGGATTTTGCTTGTTGTCTTGTAAGAAACAACAAAATTGTGTTGGGCTCTTCTTTAACTGAAATCTTTGTAAAAAGGCATCATGTATTGCATTATATTGTTGGAAATTATGTAGATCAAATTCTTTCAACAATTTTGCAAATTCATTGAACTTGGTTGACTGAAATACTTGGGTTTTATATGCATTGTCATCTAGATTATCTAATACAATATAATTAATTTTGAAGGCATAAACATATGCATCTAGGCCATCTCCAAGTAATCCGCCAAATTCGGTGTAGGTCATTTTGGCCAGGTACTGTGTTCGTTATAATAATTGTGTATGTGCCATACATGTAGGGATAAATTCATCTATTATGTCTACTACTTAAGAGTTTGAACTTGTGGAGAGTACTTGTCTTATAGATTTTGCTCCCTTTCTTAGAAGTTTTGACCTCAATTGCTAAAAGGGTTTCGATCCACTAGACATAAGTATTTTTTGTTGCTGCAAAATCTTGGAGAACGTGTATTGATTTGTCTTTCGATTGATGTCCTCCACCCTTGACTAGTACTAGTTGGTTTTGGAAGAGGATCGTCTATGATGTTTAAAATATCCACAACTGTTTTGTTGGAGTTAGATGTCTACGCAAGCACGCAAACAACACAAGGAAGAAGAAGAAGGTTGGAGCACAACACACAATACTGAATGTATTACCATTCAAATGTACAAAGATAAGCAATCTGTTAGGGCTATAGGCGTATACACAAGTGGGGGGAAAAAACCTCCTAAAGAGGGAAAAAATTTCCCTCGCGGTCCTAGTGTGTTCACACACATCACTACCTAAATATATCAACAAATCCCGGTGGGAGTGATCTAGTGAACAAGGAGCTGTCACTCATGTATAAGGAAGTGCCAAGCTATGGAGAATCAATCCACAAAAGGAAGTAAGCCCAAAGCTTTGCGGAAAGCTTCAAACTTCTCCCTCAGTAGAGCCTTCATGAAAAGGTGTGCAATGTTCTCCTACGTGGGCACATATGCCAAACTGAGCTCTCCAACAGAGAACCTCTCACTAACATAATGATAATGCATCTCAATGTGCTTAGTGCGAGCATGGAACATAGGGTTCCTCGCAACTTCCAGTGCGCTCTGACTATCAGTTAAGATGGTGGTGGTAGAAGATTGACCAAGAGGAATATCATCTGATTCACACACACTCAATAGTCGCTCTGAAGCTATCCTATACTCAGCCTCAAAACTGGAAGTGGCCACAGTATGCTACTTCTTCTTAGCCAAGATATGCATGAGCTAGAAAGCCAGTAAAAACCACTAGTGGACACACAAGTGTGATAGCAAGGAGCGATGTTAGAGTCAGAAAAAGAATGTAAATCTAGCGATAGTGATCCCCCCTTGGGATAAAACAATCCAAGTAGCAGGGTACCACTCAAGTAGCGAAAGATGCACTTAACTACCTACCAATGCTTGACTCCTAGGCAATGCATAAACTTGCTCATCTGTGAGATAGCAAACTAAATATCTGGCCAAGTAAAGCATAAGTAAATCAAGCATCCAGGAGCTTGTTGATAGAGAACAACATCAAGTGCATCTTTAGCATCATGAAGACTGAATCGTAAACCTGTCTCCTTAGGAGTGGCAATAGTTTTACAGTCTTCAAGGAAAAATTTGCTGCAATAATATGCCAATATATTTGGTATGACACAAACCATTCCACCATCAATGTGCATAAATTGAATGCCCCAATAATGATGCAAATGCCCCAAATTAGACATCTCAAATGAGGCATGCAAATTAGCCTTAAGATCAGCAATATGCTTCTCATGAGGACCATTAAGGAGCATGTCATAAATATACACAGCAATGATCAGAAGTACATCATTATCACACTTAAAATATAAGGTTCTTTCAATTGGAGTGCTCTCAAAGCCATGTTGTAATCAGATAGGCATGTATCTTTTCATACCAAGAAAGTGGTGCTTGCTTTAAACCATATAATGCCTTCCTTAACCTACACACCTGGGGCGAAAAACATACACTTCTTCATGGAAGTCACCATTAAAAATTTTTTTTTAATGCCCAACTTATGTACATTCCAACTCTGATGAGCTACAAGTGCACATATCCTACAAAGAGTAGTCATTGGGCAAGTAGGAGCAAAGGTCTCATCAAAATCAATGCCTCTTTCCTCAACATAACCCTTTGTAACAAGCCTAGCCTTATACCTATCAACTCCTCCATCAGGCTTACACTTCAGCTTGTATACCCACTTAGTGCCAATGGCCGTCTTGCCAACAGGCAAGTCACATAAAGTCCAAGTACCATTTTTCATGGTAGCATCATATTCAGATTGCATTGCAGCCATCCAATGTTCAAAATTTTGTGCTTCATCAAACAAAATAGGCTCAATCACATCACAGAGAGTAGAGGCAGCCATAACATAGCAATTTGATGCAAAAGATGCACTATGAGAGCCTAAATGAGTATGATATGATAGAAATGCATCGAATTTGCTATCACACAAAGTCTGCACAAGCCATTTTGGCATAGTGTTTGCCTGCTCTAAATCAGCTTTTTCATCAACAAGTGCATCATGCAATTTTTCATTAGAAATGGAACGATCTACATCATCACATGAAAACTCTAAAGGCTAAGAATTTGCCTCAATAGAACTAGCACTAGACTGTGTATCTGTAAAAAGAGGCAACAAAGTATTACACATGTCTTTCGAGCTAACAAATGTCTCCTTCATACGTGAAAGTAAAGGTTGAATAACATCTTCCATAAAAAAAAATATCATGGCTAACCAAAATGCATTTAGTTTGTGGATGATAGAGACGGTAGACTTCGCTTTCACAACTATACCCAACAAAAATACATTTTACCACTTTATCATCCAATTTCCTACGATGTTGTTTAGGCACTAATGCATATGCTAGACAGCCAAAAACATGTAGATGAACAACGCCTGGCTTGAGACCATGCCAAGCCTCAAATGGATTGATAGACTACAGTGCTTTAGTGGGACACCTGTTTAGTACATATGTTGCACACATGACAACCTCAAGCCAAAAACTATGTGGTAAAGCCTAACTCTTCATACACATTGTCGAGGGGTGGGATTGGAGACCAATGAGTGAATCTGAACTATACTTGCTATGAACTAATTGTGTGACTACATGCGGGGTGTTTTCTAGTGTACTTTAGAGACATAAGATGTGATTCAATGTTGTGAGAAGTGATTATCTATGGTCTAATAAGCTATAAAATATCTAAGATCAACCTATTTAACTATTGACCATATGGTTGTGCAGCTAGATACCTAGACACACCATAGTCATATGATTGAGAGACTAAGGTTTCAGTAATAATGCGATCTTTGATGAATTCTTCTTCTTCTAATTCTATATTAACTACGTTCTTCTTAGATTGAGTGATAGTATTTAGAGGTGTATGTAATAAAAACTCAAAACTGAAAGATGAAGAAATAGCATTCTCATTCGTGGTCTCATTACCTACACACATCAGAAACAAATATAGAATATAAATTGATTGATCAAGTGTTTAATTAATTGCGTAATCTTCAGTGTGGATTAAGTAAAACTGGTTTCTTGTCAATCCTAATAAATGTAAACTACTTCAACAAAACAACCTTTTACAACTATAAGTAAGAATGCTAGTACATTTCTCCAAAATCCTAATACAAGATTAAGCTAAAAGGAATTGATATAAATAAAGTGGAAGAAGTAGCATGTATGCAAATCTAATCTCCCAATCTCTACTGCTCGTAAATGCTCATCAATTTTCCTGAATGCTCGTCAATTCCTTACAAAAATAAAACATTAAAAAAAACATAAGTTTTTTGTATGAAAAATAAACTACTCATGAATTACTTTTAAATCTTATCATATATGTGTATGCACAGTCATTCAATTCTTCATGCATACATGGAACATGCTCATGCACATTCATACGTGCATCAACCATACACATATATTCTCTTTATATGCATCTAACATGCATACACACTCTCACATCTTCTCATGCATTGATGCACTCTTGTATACATATGCATACACTTATATATAGTCTTGCTTTCATATATACATACCTTCTCTCACATGCATGCTAATACACACATTAATACATTTCTCATTTTCACTCATGCACATGCACATATCACGTACATACATGCTACACATGTCACATGCATACACATGCACCCATGCACATCATTGCTTTGTCATGCATATGCATGCTCACATGCATATACATTCTCACATACATGCTAACACTCATGTATACATGCATTTACTCATACTACACATATATGTACTTATGCATATGCATGCTTTCTTCTCGTACCTATATATATATATATATATATATATATATATATATATATATATATATATATATATATATATATATATATATATATATATATATATATATATATATATATATATATATATATATATATATATATATATATATATATATATATTGCATCCATGCATCTCAGATCACTCTCATGCATGCATACATTAGCTTACATACATGTATGCATTCATGCATATACCACTTACTTGGATGCATCTCTCTCTCCCTCTCTCTCTCTTTTTCTTTCTCTCTCTCTCTCTCCATGCTCTTCTACTAGGAGGAGTCTCTCTCTCACTCTCTTTCTCTTTCTTTCTCTCTCTCTCTCTCTCTCTCTCTCTCTCTCTCTCTCTCTCTCTCTCTCTCTCTGAGCCTCCCTCTTCGCCATCAATAACTCTTCTGTGTGCGGTCCTTAGTGCCCATCCTCTTCTCCATGCACAATCGGTTGTCTATAGCCTCTCTCTCTCTTTGTCTCTCTCTACTTCGGTATGGCTTTCTCTATCCCTTTCTCTCTCTCTCTCTCTAATGTTCTACCATCGATCTTCCTTTCTCTGATCTTCAACTCATACAAAAGCAGAAATGTGAGACATGTTGGAGGCTCCCCCCATGATCGATGCACGAATACTCAAAATAGATCAAGAACTCTCTCTTTGAGCGACTACACACAATCCATCTCTACTCCGTGTGTGTTCTCCAAGTGCTTGCATCTTTTCTCTCTCTAGATATTATCATCTTTATCGATTTTGCATGAGAACTCGATCAGAGCAATGTGGCCTCTCTGTGATTCTTCCTCTCTTTCCAGCAAATCTCTATGTGTGTGTCGTCTTCTGCACCTTCCTGTGTGTTCGCTTCAAGCCTTCTCTCTCTCTCTCTTACTCTTCTACTGTCAGAAATCTCTCTCTCTCCACTATATCTCTTCTACGTGCACCACATCTACAACCGCCATGGGTCTCAACCTCTCTCTCTCTCTCTGTGATCAACAATAGCAGGGAGGGGAAAGAAAGAAGAAGAAGAGGAAGTAATACTCGCAGAGAAATTCATTAGGAAAACATACACTAAGATACATATATATAAATGCACTCATACATGCACAAAGACATACATGCATTTTCACCTTTTCATGCATACGACACTTTTAATTCTCACTTTAATCACAGAACTCACACAATCCACTCTTTAACACCCACTCACACACACACCTCACTTTTACTTCTCACTTTAATCTCATAACTCACACACTCCACTCTTTAACTTACACTCACACACACCACACATTGTTCACACGTTTTTTCTTTTTATTTTATTTCGTTTATTCTTATTTTGTATAATTCTTTTTAATTTAAGCTTCCTAAAGTATAACCTACCTAAATACTTTAATATTCTCATATATTAGGATAGATAACTAAATGATAATATTAACCAAATATATATTTGTTTTAATATTTATTAACTCAAAGGTTTACACACATCAAATATATGTAAAGGATCATACACATACACACCTATATATACATATACACACTTAAACCCTCAAACACATTCACATAGCACAAACACACATACTGAAATACTCATATATATAGATAGACACATAGGTTTATACCCATACTACTACAAACACACTTAGACACTTAGGGTGAAACCTAATACATGTATGCATAGGTAGGGTATATAGATGGTCTCATGTTAATTAAGTAGTCATGCACTTTCAAACACATAAGTATCTAGACACTCTTTCCAATATTTATAAACACAAGAATTCATATGATGAGGTGTGATCGGTTTAAATTTTCATAGATTTGCTGCTTGCTGGTACTAGCGAGAGATTAGTCAAATAAAAGAAGCTTATAAAAAATGTTTATGAGAGTCTAGAGATAACCACCCTAGAAGTAAAAATTTTCAATTTTCCTCTATGTCAATTTGAAGGATGAAATTGTTCCGACATTTGCCCCCACCATACCTGCACATTGTCCTGATGGGTTAACCTGTAGATCATGGTAAGTAGCATCAAATTATTTTGGAAAAATTGATTAATTCACTTTAATTAATATGATAAAAGATGCTTCTAAATTCAAGTTAAGATTTTGAGAACAAAAAAAATATTTAAAATTATGCATCTTTGAATTGGAAACCATTTTGTTCAATGTATGAAGTTTAAAGACAAGTTTAGAAAATCCTATAACAATCATTCAGATAGTCGTGGTACTTACCATTCTATTAACCCTGTTCAAAGTAATATTTATTCTATATAGGTGTTCCATCCTTTATCTCTTAGCCATCTGCCTCAAGATACATCTAACTAATTTGTCTATACTGACCTCCACCTCATATAGCCCGTAAATACATTGCAGGAGTGGTTTCGAGACCACAATTGAATCATGATAACTTTTAATTATTCTTTTTCTTTGTTTTTCTTTTTCTTTGTTTTTTCTATTTCTTTTTCTCATTTTTCTTTTTATCATGTTGGAGCAACCATTAATGTACTACTTTATGTATTTATCATTTCTCTTTTTTCTTCACAACTTTTTTGTGAAAGGGGAAAGGCTTAACCCCTATTCAGAGCTAAGGATCTAGAGGAATGCTATTGTCAGAACTAGGATCTCATTAGCTAAACATTTCAGAAATTAAGGAAGCCTACTTGTATCTACTTCTACTAAGAGTTGCAAGTCAAGCTTTCCCTTCTCCTATCCTCATAACAATCATTAGATCCCTAACTCTTACCTTTAGCTCACATACACATCCCTACTTTAAATTATAATTATTTATTTACATAATTTTAACATATTTCTTTTTATACTAGAAACATGTAAATTTCTAACGATGAAATGCATGAAAAAGAAATTAAAAATAAAGAAAGATTAGAATTGATTCACTTGTTTAACATCATGCTTCATCTTCATCATCATCATCCAAGAAGTCTTCATCTAACTCATAGACATTGCTCGACCTTCTTTTGAATAACTTAATCCTTTTACCTGGCTTTAAATTTTGTGTTTTGTATTCTCATCATTTCTCATCTTTCTCATCTATAAAATAGCTTTGTTAAATATCATAGTAAGTATTTTGTAATAAAAAACTTCTTTTTCATTTATCAAAATGTTCCATATTCAAAGGACAAAGGAAAAAAATAACTCTTGATTTGTTTCATAATCTAATAGTTAAATACTATGTATTTGTTCATAATTTGATTCGTCTTCAAGTTGGTGTCTTAATCATTACTTCTATTTTTTTCAATGATAAATTCTTAGTTTTCTTCTTCAATTTTATAGGTTTTGATTTCTTTTGAGTTTATGTTGATATTGTTCTCAATTTTTTTAATAATATCATCAAGAAGTTTTTTATCTATTTCATTCGTTTGTTGTTCACAATTTCTATTCATAATACTTTGTTTGGTCTCTTCTTGTTTAATTCCTTGTTGTTTAATTTGATTGTTGTCATGTTTGTTAATTTAAGTTTGTAATTCTATAACTTTTTCCTGATCAAAAAATTTCTCATTAGTAAGAAGCATTGGATCAAATGAAACCTGGAAATTTTCAAGTTTCCTTGCTCCTACTTTCATGATCAAATTCACTTTGCTCTATATTCAAATATTCTTCCATAATTGGTTCAAAGTTTTGATTTTTTTTTGTTTTACTGCTTTTGATTTCTTCTATTAGTTCATGTTCTCGTTTAAATGTCCTCTCACTTATTTGATCATTTGTTTTGATGTTCACATGTATGTTAGGTTTCGACAATTCATATGGATTTGGTGGATTTGGTTTGGTCTGGTTCTGAGTCTACTTTACGAATTCCTTCATTCCATGCCCTCCTAGATTTAATTTTATAGGTGACAAGTTTTGACAATTACAAAAGGTTCTCTCATTTTCAATCACTAGTTATCATCTTCTTGCATCTTCATATGCCCTACAAGTCCAAAATGTATGACCATATTGATCACACCAAAAGCATTGTAAAGTTCGTGTTCGAATCCTATTTGGCATCGAAGTATGTTGATGGTGATGCACCATAGTGCACTCTCCTTCTTGAGAGCTCCATGACCATATCCTTGGAGTAGAAAACTGAGCTCTTAGGGCCGCACATGGTACTCTACATAGAGGCTATAGAATATGCAAATAAAACATTGTACATAAAGAGCACGAAGACAATCTTCTTAGGTCTTACAAATGTGGTCGAACTTACAGTCTATGGCTGACCAGGACACTATACGTGTTATTAAAGAACATATACAAAGAAGTGTCTAGTGGCCAATTGGCCTTTCACATGGACACTAATGGTAACATCCTCCCACTAAAGGCCAATATGGCCAAAGTAACTATGGGAGGAAAATAAAGAATCATAAAGAATACCTGAGTGTAAGTATGCAAACTATACCTCCCACTTGATGGGCATGTTACATAGTATACAAGTTACTATGTAAGATCATGAATCAAGTAACCCCCATCAAGTGACAATAGTGTCGAAAGCTATCCCGTGGTAGAGCTTTAGTCAAAGCATCTGCAACATTATCTTGAGTGTGAACCTTCTCAATATTCATGCACTCAATGGCTAAGCAATCTCTAATAAGTGATACCTCACCTCAATGTGCTTGGTATTTGCATGATAGACCGGATTCTTAGCCAAAGCAATGACACCCTGACTGTCACTGAGCAAACGAGGTACATGCTGAGGTAAACCCATACCACAAGCAAGATGAGAAAGCCGCAATGATTCCTTACATGCCTCACTTACTACAACATACTCTGCTTCTATGGTGGAAACAACTGAACATTATTGAAGACTAGATCTCCAAGAGATAGCACCTCGAGCGAAATGAAAAATGTACCTTAATGTAGACTTATGATTGTCTACACAACCAGCATAGTCAGAATCTGTGTGACCAGTAATGGATGCTTTCCCTATACCTAAGCATAGACACTTGTCCTTAGTGCCACTCAGATATCTCAAAATCATCTTGACTGCTTCCCAATGTTTCTTGCCAGGATTATACATATATGTGCTCATAACTGCCACTGCAAGTGCAATGTCTGGTCTCGTAGCTACCATAGCATACATGAGGCTACCAACAACATACTCATAGGTAATTTTGGTCATGAAGACCTTTTCCTCATCTGATTTGGGGCAATCATCCTTGCTCAATTTCACATATGTGGGTAAAGGTGTACTCAATGCCTTTCCACCCTGCATATTGAACCTATGAAGTACTTTGAATATGTACTCACTTTGAGACAAGTATATGCATCTTTCACTCCTATCAAGAGTAATGTGCATGCGAAGAATATGTTTCGCATCCCCCAAGTCCTTCATATCAAATGTCTGACTCAAATTTCTTTTCAGAATTGATAGTTCATAAGAGGACTTCCCAGCAATCAACATATCATCCACATAAAGTATCAAGCATATCAAGTGCCATTTGAGCATCTCTTTGTGTAGAGACAATGATCCTCACTACTTTGAGAATAGCCTTGGGACTTCATAAAAGCATCAAACTTTTGGTACCATTGTCTAGGGGACTATTTAAGTCCAGACGAGCTCTTCTTGAGTTTACAAACTAGACTTTCCTTGCCAAGAACTACATAACCCTCTGGTTGTTCCACATAGATCTCATTTGTAAGATCTCCATGTAAGAAAGAAGTTTTCACATCCATTTGGACTAGCTCTAAGTCCTCCATTGTAAGGAGGGTAGTCATCTTGACCACTAAAGAGAAGATTTCCTCAAAATCAACACCATGTTGTTCCTCAAAACCCTTTGCAAGAAGTCGTGCTTTATACTTTCGAGAAGCACTTTCTGATGTGAATTTCAACTTATATACCAATTTACATGGTAAATCTTTCCTACCCTTTGGCAAATGTAGTAAATCCCAAATATAATTCTTGTGAATAGAATTTAGCTCACTCTTCATGGCACGCTCCCACTTGACATGATCCTCTGTCTGCATAGCCTCTTTGTAACAAGAAGGCTCACCAGCATCTGTTAGCATAACAAAATCTAAATATGGAACATATCTATCAGGTGGATGTGAGACACGTGTAGAGCGTCTCAATGTTTGTGAACAGGAACCTGTGCAGATTGATCTAATCAGACATTCTCTTGAACGTCCCTATGTGCAGCATTCTTATGCATGCTAAGTGCAGGACTAGTATCCTCAAATATCATTCTTCTCAATTCAACCTCCTTAATGGGTTGTTTATGCATCTTACACTCATTAAAAATGACATCACTACTTCTTATCAATGACCGTGTTTCAAGATCCCGTAAGCGATATCCAAACTGTCCTTCTCGACCATATCCAAGAAAAATGCATTTCTTTGACTTATGGTCCAACTTTTTTCTACCACTCTTGGGTATATGAACATATGATTCACACCCAAAAACTCGAAGATGATCATAATATGGTGCCTTCCTTGTCGATAACTCTTGTGCCAATTTCAGAACTTTGGCAATACTAGGTGAAAGGTTATTTACATGAATTGTAGTCAATATTGCTTCTGCCTAAAAGCCTTGTGAGAGGTTTGCATGATGCAACATAGAAACTACTCTATCTTGAATAGTTCTATTCATCCTTTCAACTACACCATTCTATAGTGGGATATAAGGAGCTGTAAACTCTCTACGAATCCCTCTAGACTGACAAAAAAGGCTAAATTCATGTGAGATATACTCACCCCCATTATCTGAACATTAAGCCTTAAGCTTAGTTCCTTTTTCAGCCTCAACTGAAGCAAACACTTTTCTGAAAGTACGGAATACCTCATCCTTTGATTTGATAGGATATACCCAGAATTTTCTAGTGGTAGCATCTATGAAAGTGACAAAGTAAAGAGAACCACCTAAGGACCTAGTGGGAAAGTAAAGAGAACCACCTAAGAACCCCCATTATCTGAACATTAAGCCTTAAGCTTAGTTCCTTTTTCAGCCTCAACTAAAGCAAGCACTTTTCTAAAAGTACGGAATACCTCATCCTTTGATTTGATAGGATATACCCAGAATTTTCTATTGGTAGCATCTATGAAAGTGACAAAGTAAAGAGAACCACCTAAGGACCTAGTGGGAATAGGACCACACACATCTGTATGAACGAGATCAAAAGGCTTAATTGAAGAGTCAATGTGCATTCTATGCATATTTTTGGTTTGCTTTCCATATTGACAATGCTCACAAAATGGAAAATCAAAGAAAGATAACAAAGGCAAGTAGCCAGATTGAGAAAGATTTTCCATTCCACTACGAGATATATGGCCCAAACGACCATGCCAAATACAAGCCATAGGTTGTTCAGTAATAGCTAACAAGTGTTATTTCTGTGATACAAATAAAGGATAAAGTGAGCCAACTTTGATTCATTTTGAAATAACCATATTTCCCTTCGATATACAAAAGGACTAAGCATAAAAGAACACCTTGTAACCAAGGTCATCAAGTTGAACAGCTAACATCAAACTACATGGTAATTAAGGTACATTGCATACATTATGCATAGTAAATTTTGAACCATCAATGAACTACACAACCACATCTCCAATCCCAACAATGGCACACTAGTAAGAGTCACCAAGTCTCATGATACCAAGAGACTTTGCTTCATAATTAAAGAACCATTCTCTGTGTGGTGTCACATGGAAAGAAGCAAAGAAACTAGCAACCACATGTGGGAATTTCAAAGAGAATCAGCCATAAGAGGCTCAGTTGGCATAATACTATGAAGTGTCAACACATCAACATGATCAGAAATAGCATTGATTTCTTCAATCTTCACAGTCGAAGTAGATGGTGCAGGTAACATTTTAACATGCCCATCAACATTTTGTCCTTTAGCTTTAGCATTCTTTAATGCATAATAGTCTTTCTTCATGTGTCCTTTCTTATGACAATAATGGCATTCAATATCCCTCTTCCTTGATTTACTTCTACTCTTATTCCATTGACCATTCTTTTCCTTGTTCTTGCTCCTACACCATTGTTGATTCTTTCCTTGGTAACAATCATGAACATTATATGCATCTCCACTCTGAGTGCCAACCATAGATTTTCTATGAATCTCCTCACTCAAGAGTGCTTCACATTTGTCATCATAGACGGCTTTACCACTAGGTGCGCTATTGCTAATAGCTATGCAAAACGTATCCCATGATGATGGCAAGGTGCATAACAACAATACTACGTTAATTTCATTATCCATATCCATTTTTGTAGCCTGTAATTAGGAGAATATAGTATCAAACTCCTTTAGATGAGTAGCAACACTATATGTGTCCTTCATGCAAAGGTCATATAATTTTCTCATTAGATACACTTTATTTGATGTTGCCTCTTTTTCATATGTATTTCATAAATTCTTCCAAAGCTCCTCTACACTTTTAGAGTCTAATACTTTAAAGTAAATATTATCTACCAAGTGCAAGAAAATGGTAGACCAGGCCATTTCATCTAACTCATCCCAATCATCTTCATCCATGTCTACAGGCTTCTTTGAAATCTCATTTACTCGCTTCCATTCCTCCTTTGAATCAGCACATCTTTAATCTAATTCTTCCATAGAGCAAAGTTTGTGCCATCAAATTTTTGGATCTCAAAATGTTCTTTGCCCTACGAGTTATAGATCCTCCTCAGAACACTAGCACTAGACCCTGATCCACTAGATGTGCCTGAGACCTCTGATGGCATGATGCTAGAGAACCGAATAGAATGATAATGGATCTAGAAGAGTCCAAAAACCAATGAATAAGTGTATCAAGAAGTAAATCAACCACTATATAGTTGACAAAACCAAAAAATGGAAAGATTTTGCCAGAGTATCCTCTACAAAATGAGAGTATTATGTCAAAATGTCATAAAACTACAAATACTGACATGTTTATCTGCATAGTGAATCACTGACTCCACTGCATATAATCAGTTGCCCAATAGAAGCCAACTAGGCTTATCGATCACCTATGAACAACTATCATACATCTCCTATGGCGAGGCTAGGTAAGTCTTCCACCTGCATCACCAAAGAGACCCTGACATCTGGGTGTCTCTCCGTTAAGGAAACCTCACCATGACCCTCTTTTTCAAATGTAAAAGGCTTTATGCAAAAAACGTAACCGCTATATCAATGACCACATAGACGTACATAAGCAGTGAGGGCTATATTTTTGATACCTCCTCTAGCCATAATCTTATTCTATATATGTAATATGTTATTTATCTTATTTAATATGACATGGATATCTATAAAATAAATACAAAAGATAGAAGTCAAGTGGGCCCCACCACCAAAGATATGACTAGCTCTCACCGTAGTAAAAGAGAAATGATCAATATAGAAGGGAAATATAAAAGAGAGATGGAAAGTCTAGACTATTCAAGTATTTAAACATTGTCCCACTCTCTTTAGAATGAAACAAAAGGCTTTCCAAAGGCCGCATAGCCCCACCACACCTTTTTTAATTTTCAACAAAGGAAACCTTTTGTTTATGCATATATCTTATATTCTTAGGCCCCAAACTCATGAGAATGATGCAAAAAAGTAAACTTCGGTGGATTGGACCCATTTCATGCATTTTGAGCAGAAAATATCATATTTTTGTAATACAACCACAAAATATCCAAGAAATATGCAAAAAAAGGCCGAATACCACACTCTCCTCTATCTAGAATCTTTTGGAGCTTTGTAAACAATTCCCATTCCACCACAAATGTAAAATATCTAGAAGATTCATCTCAAAATATCATCCCTAAATATCTTCCTAAAAGGCCTATAAAAGGACCCCTTGGGTGCCCTCCAAGAGCAAGAAGAATTGTATGCAGGTACACACTACGGGTGTAGTGGGCACTCCAAACCTAGGAGAAGGAGTCTACCCTATGCCACTGTATTGAGAGAGTTATACAAGCTCCTAATTTGTAAGTGCCCCATGTATTCATAATATTTTCTATTTCAATCAAGTTCATTTTTCTAATTCCTTTGATTTCCATTACCCTGAACCTTTGCTTATTCTATCCAATACACCCTCTCTTCTTCCCTCATTTCCTACTCCTTATGTCATCCTTCCCTCTTCTCTGTCATTCCCAAACCCATTGAAGATTTTGGTACCACCTAGCTCCTCTTGTCATTGAGAATCTCTTTCTTGTGAGTGTTTTGTGTGTTGGTACTAAGAGGGCGACATGGATCACCCCTGCCTTAAGAGTACCTCTGTGTTGATTGTGTTTAAGTTTACTAAGAGGGCAACATGGATCGACCCTACCCTAAGAGTACCATTGTATATGTGTGACAAGGCGACGCAGACAACCCTGCCTTGGCAGTGCTGTGTGTGTTTTCATCTGAATGATTTTGTAGGAGCTTCGTTTCCCTCATCTTCAATTCCATCTTTTGCTTATGAGCTGAGCATCGAGGAAGTGTTAGACGCCCTTTCCTTAATGCCCCTCTCATAACTAGGTGCCCCCACTAAGGAACTCAATTTCATGAATTTCCAAAACCCCAAAAACCAAAATCATCTCATTGGTCCCAACCAACCTTATCAACCAAGACCCCTTCTTTTTGTCCATATCACAAATACTAGGAAGATATTCTTCTTACAATGCATAGTCTATCATTTCAGGGTAGAGTGTTTTTTAGAAATCCTTGAATCTCAAGAAGCCTTTATCTTTCCAGTTCTAGAATATACCCTTAGTTTCGATGTCTAGATTTTCATTCTTTTGTAAGAAAGCCAATTTCAAGTTCAACCATGGCATCAATCTTCCCACACTTCTATAGAAGACCTAACAAAGATGTTGCATGGCTTTTGGACAACTTGGAGATGGTGTACCTTGTCTCAGGAAGGGATCAAGAAGCAATCAAGCTAAAGGCTTTCCCATTGGTCCTAAAGGAGGAAGCCAGAATATGGTACAACAACCTATCCAACAAAGCAGTAGGAAGCTCAACCGCAGTGCGTGAAGCATTCATAGCACGATATGGAAAAAAGGATACACCAGAAGGATTGTGGAAACAATTGCTCTCACTAAGGCAAGTCACACTTGAAGAATTTTCAAATTATGAGTCTAAGTTTCAGTGTGTGTGTGTGTGTGTGTGGAGTAATTGGAAAAGTAGCTTAGGGACAAATGAAGTAGCTCCATAGTCTTTGAAAAGGGATAGATTCATCTCATGACTCTTCCCTTCTCTAAAACAAAAGATGGAGTCACAATTTCTAGGTACTTTTGAAGAAGCATTAGATATAGCAAGAGTTAAGTGTAGAAAATTGAAGTTTTAGTCTTCAAAAGTTGAAAAAGTAGAACATATGGATGTTGTTCCCCTGGTATTAGCTGCATAGGTAGAGAATGGAGAAGCTTCACAACAAGATATCTTGCAGAAGCTCACACAACAACTGGACCAACTAACACTCAACTTGGTGAGGAGCGAGCAAGACAAACCAAAAAGGCAACAAAATCGAGGAAAATGACGACAAGTACAAGAGTTTATATGCTACAGTTGCAACGAACGTGGTCATGGTATGTACACTTGCCCTCATCCTTGTAGGAATCTAGGTGATATATATCCTATTAGGAGGCATCCACAATATGCACAAGAACAACAACAACTGCAAGCAAATATTCCACCTATCCCAACAAATCAAAGTGATCAAAGGCAAGTGAATGTTTTAGAGCTAACTGAGGAACAAGAGACCATGGATACAATGCCAATCAAGAGGACAAGGGTGCAAGATAGAGACCGAGCTCAAGAAAAAGATTCTAGCATGGGTACACAAATGAAGAAAGGAAGGGTTTCAAAAGGTGAAGCTAGTAAAAGAAAGAGAAGGCCGAGGAGGAAGATCACGATGGAAGACTTTCCTCTAGGTAAGGTCATTGAACCTTATGAACTAATTGAAGATATATCTACACAAAAACCAAATATCACTTGGCCACAATTACTCCAATTATCTTCAAAAAGTAGGAGGGAATGGTGCAAGCTAGTAAGCACTAGGAGGGCTTAATAAGGAAATTAACCTTATATGAGCCAATGCATGTGATGATGTGGTACCTAGAGTGGATGCATATGTAAAAGGAAAAAGTATTTCCAATGTGTACGTGGATGGCGGAGCACAGATGTGTGTCATGATAGAAAAAACAATGCATAGGTTAGGCTTGGATATGGCAGGACGACTTGCATACGAAGCCAAAATGGCAAATAATAGTGTTGTTAAATGTATTGGTGTAATTGAAAATTCAAGAGTTATAGTATGTGATATAGAGGTTGCTTTGGATATGTATGTAATTGCAACCAAAGGGGAGGGCTACCCCATCATATTAGGATGTTCATGGTTAATTCCAATAAGAGCAGATAAAAAATGGGGTTCTATCCTTCTAATTCTCAAACCAAATGTGAGAACAAAGTCAATTACGTATGATTTGAAGGATCAGAAGAAGGAAGATCACAGGTATGAAACAACAATAGATGAAGAAAGTTCTTATTATGATTGTGATTCTAGAAGTGAGGAATTAACAACTGAAAATGATTCATCAACACTCGAAGTCATGGGCATGATCTTTCAAGGAAAAGAAGATGGAGGCAAAGAGGATCATCTGCAACAACCACAAAGTGAGGATTGCACACCCAAAGCGGATCTCGAAAAGGTGCTAGCAGAAGATCTCACCTTAGAGGAAAAGACCACATACATCAACATGCTCAAAAGATACCCCAAACTGTTCATTAAATATTATAATGAGATACAAGGTGTAACTTCTATTCAACATCATATCAAAATCAAGCGAGAATCAAAGCCAGTGGCGCAAAAGCTCAGAAGGATCCTAACACTTCAACAAGAGGCTTTGCTAAATGAGGTAAATAGACTCATAAAAGCTGGTTTCATTTACCCCGTATCAAATTTAGAATGGGTGTCTCCAGAAGTGGTTACCCCAAAGAATAATGGTAAATGGAGGGTGTGTGTAGACTATAAACCCTTAAATGCAGCAACAAAGAGAGATCATTTTCCGTTACCCTTCCAAGATGAGATTCTAAATGAAGTGGCAGGTCATGAAATGTACACTCTATGTGATGGATGCTTAGGGTACTTTCAAATTTAGATAGCTAAAGAGGACCCAAGGAAGACCACATTCATAATGCCATGGGGATGCTTTTCTTATCTGGTAATACCTTTTGGCCTAACCAATGCACCTCCAACATTTAAAAGGTTTATGAACTATGTTTTTCAACCATTCTTTGGATCATCAATAACAGTGTACATGGATGACGTCTTCATATATAGCACTAGAGATATGCATTGTCAAAAAGTGGAAGAAAGCTTAAAACGATTGTATGAGCTTGGAGGTCAATTGAATCTTGATAAGTGTCATATTGTCGAGAAGGAGGTAGTTCTCCTTGGACATCTCATATCTAAAAAGGGGATTCAGGTTGATCCATCCAAAGTGGAAGCCTTATTGGCTCTACTGCCTCCAACAACAACAAAGTAGACCCTCACTTTTGTACAAAAGGTACGCTACATGTCATGCTTCATCCACCTTCTATCTGAAATCGTATCTCCATTACAGAAGCTTGCACAAGATAGTGCGTTTGCATGGGAGGATATCCATAATGAATGTTTTGAAGAAATCAAAAGAGTAGTCAGCACTCTACCCACATTTATGCCTCCAAATATGGGAGAGACTTTCTATGTGTGTCCAAGTGTAGGTGAAGAAGCAATTGGAGTAGTCTTACTTCAGAAGGATACAAAGATATCTCACATGCATCCTATTTACTTTCTAGCAAGGTAATGAAAGAAAATGAGAAGAGATACACAAATGTAGAGAAACTAATGTATGCATTTATGTTTTTGAGTAAGGAAGTTTCAGTCTTACCTTCTTGGTAGGCCTTTCATTGTTCTTACAACAGATTATGCATTCCCATATGTGGTACAACATATGAGTATCTCATCTAGAATATCTAAACGGGTTCTTGGACTTCAAGAATGCAACTATACTTTTGTAGTAGAGGAAAGCACAAGAGCTAGTCTTGCAGACATACTCACCTAGAAGAAGTGAGAGAGGAGAATATCCAATGAGAAGGACATGGGAGAAACCTTGCATGAAGAAGATATTGAAGATGCACATAGTGTATTTTTTGATGGTGCATATAAGAAGCAGGTCGACAAAGCAACATGAGGATTTCTAATATATGACCAAAACAAGCATCTCATCTTCAAGAAAGGTATAGCTCTTCCTAATCCTCATTCAAATAATGAAGTAGAATATGCAACACTATGTCAGACCTTGCATGAATGTGTTCAACATGGTATCAAAAGGTTGATTATCAAAGGAGACTCAATGTTGATAAGTAAGCAATTGCAAAGTGTTTGGTGTTGCAAAAACCAAAATTTGTTTGAATGGTTGAAAAAGGTAAGAGTGTTATTGAAACAATTTGATAACATTCAAATATGTCATGTACCAAGGAGCAAAAATAAGGAAGCAGATGCATTAGCGAATGAGCAATTTGATGGTTTCATAGCATCCATGAAGCTATGAGACAATAGATTTTTAAGTCAAGAAGGATTAGAAAATATCATCGAGTTTCTTGAAACTGGAGAACCACCAAAGCATCTAAAAAAGATAAAAAGGCATCAGCTAGTAAAAAAGGCTCAATAGTACCAATTCATAGGAGATAATCTCTTTGAGAAAGGTAAGGACCTTATCCTCATAAGGGTCCCTCCATCAGATGAAATAAAGAGCATTCGGGAATCATGTCACTCAAGCAAGGTATACATGGCGACACTTCATAAGGATGCTCAATATTGGTCACTGTAAAACATGCAATAAATGTCAAATTATAGGTAATAAGAGGCTTATGAATGAACCAAGAACACCAATCATATCATATGGGCCATTTGAGAAATGGGGAATCGATGCAATTTGACCCCTATCAAGGACAAGCTCAAGAAAGGAATACATCATTCTGCTAGTGGAATACATGACTAGATGGGAAGAAGCAGCTAGCACAAAAAGGATAACAGCATAGGATATTGGGAAGTTCATTTATGATCTCATATGTTGTAGATTTGCATTACCTTTAGAGATAGTGTCTGATCATGGTCTAGGTTTTAGATCAGATGTTCTAAATGATCTATTGAGTAGATTAAACATAAGGCATAGATACTCCACACCCTATTATCCTCAATGAAATGGGCTTGTTGAAAAGGCCATTGGAATTATTTGTAAAATCATTAGTAAGCACGTAAAGAAGCATCCTAAGGAATGGGATAAACACCTCACTGTAGCATTATGGGCATATCGCACATCCTACAAGGCATCATCAGGGTTCACCCCATTTCACTTGGTATATGGACAAGAAGCCTTGTTACCAATTGAAGTTGAAATTCTAAGTCTCCGAGTACTGCTAAAGGAAAGGGGACAGAGTGAGCGAGAGGTAATACAAAAGAGGCTTAGAGATCTACAAGAACTTAGTATGAAAAGGGAGCTTGTAATCGAGCATTACATGAATTAAGCAGAGAAACACAGGCAGGAATTTAACAAACAACTCAAAGATAAAAGGTTGACAGAAGGAACTTTTGTTCTAAGATATGATAACCGTTTTGGTAATAGGCATGACACAAAGTTTCAACCATGTTGGGAGGGACCATTTTTGATCAGGACAAAGTTCAAGAATGGTAGTTACCAACTTATGGATCTATTAGGGAAAGTACACAAGACCAAGGTCAATGGATGGAGGCTAAAGAAGTACTAGCAAAGGATAGAAGAAATTGATGATCAACAAGAGCAATCAAAGGAGAAGCAAATATCAATGGTGGTAAAGGAAGACGACCCACCCTAGGACATCAACAAACTATTCTAAAGCTAGACACATGAATGCCTTAGCCTTAGGGGAGGGCTAAGTATGAGGGCTATATTTTTGATACCTCCTCTAGCCATAATCTTATTCTATATATGTAATATGTTAATTATCTTATTTCCCTATGATATGGATATCTATAAAATAAATAAGAAAGAGAGAAGTCAAGTGGGCCCCACCACTGAAGATATGACTAGCTCTCCCTGCAGTAAAAGAGAAATGATCAATATAGAAGGGAAATATAAGAGAGTGATGGAAAGTCTAGAATATTCAAGTATTTAAAACTTGTCCCACTCTCTTTAGAATGAAACAAAAGTCTTTCCAAAGGCCCCATATCCCCACCACACCTTTTTGAATTCTCAACAAAGGAAACCTTTTGTTTATGCATATATCTTATATTCTTGGGCCGCAAACTCAAACGAATGATGCAACAAAGTCAAAACTTGGTGGATTGGACCCATTTCTGCATTTGGAGGAGAAAAGATCATACTTTTGTAATACAACCACAAAATATCCAAGAAATATGTAAAAACAGGCCAAATATCACACTATCCTAAGTCTAGAATCTTCTAGATCTTTGTAAACAATTCCTATTCCACCACAAATATAAAATATGTAGAAGATTCATCTCAAAATATCATCCCTAAATATTTCCCCAAAAGGCCTATAAAGGACCCCTTGGGTGCCCTCCAAGAGTAGGAAAAGTTGTCTGCAGGTACATGTTGCAGGTGTAGTAGGCACTCCTAACCTAGGACAAGGATTCTACCCTATGTCACTGTATTGAGAGAGCTACGCAAGCTCTTAATTTGTAAGTCTCCCATGTTTTTGTAATATTTTCTATTTCAATCAAGTTCATTTCTCCAATTCCATCCATTTCCATTACCATGAACCTTTGCTTACTCTATCCAATACACCCTCTCTTCTTCCCTCATTTCCTACTCCTTACATCTTCTTTCCCTCTTCTCCATCATTCCAAAACCCATTGAACATTGTGGTACCACCTCGCTCCTCTTGTCATTGAGAATCTCTTTCTTGTGAGTGTTTTGAGTTTTCTGTGTTGGTACTAAGAGGGCAGTGTGGATCACCCCTGCCTCAAGAGTACCCTTGTGTTGATTGTGTTTAAGTGTACTAAGAGGGGGCATGGATCACCCCCACCCTAAGAGTGCCATTGTATTTGTGTGAGGACAACCCCTGCCTTGGTAGTGTTGTGTGTGTTTTCATGTGGATGATTTTGTAGGAGCCTGGTGTCCCTCATCTTCAATTCCATTATTTTCTGATGAGCTGAGCATTGAGGAAGTGTTAGAGGCCATTTCCTTAATGCCCCTCTAAGCAGTATCCACAGAAGCGTATATGGCGTGTATGTGCTCAATATATGCAGTAAAATGACACTAAAAGGGTAAATGCATAGCCCAAAAACTAGCCAAGAACACCTGCAAGTGTCTGTCAACTCTGATGTTTTATGCTCAAAAAACTTGCATAAATTTGCAGTGGCTGCTCCCACCAAAACTAAAAACCTTTCGAGAAACTTGTAGTTTTATGAGTGTGGCTAAAAACACAGCCCCAAAGGTTGATATTTATTTTTGGAGAAGTACAAAAATTACTCTTCTTGATTTTCTTGGACCTTTGTGAAGAGAACTATGTGCAAAAGTGCTCCAAAATGGCTCCAAAAGACACCCCAAACATGCTTCAAAAATAGGCTTTGAAGGCAAAGAATGAAGCTTTGAGGGACCAAAACATGTTCAAAGTAATGTTAATCTTAGTCTTTCCCCTTCTTCAGACACCACAAGAGTGTAGCTTAGTGGCAAGAGATTCCCACGGTTAAGCGAGTTCTAGGGGGAATAATAATGGGATGGGTGATCTCCCGAGAAGTATCGGGAACCTCTATCTACCTTGATCCTTGAGGTCCTCCCTTGCATGTAGCCAATGGCACCAATGGTGACTTTGGTGACTCCGATGACAAGCTATGCCAAGGTCTATGCCTTGGTCGCCGCCTTAGTCGTAAGCCTTGGAGAAAGCCAAGGGGAGGGGGAGGAGGGTGCTTGCTTCAGTCGCACAAAAGGAACAAAGCTTTCACGTCATATTGCTCTGCTACAAGTGAAGTATTTGGATGGCGATACACCACAATGTGCTCTCCTTCTCGAGAGATCCATGAGAATATCCTCAAAGTAGAAAATTGAGCTCTTAGGACGGCACATGGTACTCTGTATAGAGCCTGCAGAATATGTAGAAAAACAGAGCACACAAAGAGCACGAAGACAGACTTCTGAGGTCTTACAAATGCAGTCGAACTTATAGTGTGTGGCTGACCACACCACTATATCTTTTATTGATCAAGAACATATACAAAGAAGTGTCCGTGGGCCATTTGGCCTTTCACATGGACACTAATGGTAACAAGCATTCCTGGTGGAAGTCTAGGATTGGATCTTCTAAAATCATCTGAATGTATTTGAGAAGAAGCATATGTAGATAGGCCTTGGTATTTTCTCTCATTTTCATGATTAGCTTTATCTAATTCTACTTCTTGTATTTGTTTGGATAATAATTCCTATTTTTGGTTTATTTTTTATAACTTAAGCATTCATTTCTTCTTTGCAGGCTCAAAGGTCAACTCTTAATACTTGTAGAGTCTGTGTCATAGTATTTATGGTATCATGTAAAGTCGACATAACTTTAAATTGAGTTTTTGTCATAGTATTTATGGTATCATGTAAAGACGAAATAACTCCAAGTTTATTCTTTATAGCTTCATTAGCCTTACTCTCCATTTTGATAAATTTTTCTTCCCATGTTTTCAATTTTTCATCAATCAATGCATTCACTTATGCGTCATCATAAATAACACTCTTGGGAATTTGCTTTTGCAGTTCATTTGTGTAAGATTCATTACTTTAATTTTGAATTATATTTTTTCATGTTTGTTTGTTGCTCGATTCCCATTACTCACATTTGAATCAAGTTAAACTAGCAGCACGTAGACTTGATGCAAATATGAAAAAAGAAAACAAAATCTTTTAATGCTTTTATACAAGTGATAAAAATCCTTTTATGTGTTTTTATGCTAAAAAACAAAAAGTGCAAATGGTATGCTCTTAATATGTGTTGATACTAAAATGAAAGAACTTGAAAACTCTGTACCTTGAGTTGTTCGATGTAGACGCTTTAATGTGCACAGTGATATTTGTTTTTCTTTGCAGAAAAAATTTTATAAATAAATCCTAAGTACAGAATTAGAAGATGATCTTCTTTTTTGTCGATTAGGGGGGGGGGGGGGGGGGAGAAGTGTCGAGGCTCCTCCATCTTGAATGCCCCTCTTTCCGTGGAGGTGCTTAGTTCTTTAACGAACAGCTCTCAACAACCAGGGAAAATGGTCTATGCTAGCAAGGTCTTCACTTGTTATTGTAGTTGTTTAAGCTCCTTTCTCCACTAACCTGCTAAAGCAAGAAAAGAAATTTAATCAATACTGAAATCACACCTAATACTCCTAAGCATGCAATTGTCGCATTTCACGTGGGGTTCACCAAATGTGGAGGGGTGTGATTAGAGACCAACGCGTGGTTCAGAACTAAACTTACTACGACCTCACTATATGACTACACGCGTGGAGTTTTTTAGTGTACTTTAGAATGTAAGATGTGATTTAGTGTTGTGAGAAGTATTTATCTATGGTCTAATAAGCTATAAAATATCTAAGAACAATGTATTTAACTATTGACTATATGGTTGTGTAGCTAGATACTTAGACACACCATACTCATATGATTGAGAGACTAAGATTTCACTAATGATGTGATCTTTGATGAATTCTTCTTCTAATTCTATATTAACCACGTTCTACTTAGATTGAGTGGTAGTATTTAAAGGTGGAGTTAATAAAAACTCAAAAATGAAAGATGAAGAAATAGCATTCTCATTGGTAGTCTCATTACTTGAAGACATCATAAACAAATATAGAATAATGTAAATTGATTGATCAAGTCTTTCATTAATTGCATAATCTTTGATGTGGATTAAGTAAAACTTGTTTCTTGTCAATCCTAGTAAATGTAAACTACTTCAACAAAATAACCTTTTACAACTATAAGTAAGAATGCTAGTACAACTCTCCAAAATCCTATTACAAGATTAAGCTAAAAGGAATTCATATAAATGAAGTGGAAGAAGTAGCACGTATGCAACTCCAATCTCCCAATCTTTATTGTTCCTAAATGCTCATCAATGTTTGTCAATGCTCTGCCAAAAAAAATTAGAAAAACATAAGTCTTTTATATGAAAAATAAAGTACTCATGAATTACTTTTAATTCTTATCATATATGTATATGCACAGTCATTCAATTCTTCATGCATACATGTAACATGCTCATGCATTCTCATACATGTATCAACCATACACATACATTCTCTTTATATGCATCTACCATGCATACACATTCTCACATCTTCTCATGCATTCATGCACTCTTCTATACATATGCATACACTTATATATATGCATGCTTTCATATATACATACCTACTCTCACATGCATGCTAACACACAAATAAATACATTTCTCACTTTCACTCATGCACATGCACATATCACTTACATACATGCTAACATCTCATAGGCATACACATGCACTGATGCACATCCATGCTTTCTCATGCGGATGAATGGTCACATGCATATACATTCTCACATACATGCTAACACTCATGTATACATGCATTCTCACTCACATGCATTAACTCATACTACACATATATGTACTTATGCATATGCAGGCTTGCTTCCCATACACACAGACACATACATACATACATACACACACACACACACACACACACACACACACACACACATATATATATATATATATATATATATATATATATATATATATATATATATATATATATATATATATATATATATATATATATATATATATATATATATATATATCAGACATACATGCATCTCACATCACTCTCATGCATGCATACATTACTTACATACATATATGCCTTCATGCATATACCACTTACTTAGATGCATCTCTCTCTTCGTCTCTCTCTCTCTCCACGCTCTTGTGCTACAGGCAGTCTCTCTCTCTCTCTCCACCCTCTTCTACTATCAGGAGTCTCTCTCTCTCTCTCTCTCTCTATCTTAGCCTCGCTCGTGGGTGTAACATGTGCCTAAAACTCATCTTATCCTATTTTGGGAGTTGGTAACATCCCTGTGGCTACTAATGATGGTAGTTCTTTTACATTGTCGGATGCTTTATTTGTGCTAGGGATCAAGAAAAATATGTTATTAGTTTCATTATTAGTCAAGATTGGCTTGGTTGTGAAATTTGTTGAGGATAGATGTAGAGTTCATGATTTATCAAATGGAAATGTCAATATTGCGTCTGACATTTTATGTCGTGGGATGTATAAGATCATATACCATGAAAAAACTATGAATGATCTAACATGTGCAGTACATGATTCTCAGTGTATGTCAGATTCAAAGATTTGGCATGCATGCTTTGGTCATCTGTTTTTTGCTAGTTTTCTACACGTATAGAAATCTAAAATGGTGTCCTCTCTACCCAAACTTGAGGCACTTGGTATATTTTTTTTTGAAGGCTATATTTTGGGCAAAATATAGCACTCTTGTTCCCATAAGATGGTTCAGTTTGAGCTACTCAGATTTTGTAGCTTGCTCACAATGATGTATGTGGTCCTATGCAGCCACCCTTTTTTGGTAACTATCTTTACTTCATATCTTTCATTGATGATTTTGGCTTGGTTATAACAATTGAAAGCAAAGTTTGAAGTGTTTATGTGCTTAAAAAAAGAATTTTCTTTTGGCTGAAAATCTGTGCACATGTAAAATGGGCACCCTTTATTGTGGTCGGGGGGGTATATGTCTTGAGATTTTAATACATTTCTAGCTAAACGTGGGAAAAAACATCAGTGTACAATGCCTATACACCTCAACACAATGGACTTGTTGAAAGGAAGAACAAGTCACTCATGGAGATGGTGAGGTGTGTGGTCAAGAGTCAGGGTTTACTAGATAAGTTTTAGCTTGAGGCTATTATGTGTGCAACATATGTACTTAATAGGTGTTCCACTGAAGAATTATAGTCTCTCATATGGTGCAATAGTGCTTGAATAAGAACACATGAAATTGGATTATAAAGAAGCAAAATGTAAAGCCTATCTACTATGTCATCAACAAACTAAGCGCATTTTGGTTAGCCATGATGTTTTTGTGGAAGGTGCTATTCAACCATTACTTTTATGTACTAAGGAGAGATGCATTAGCTCCAAAGATATGTATGACACTTTGCTACCTCTTTTTACAGGTGGAAAATCTAGTGTTGGTCCACAACCTAACAAAGGCAAAGGCTATCTGCTATATCATCCACAGACTAAATGCAAAGGATATTTGATATATCATCCATAGAATAAACACATTTTGGTTAGCCATGATGTTTTTGTGGAAGGTGCTATTCAACCATTACTTTTATGTACTAAGGAGACATGTGTTAGCTCCAAAGATATGTATGACACTTTGCTACCTCTTTTTACAGGTGGAAAATCTAGTGTTGATCCAAATGTGGTAATTTCTCAACCTTTAGAGGTTTCATGTGATGATGCAGATCATCCCATTTCTAATCCAGATTTATGTAATGCACTTGTTGATGAGAGAGCCTATATACCAAAATGACTAGTGTAGACGTTGCATGATGGCAAGTTAGCTGCATCTCTATCATATCGTGCTCGTTCAGACTCTCATAGTGCTTCTTCTGTATCAGATTGCTATGCTTTGGATGCCTCTAGTCTTTGTGATGAGAATGAGCGAATTTCATCTGATGAAGCACAAAATTCGAAAAATTGGATGGCTACTATGCAATCAGAATATGATGCTATTATGAAAAGTGGTAACTGATCTTTTATGTGACTTGAGTCCTAGCAAGAAGGGCATTGGCACTAAGTGGGTATGCAATCTAAAGTGTAAGACTGATCCAAGAGTTGACAAGTATAAGGCTGGGCTTGTTGCAAAGGGTTTTGCTCAAGAAAGAGGCACTGATTTGGATGAGACCTTTGCTCCTACATGCCCAATCTCTACACTTGCAACTCATCATGGTTGGAATGTACATCAATTGGACATTAAAATCGCATTTTTGAATGGTGACTTTCATGAAGAAGTGTATGTAGGTGGAAAAAGACATTATATGGTTTGAACCAAGCACCACGTGCTTGGTATCATTTTAGATTTTGGTAGGCATAGCAAACTAGCAAAATTCAGATGATCAAAGCATGCATGCCCAAGATTTCCATCTCACATAACTTGCGAATCTTGAACTACACATGTTGAATCATTTAGAGGTTTTACAGAATCTATGAGCATATACAAACCATGACATAAAATTCTAGAAGTAAGAATGATGTCATCATTTGATAGATCATGAACTTTACATCTTTCATCAATGAATTTTACAACTAAGCAGATCTTCACTAATTCTAAAACTAATATCAAATATTTCTTGATATGTGGCACAAATAAAGAGTCCAACAATGTAAAAGAACCACCTTCAGCAATAGACAGATTGCTCTTATGAACTCCCACGACACGATAAGAGGAGTTGTTGGTTAATGTGATAGTATTCCCTATAGGGGTTGGATCAAGTGAAGTGAAGAAGCAACACTATGAGGTAATATGTTTGGTTACCCCAATATCAAAGTACCAAACATTTGAGTCTACTACAAACATACATTGTTCATGCAAAGATGGATCATAAGTGCAAATAATAGTAAATGCCCATTCTTCATTATCTACAAGATTTCTAGACTTTGTAGAGGCCTCTACAACAAACATTCCACTCTCTTTTTTCTTTGCCTCTTTTGCAGTACGTTTTGGACAACTGTTTATGACATGACCATTCCCTTTGTACTATTTGCAAAACAATTTATGCTTTTCTATTTTCTTCTCGTCTTTGTCATCCTTCTTTGACTGTGAAGAATTAGTAGATTTTTGCTTACTAGTAGCTGAGCTCCATTTCCCTTTCCCTTCTCACTAGGCAAGAAAGCTTGGTCTGCAACACACATAATGGACATGTTCTACCTAGATTAATCTTGGTACAACAAAAAAGAGACTAAGTCCTCAAATGTTAAGGCAAATGGATATCCTTCATCATCAATCAAAGATTAGAAGGGAAACTTTAATACGAATCTAGAAGACCATTCAGAACATTCTCCACAAGCGAAGTGTATGGAAATAATATATCAAGAGAAATCAATTGCTCCTTGAAATCTTTGATCTATGTCAAACAATTGTCATGGAATCTCCTTCATTCATGTGCTCACTCTCCAACTATTTTTGGAGGTAAGCAACACCAACCTCGTTCCTTGCCTGGTATAAAGTGGTAAGTGTATCCCAACCATCCTTTATTGTTTTGCATGAGTGAATGTGAGGAATAATGGCAGGTTTGAAAAATAAGGCTATTGATGCATGTGCATGAGCATCTCTACCATCCCAAAGAAGTTGCTCTTTAGTAGGTGCACCAAGAAGCATAGCACGAAGAGAAAACTCAAGAACATCATCTTCATTACCATCCACATCAACTTTAGTAACTATATTTGTCGACATACTAGGAAATTTTTCAATGCACTACATAATATTCCACATTCCTTTTGTGATCGATACATCACACTTCATATATGCTAATAATGGGCAATTGGTACCATCCAAATTATCCTCAATAGCTAACATATGGAATACATCACTACTTTAAGCTATGTCCACTTACTAAAATACCCTAATACAGAAAAATAAATGTATCTCAAAACATTCAATAGAACTACTATACAAAGTCCTGCTAAAGTTGTAGCAGAATTCAAGGAGCTTATGCTAGCCAATCGAGACTAATTGTTTTCATGTTTTGCCCTGAGCATGCTCACCAATTTTTGTGTGATCTTGAGAATATGATTGGAGGGGTGTCAAGGATGCCCAAGATGAAGCAATGACCTACTCTGATACCAATTGCTGGAGTTTGAGGTCTGTAGAAGCACACAAACAACACATGGAAGAAGAAGCTTGGAGCACAATACACAATACTGAATGTATTACCAAGAGAATGTACAAAGATAAGTGACCTATTACGGTTATAGGATTATATACAAGCTGGGGAAAAAACCTGCTAAAGAGGGAAAAAAGTGGTGCAACGGTCCAACTCTATTCACACACATCACTACCAAAATATCTCAACAAAAGTGTAGTTTCATCTTTTTTTAGCCTTCCGAGCCAATAGGCCACAAGTCTAGTCATGCAACATTTCAATTATTTTGGAGAATTTTCAAACAAAGAAGTAGTCTTGCATTGCATGGATGTCCTTGATCATGAGTGTATTCTATCAATTAGAAGAAAATAATATACATGTGAAGGAATCAAAACCTAGAATATCAAGTTGAAGGTAATGCCTGAAACTTCAAAATATTTTTAAAGAATTGAAGTGAGAAGGGACTCTATCAAGATATGTTTAGGCTTTATGATAAGTATCACTCACACATCAATGTAATATAAAATAGGGTGGCATGGGACACTAGATTTTATACTCAAATTGATGTAGGAAAGATGGTATGGGACATTTGACTATGGAATGATAGTTATGTTTGAGTCCTAGAATGAATCTTGAAACTAGATTTGGTCCTCAAGGGAATTAAATCTTGAAGTAAGAAGTAAAAATTCAAGACGGATAAAAGCATGATCTCAAGGTAGTTCAAGATCAAGTAAGTAAGAAGATGCGAAGTAAGTAACATCCAAGATCTTTTTTTTTCAAATAAGCAAAATATTTAGTCCAATTTTGGGGAACACTTCAAGATAAAGTGTTCTCGAATTCGAAAATATTTTATAAATTTCTAAAGAAATTTGACTTTGACATTGATATGATCCTTCCAACAAAGGAATAGAGTTACTAAGTCAACCACCAAGTTCCTAATCTAACTCAATAAATTCAATAATTTGCCTCAAAGTAATGCTGAAGACTTGCATTCCTAGTAAGTAGTCATGAAGATTGAATATGGATATGAACTTAGTCTCAAGTAAAGAATTATGTGAGTAGAAACTCATCAATAGAACCTTTGTGTGCTGACACATTGATGTTGGAAACCACAATAGTATGTTGTGGTTAGATGATGTTTAGATTTATTTTATGAATCTTTTTGAGAATCTAGTTTATTTCTCTTAAAGATAAACAAAATGCTTCAATACCTTGTTGAAATAGATCTTTGAGTAGTTAAAGTCTTGAGTCATCTAGAGTTGGACTGATAACAAGTATCTTCAAAGTTTGAATTAGCTTTACAGAGTTTTAGTTCTTTCTTTTTGCTTTCTCAATCTTTTGGATTTGACTCATACGATATTTGACTATTTTTACAAAAGTCCAAGGTTAGTATAAGGCAACTAAATTACACACCCTAGATAGATGCTTTGTACAAGATTCCTTTCAATCTTTAAAGGATGATAAGTCTAAGTTGACTTATTCATTTGAGTTTGCTTCAAGTTAAAGAGCATAAATGAATATCTAGGGTTCAATCTACTCTAGAAAAGAGAACTAAGGAATTGCTCATAGCATTGATAATTCCCAAGAAATTTTAGTTAAAGTCTTTGAGAAAAGTTCCTTACTTGGATAATTTTAATTTTGGATTTGACTTGGTTAAGTTATAGTATGATTGACACAAAGTAAATTGAAAACTTTCTCCTATAGTTTATATAGGATTTTCATGCCCATTAGGAAAATGTAGTCCTCTAATTGGGTGAAAAAATAAAGTAAACGTTGGTTGGATGGATCCATAGTACAGACATCCAACTTGGATGCTTAGGCCAACCAAAATTCTAGTTCTCCAAATCAAATTCAACTGAATCAAGAGTTTGCAAAGCCTTGTGAGAGATAAGAATCGTTTGTTGCTTGCAAAGTTCATGCACCAGTCATGCCTAGAAATAGAATAGTATTTGGAGTCCAGCTAGTTCACATTTTTCTCCCTAGATCACACCTTGTAAAACACTGAATTGGCAAAGAATGTTTCTAGATCCACCCTTATTATTCATTCATTACTTTTTAATTGATAAGTTTATCAAAGTGCAAGGCTAGATGATGTTTTGAGTCATTTGGATAGGGATCCCACCATAGAGATAAGACATGTTCTTGCAGTTCTAGAACATGAGGCTCGAGGGTTACTAATGGTATTTATAAAGCTCTTTTTTTGAGGATGAAAATATTTTTCCAAGGGAGGAAGAATGTAATAAAGTTGGTTTATGATCTAAGGGTCTTGTCAGTTCAGAATGATGCAAAATCAGACAAAGTTTCATCACCCATATGTATGACCAAAGATCTCAAGACTAGAGTTACATAGCAGGTCATGTGCTTTTGTAAACAAGTGATCCACTTAACTTAGTGGTTAAGTCTCAAAGGTGTGAAGAAGGAGGTCTTGGGTTCAACCGTCATAGCATACATGGGGCAAGTATTTTGTCAAAAGAGCTCTAGATCCATCTAGAAACATGCACTTGACTTAAATCTAGTTCATTAGGACACTTTGGGCACATGGAGTTACATGGATGACACACGGATGGTTAGAATCTATGTGGCCAAGAAGGTAGTCCCTTTGAGAGAGCTATATATAGAGACATATGGTTGGGAAACGAGTCCTCTCTCTAGCGTGTGGTGGTCTTAATTCTCATTCTCTTAAGCCTAACAAAACCAAAGTCACACTCTAAAGTGCATTGAATCTATGAAGGAGCTACGTGTGGTAATTTATTGGTGTAATTTGATTATGTAATCATGTTATCATATTTTTTGAAGGGACATTTATATGTTTTGCTGAAATAGTCACATAAACACATACCTCTGAGTTTTATAAACTAAATCTCCATCAAAAAGTTCATTATAATATGCATATCAAAGGGTTGATGGAAAAAAATAAGAAGCATGCCAATACGAATCTAATTTAGGTAACATAGCATTTCCTTTGTCTTTGTCATTTTGAAATACTCCATCTACTGTTACACTTCAGCATAAAGCCAAACAATCACGATGAAGACTACGTCAAGAAAGGGCAGCTATTGCTACGCCTATCATCAAATGTCCGCTTTCCTTTAATGTGCGCATGGACGGGATCGAACATGCTAAAACAGACAGCAATGGGTCCACTATCTCTCTTCATCACACACACAATGTGATTGTGTACACACACGACACACATGTGCAACACACACAACTCGCTCTCTCTCACTCTTTCATACATACACATACTCACACACACATACATGCGCAAGTAAATGAATCCTAATCCCATTGTCAAATCCAAATCACCAGCCATGTCATTATCTCCCTTACTCTTCCTTGCGTGTCCGCGTCAGGTGGAGGAAAATCCGAATAACTCTGAGCTAACCTTGCAAGAGAACTCCGAGTTATAGTCACACACATGCATTTAATGCACATCAAATTAACACATGGTTACAAGTTAGACTGCACACACCATGATGTCTATGCACACACACGGGCGCGCGCGCGCGCACACACACACACACACACATATATATATATATATATACATATATATATATATATATATATATATATATATATATCACATACACACACATATTTATACCACATATATATATATATAGATATATATATATATATATATATATATATATATATATATATATATATATATATATATATATATATATATATGTGTGCGCGCGCGCGTCTATGTGGTATAAATATGTGTGTGTATGTGATATATATATATATATATATATATATATATATATATATATATATATATATATATATATTTATATATATATATATATATGACTATAGATGAGGGCCTATGACTATAGATTATTCTTCAGGATGGAAATGGTGGATAATGGACATATTCATGGATTGCTCTTAACTTTTAATGCTATATTGCATTGCGTGACTCTCATTCCTCTGTACTTCCAATAGACACATGATGTGATGTTACTACCATCCAGAGTGAATATTCGCATCATTTGCAATCACATCGAGTGGATAGGTTGATAGAGAAGCAAGAACCTTATGGTGATATCGTGGACATTAGAATCAATGAAGATCAAGAGAAGCCTACTTTTTTATCCTCTACCATGTACAAGATAACCGGCCGGGAAAGCCCATGAGTATCATTATCCTTCCATCACTAACTATACCCAAGTCTAGGTCCCCAAGGCTGCATTTGAGCTGCACAAAGTAGAATCACAAATATGGGTAGTACCTAAAGAAAGGGTAGGGTTAAAACTAAGGAGATCGAAGAAGCCCTTGCCATCATTAGGCAAGATCCTAACCCAACAAATATTCCAAGTTTGGATGCTTATGAAATATGTTGCAACACAAAAAGGAAGGTCAGACGTATTGGTACCAAAGACATTTTTACACAAGGAAAACCCGATGAAATCTCTAGCGAAGATAAGATCAACAAACAAGCCAAAGAAAAACAAGGGTGAGAGCACATAGAAGATATTAAAGGTTAATCACCTCACTTCTCCTCTAGCACGAAACAACTTTAATAAATCAACACCAAAGAGGGTACAGAAGCAAACGATACTAGTGGCTCCCAGATAAGCAAAGTTCAAACCATGATGGATACCAAAGCACAAGAATAAGCAAGAGATGAAGTAGAAAACATAAACCCATAAGGAGTAGAAAACTACATTAAAAAGGATCCATATACCGAAGATTGATCACCTTTCATTTAATCATCTTATGATTGAGTTATTTCAGGATCCATTTGATACCTCAATAATGTCATCCATGTGCTCTAAAGATCCTCTTTTTGTACCGTAATTGTTGCAATTAATTCTAAAGTATGCCTGAGTAGGGATACATTACAAGAACTTGCACGAGCCATATATTATATCAAACCCATGCACTCTACAGTGAGTCCACTAATCACTATGGACTATAAAAACTTCGCATGCTATTTTATGACTTTTGTCTTCAATAGAACGAGGGAGAACCATGTTATGACATCAACCCCTATGAAGGGAGTCAGACACATCAATTTTTTTCAAGATAAAACATATTAAGGTTTTGGAGCAAGGTGCAAATGTTCTAAGCTCAATAGTACAGCTTGAGGTAAAAATGAAACACATCAATGTTTGCTGCAACAAATACACTCGTACAATCAGCTAGGACCAATAGGATGACAAGCTTGATTTGACACAATGAAGGAGAAGAAAAACCCACCTTGTCATATTTGAAAGACAAACCAGTTTTCTAACACATGCTAGGAGGAGTTGTCCCTTGATATGAGACCCACTTGTTTTTAATCTTCTTGCTCGCTCTTTTGTTTTAGGCCAAAGAATTCCCAACTAGAAGAAGCCTTTTAGACATCATAGAGTGTTTCTCCTCGAAGGAATGCTGATTGTGTTAGTGATTTGAAAGAAAGGAGTTAATGAAGAGGCAACGAGACAAGTAGAAAACAAAGTTATATAAAAAACTTTACAAAAGAGGAATTTGAACCATTCGAATGATCACCAACTTAAGGCAACACTAGAAACAAATATGAATAAAGTAGATATGATTGAACATGGAAATGAGGATGGATATGAATTACAAAAATATTTATGGTTTTAGCGATGGAGGAAGTACATGAGGCTTTAAAGCAAGAAAAGATTTCGCAACACATTCAAAATGGAACAAATGTAAAATCCATAAATAAGCATCCAAAATTCTGAGAAGAGCATGTGTTTTGAGTAGAAGTAGGAGGGAATATCGCACAAGAACACATGTTTCCAAAAAAAAAAATGAAGCAAAAAAGAGGAGTATGGAGCTGGGAAAACAAGAGAAAAAATGAAAAGCGTTTGAGAGTACTAAAAGTTTTTAACAATGAAGTTGAGGAAAGAAAGATATTGGCAATTATGCACAAGAGAGATGTTTCGACTATAGAATAGTATGATTGTAAGGAGAACACAAGGAAGGTCATATTTATACCAAAAAAATGTGTTAGAAGAACAAGAATAACATTTGATAATCCTGCTATACAAATACAGAGATTGATTCACATGGACCCACATGATTGAAAGGGGTGTATCATAGCATTTGCGTTCATACAATTCCCATGATTCCAATTATGAAGCCAAGTAAACAAAAACATTCCACAAACCATGATGGTTAATCAACAATTATAATAATCACAAAATAATTTGAGGCATTGTCACATAAGTAATAATAATAAGTATTCGCTTATGCGACAATCCCCCCTTCTTTTCAACCCTTGTCATTTATACGATTCTCTAATGTCAAAGCATCGCACAAACAAGGATTCTTATTTTTTTTCAATTTAGGGTGTCGCTACGCCCCTATTCTCTTGTAGTGTCTCGTTCTCTTATACTTTCTCTTTTTTTTCTCTCTCTTCTTTTATTCTTTATTTCTCTCTTTTAATTTATTTTTCTTCATCTCTATATTCTCTTTTATATCTATTTCGCTTTATCTCTATCTTTCTATGCTTCTTTCTCTCTCTCTTGATCTCTTTCTTTCTTTCTCTTTCTCACACATACACACACCCCCTTTCTCTCCTTCTTTCTCTCTGTCTCTCACACTCTCTCTCCCTTTCTATAACTTTCTATCCCTCTCTTTTTCTTTCTCTTTCTTTTCCCCTCTCATCCCTCCTTGTACCTTTCCTTCTCTCTCTCTCTATCTCTCCATCTCTTACTCTCTTTTGTTTATTTCTTTCTCTTTCTCTCTCTGTCTAGAACATAGTAGGCTTATTTCTCTTTGTGACCCTCTCTCTCTTATTTAATTATTAATATTAAATCTAAATGCGTGTGAATAGAGGGAAACAACCATGTGGGCATAGCAACAGCCAATTTATATCCCATATGTGCAAGGTTAACTGGCAAGGTTAACTGGCAAGGTTAACTATTCAAAGAAGGATTTATATAAAGTAAAATTAGGAAATCCAACAACAACGAGGGTGTGAGGTGAAGCTCCTTACTATCCCTCCTCTTTGCTTTTTGGTAAGGTATATGGGACTTGTGACCTCGGATTGTGAGGTTTGATATACTTGCGTACTCCCATATTTGCGAGAGTGTGGATGTCCATGATCAAAAACATCTTTTTTCGAGACAGATCTCCCTTTGCTCTGTCCAAAGTTCCCCCATTTGATGATGAAATTCATTTTTTTCCTTAGAAACTACGATGCCAATGGCCTCGTTCTCACTAAGAAAAGACTCGAAGAAGATTCCAACGGTAAGAGTTTCCTTTATCTCCATCTTTCCCTAGATTTTCTCTCCCTAGGGTTCTGATAGAAAGTTTTAAGGAGCATAGAATAACATGCCTTGGACGGTCCATGATTGTTTTTTTTTTAGTGCTCCTACTTTGGGTTGTCTACCTAGGTGGAAGAGGCATGACTTCGTGAGCTTGTTTTTCTCCCCTTTCCCATTTACTCCTAAAGGCTCCGATTTGCTTTGTATCTTACGAAAAGTTTGGAACAAGATGAAATATTACGTCAAGATCAATGGAGAGTGGAAGTGGGTTGTTGGTATTAGTTCTCAATCAAGAGAATCACGGAGTCGTCTCTGATAATCTGCAAATCTGCAAAGAGCAAAGAAGCTATGGAATAAATTCTTTCATTTGAGGAAGCATCTCTGAAATCAAGATAGAAGCCAATGCATCAGATTTGAGGACACTAACTCAGCTTGGAGAGTGCACTATGAGGGCTGGCGCTTGTTAAAAAACAAAATAAATTATTGAGACATCTCAGAGTCCTGTGTGCTCATTGGACATGAAACCCCTTGGATACAAGGTACAAAATGGAAAATTGGTACTAGCTTGGAAAAAATACTGATTTTGAAGAAGAATTTGGGTTTTAAAAACTAGCTTAATAGGATATGGTGTCTGAATTTTCCAAATATCTTATCGGATTTCAAGTTTCGAGCCAATTGCATCCGCTCATTGAGAATAAAAAAGCTATTCTAAAGTGGAAAATTCTCGACCAGGGAATTCAGAGTAATATTAAAGCTAAAGTTGTGCAACCCTCCAAGGGAGTGGCCAAATAACAAGAGCCTTATCATTTTGGGTAGAAGAATTTGTAATTGTAAAAAATTCCACTTCTTTTAGACATCATTGATTGTTTGTTTGGGAAAACAAAAGATCCATAGCGAATGATCATCCCATGAGGGTGAAGAAAAAGTGTTTAATATTCTTTGTAACTCTCATGAGAGGCTTCATTTTAAGTTATCCAACCATCACTTAGGCCTAATCCCTTGGGAAAAGTAAAGTTTTTCTTTGAATGCAATATAGGCTCCTACGTTGATGTTCTTGCCTTGGTCTTTGTTGCCTCATCTATGCCATCAACAAGCAATATATGTCTGCATCAAAGGAAAGAATATCCAGGGTTAATCATCAATTACAATAATCACATAATAATATAAAATATAATATATCATTAAATAATAAATTATATAAAACAATTACAATATCGATACAGAATGACATTTTCAAGAAAATTAACGTCAAGGGAAAATTCCAGAAATTGAGTAATAACACGCCATCAATTATAGAAAAGCAAAAAAAATAACTGTTTAAGATTATGTTTACATGATAAATTACATATGTAGGAGTTTTTAATAATCACTTTTTAACAAGAAAACTACAAAAATGGATTTTGTTTCTAGAACTAGGTGACCAACACTCCACAGGGGCGCAGATACATATATAAGATGATGTGATATGTGCAAGAATGCCGAGTATTCAATGCAATGAGGTCGATTTCTGTTATGTCCTATTATTCAATCCAATGATGTGTAATGGGGTGCAGGATCTATTGGTCCACCAAAGGAGATTCCCATGAAACATATTTCATCATGGCTATAAACTATTTGAATACCCATCTCTAGCTGTGATGCAGACACTATTGTTGAATTCCTAAGTGAGAAGATATTCAATCTGTTTGGTCTACCAATACACTTACAGGATTCGAAAACGGATACTACCTCCATCTCTAAAGTCCGACATCTAGAGAAAATAGGATCCTTTTTTGGACCTAAATCGTAGAACACTTGTGTCGCTAAGATGCAGATTTGGAGATTTGGACTCCCAAGATATTAATGGGTCTTGAGGAAATTGGTTAAAGATATGAGGTATTGGCAAAAGAAGACATCGTCGACCCCTTCTTCTCTTTCCTCAGAAGCCTCTCAGTTTGGCAAGATCTTGTGGGGGTTTTGAAGCTCAAAAATCATGTCAATTGGAAACAAGTGTTGCTAGGCGAAGCGATTTGTTGGTTTGTTGCCATGTGGAACATGATCAGAAGCGAAGCTGTGTGGATAATAGGGAACGAAACATGTGCAACCAATTTTTCATAAAGCTCTGAAAGAATGGTAGATTGCAAAGTCTCTTGCCCTACTCGGAATAAGAATACAATATTTTAAGAAATTCCCTCCCTTTAGACATCATAGAATTCTCGTCTTGAAAAATAAATAGCTGAAAAGTAACTAGACGGCCCATGAGAGGGATGAAAAACGTCATTGACCTTCTCTGTAACATAATTTAAACTCCTATTCTTACCAGTGCAACATGCTCTTAGATATTGTCACTACTATTTCTCTTTCAATCCTTACTTTGCTTTGTGGAACTCGGGGATCCTATGGGTGTTGTACTCCTTCAATTAATTAAAGCATGCAAAATTAGGGCTCGAGAACTTCCTTTTGAACAAAAAAAAGAAAAAAAAAATGAGGGATATCTGTAAGATACATAACAAAAGTAAACCCAGAGATGAATACAAAGGATGAGCTCTACAAATCCGTAAGCAAAGTAGAATCCAATCAACTTGAATAGAGGAGAAGAAAAGAGACTATTTTTGCCTCAAGAACTCAACCAATGGATGCGGGCATCGAACCAGCAGGGAAATAATCTGAAATACAAAAAAAACCAAGTCAAACGAATGAAAAAGTTCAAAACGCCTAAATTTGAAGGCCGAAAGACATGAAACAGAGTACTATCATTCCAAAGCTGGATCAACTCATTATATATATATATATATATATATATATATATATATATATATATATATATATATATTTTTTTTTTTTTTTTTTTTTTTTTTCCATTCATTGATCAAAACAAATATTCACTACACAATAAATCAAGAAGCCTCTGGAGGTACCAACCTGCTGCAATTTGCACAACCCTCCATGGTATATCATGATGAGAAAGTTGCCTGTTAGAGTGCGCATGTATAGGGCTCATTATAAGACCTGCATAGGCATTGAAAAGTCTTCCTAGGCACACATACACTTGTAAAATAATTTTGTCGCTACTTATAATTTAATAAAAACAAAAGCTTTGAGTCTTTCATTCGATTCTCAAATCTTTATTAGTTTGTCTTGTAATGAATGTAATGTTATCATATCAAGGGCACTCATGCGAAGCACAACGATCACTACTAATAATTAAAAAAAACAGCCTTTAGTCCTTCATCAAGGGCACTGATGCGGAGCAAAAATATCACTCCTTTGTTCGATGATTCTCCAAGGTTATTAAAACATAATTTTGGCTATGAAGGCCAGAGAACGTAAATATAGAGCAACTCGCTCATGAGTTACACTATTCTCACACTACACACATTGAAAAATGACACCAAAATCATTAAACAAAGCTTATTACATACAAATCATGTGGTCAAATTTATTAGGAAGCATCAATTTTCATATTCGCTCTTTCGATCAAAATGTCCCAATAAAGTACTTCAGATTTTTTATGTCACACGATTTGCAACTACTTACATTGTGCTCAGTGGATTATTAGAAGTTAAGCCAGCTCTTGTAGAAATGATTGCTGATCGAAGATGGAAGGCATGGCTAGAGAAGTATCCTTATTATCGAGTTGCTCCAACCAAGATAGCTTCTACAGCGGCACAACAAACTTTTGGAGAATTTCAAACTCATGAAAGTTTAATGATTCATGGGGTGATCATGATTTAGATGTAGATCATAATGATTGTTCAGAGATGGAAGAAATAGATGACATGGTACCTGTCATAGATGATGATATTCAAAATGAAGAAAATGATGTATTACTAATACTTTGATCTGTCTTTGATTACAAAAAAAGCTTGCCTATTTAGTGTTTTCTTGATTCAATAACTCATGGGTAGTAAACCAATCAAAAGATGATGACGATGCCTCTGAGAGTCTTTCATATTTGCTCTCATAAGCATCCATATAAATTTGGAAACTTTTCACTTGATTTTCTAGATCATCGATCCTCTTTTGTTGATCATCTATTTTTCTTCGTAATGCCGGAATTGTTAATCCTTCATTGTATAATTGTGGCCCTTCTGAAGACAAATCCTGTATAAGATTATGTTCTTCAAGTAGCAAAATCTAGGGGTGCTTTCGAGGAAGAGGGCCTTCATTTCCTTGATTATGAAATTCTGCTCGCTTTTGAGGACGATCCAAATGAATACCTACATTCTTTAGATGATCATCCGAATCTACACGTCGATGAAGAATATCTTGTACAGAAACCTTTTGCATGAAATATAGTGCTATTTGATTATTATTTGATAATGATCTCTCAACTTGCACAAAGCATCGAAGTAGCGTTTCTGCTAACCCTTTATGTTGTAAGTCTGAAAGCTTTAAGGGTGTTGTTTGTTTCGCCCTTCTTGTAACTCGAAAGAGAACATCACGAACAAAATAATTTGGAGCTAGATTTTTTACTTCTTTCATTGATAATGCTTCTCCTTCTAATCCCTCTGGCTCTAAATCTTGATGGAATAAAAACGCTAATCCTGATTGTGCAAAGTGAGCATTCTGCTCAGATAAATTCCTTTGAGATTCAGTATGATCAAGATCATCATTCGCATCTAGCATTCTTGCCATGTTTTAATTCTACAAAATAAAAACACTATTTTTATCTCAAGAGAATTTATAATATTTAATCTATATAACTCAAATGAATCCACTTCGTTTACTCCACATAATTCAAATAAATCCACATTATTTAATCCAAATATTATTAATTACAGTTTATTTCATTCACTTAACTCAAATGATACCACAACATTTACTCCACTTAATACAAATGATTACACTTCATTTCATCCACTTAACTCAAATGTAAACAATTCCTTTATTCCACATAATTCAAATGAACCCAGAAGATTTAATTTACATATGTTAAATGAATCCAGAACATTTAATCCACATGACTCAAATGATAGCACTTCATTTAGTCCACATAATTTAAATAAATCCACATCATTTAATCCATATATTATAAATGATTACACTTTATTTCATCCACTGAACTCAAATGATAACACAAAATCTACTCCACTTAATACAAATGATTACACTTCATTTCATCCACTTAACTCAAATGATACCACAACATTTACTCCACTTAATACAAATGATTACACTTCATTTCATCCACTTAACTCAAATGTAAACACTTCATTTAATCCACTTAGTACAAGTGAATTCACAAGATTTAATTCAGATTTGTTAAATGAGTCCACAACATTTAATCTACATAACTCAAATGATAGCACTTCATTTACTCCACATAATTCAAATAAATTCATATCATGCAATTCACATATTATAAATGATTACACTTCAATATGGTAGTAATCCATCTTTCATGGATATCTTTAAACCATACCGAGTTAGATGTGAGAATACTCTAAGCAGTTCATGTGCATCTACCCTTTTTGACACATCTTTGTGAGAAGCTAATTCTAAAACATATTTGAACTTGTAAATCCCATTCTTATCAATGGGATAAATATTGAAATCTATATATTTGAAGACTTGTAACAGGGGTATCGAAACTATAAATATCTCCTGAATCTTATTAAAAGGTGGAGGACTAGTGGATATGCATTCCGGTGCAATCCACTAGTACTTTCGAATCCACTCATTTCTAGTAGATATTTCTAAATAAGGTAGCTTTGAAAAAGTTTTTTTGGTTGGTAAATATGTCGCTCTACCAAAATCACATAATTTGATGTAAGCATGTTGATGTTCAAAATGCAACAATATGTTGCCTCGATGGAGATCTTCATGGGATATATTACAAGTGTGTAAAAATGATATTGTTTGTAATAGGCCATTGATCAGCTTCCAAATGTTTGTTTTCATGGTTGTTATGTCTCCTTCTGTGTCCTTCACACCTCTGCTTCGTAGTACATTTAGGTATTCCTTCTTCATTCTTTCTAGCCACATGTCCAATGTACCACCATTCCAAAATTTGAAAATGAGGCATAGACTATTGCTATGGTGTCTAGCCAAACTAAGTGGACTAATGATTCCACTATGTGTAATAGATAACACTATGACTTCATTGATGGCTTCATTTTCTCGTGTTTGTATGTCAACACCATTTAATTTGAATATCTTGGCAACAAATACTTCATTGCTGAATCTGGGGTGGGATATCTTGATTTTATGGATCATTCCATATTGTCATTCCCCCATGAGAGCTACATCTTTAAAAACAATAGAGGAATGTGGGAGCAAACAAAGATTGTTCGATGTTTGGTCTCCCATATTCACATATGCATCTCTTGTATTTGGATCTACCTGTGCTCTCACAAGGTGTTCAGCCATGTCCGGTTTTAATGGCTTTCCTCTCTTCATAGCCTGATAATGTAAATCGATAAATTGAATTTTATTGCTGAATTCGGGCATACTAGTGATATCCACCGCCAATGACTATGATACTTTGATGATTTGTCCAAAGATACCTGTAAGCTCTTTTGACATTTTCTCATCTAGGACCTATGCTCCACCGGACACACTACCAAATTTATTTTCAATATTAATAAATGTTGTTCTAGATAATTGCACAATGATATCTTTGTAACTAGAAGTGTCCATGGCTATAGGGATTTCATCTTCTCTCATTCGATACATGTACGAGCACACAAATTCTTCTTAAAATTTTTGCTCTTGCTTGTTTATTTTACTTGCCATCTATGCAAAAATAAAAACTGGACTATCAATAAGCGTATGGATAAATAAATCAATATTATATGTACACAAATGATAGATATATGCATAGTTAAATAAGTAGATTTCTAATTAAATAGAAAGTGTAATTATAATCTTGAAGTGAGTCTATGTAACAATTAAGAATGTAATAGTCAAAGAATTAGATCTTTATAATATTTCATATACATTCACTATACTATATATGAGTTTTGTCGCATAACTGTATATAACTATTGTGATAGTAAGAGTCAAAGAATCAGACAATCACAATAGTTTCTTATACACCTTATGACCTACACGAAGTATTCTCATCAGAATCTAAGTGGCTATTGTGATAGTAAGAGTTAAAGAATCAAACAATGACAATAGTTTCTATACACCTTGTGACCTACACTAACTGTTCTCATCAGAATCTAAGTGACTATTGTGAGAGTAAGAGTCAAAGAATTAGACAATCACAATAGTCCCTACACACTCCCTATACTATTGAGAGACTAGAAATCGAGGTGGCGATTCAAACAATCTCAATAGATCTATTGCTATGTCTTATACTACTCTGAGAGCAAGAAATGATGTAGTGACTCAGACAATCACAGTAGTGGTTTATTTTTAAATGTTTTTCATCGATGTATACAAGTATGAAACGCTTCTGCAAGTTTAACATGTATACAATTGATGATTAAAAGGCACAAAACAATTTATATAAATAAAAAATCAAGCATATGTAAGAGACACATATGCGAATCATACAATATGCATGTTACAATTAACAAAACAATAAATAAAAAATAAAACAATACCTCAATGATGGAGAAGGAAGCTCTCTGATAAAAATTGCAGGCTTAAAGCTCTCTAGAACATCAATGAAGCACGTGGGAAATAAGTTTTTCGATTGAATGTAAAAATATATATTTTTCAACTAGAAAATGCTTTTTGATCGAAAGCGCTTTCGATCAATAATTATTTTGATTGAAAGCACTTTTGATCGAAAACGTTTCGATCAAAAAAGTATCCGTCTCTATTTTTGTTTTGTGTTTATTTAGAAAACCACAAATAAAACCGACATATTCGGTATTTTTTAATTATTCAGTCGAATAAATGCAACCCAGCACATGATTCACACTATAATTATAAAAAAAAAGGTAAAGTTAGAAAGAAAAGTTCGCAACTACTCTAGAGGCTTATGTAAAGTAGTTCTTGGACATTTTCCCATCGAAAAGCTATCATCCCCTGTTCTTGTATAAGGAAATACCTATCAACATATGATGCATGAATAACCATAAGATACGTCTCTCGCACATACTAAGAAAAGTGTTTACTTTTGCACACAGTATGGTGAGTAAGCAAACGTCTACTTTTGCACACGCTTTGAGGTGGAGCTTGAGCTTGGAGAAGTTATGGAGTCCTTATTAATTATTTCTTGAGTATCCAAGGAAAGAGATATGAAATTTGAAGTTTAGTAGTTTACTTCATAAATTTCAGGTTTCAGATCTTTTGTTAAGATTCTTCGTGCTTTTTCTTTCTTAATAAGTAGTGCAACTTAATTTTTGAGCTTACATAGAGTCTCGATATGCTAGCTCCGTTAAGGATATTTTTTCTATTCCCTTCTAGGAATGATAAGTTATTTTCTCTTTCGCCATCAAAGAGAAGTTATCAAGGGATGATAAGTCATTTTCTTTTTGTCCATCAAGGAGAAGTTCTCAAAGGGATTAATTATTCAATTGTCACATATCATCTGATATTTTATTCAATCCACATAAATACATCCTACTTTGGGCTTATTTCCACCTTTATAATGTTTTAATGCCCTCATGATCGTTTTTTAACGATCTTTTTCTAATCCTTAACTTCTTGGTGCCAGATTTTGAGTGCAAACCCTAAGATGTTTGTTGAATTTTGAGTTATGTGGAAAAACGAAAACAACACAAGGAAGAAGAAGCAAAATCTTGGAGCACAACACAATAAAAATGTCTTACCAAGTGAATGTACAAAGATAAGTGGACCATTAGGGTTATATGTGTATATACAAACTAGGGAGAAAAAAACTCCTAAAGAGGGAAAAATGTCTATGCGGTTGTTAAAATGCACTTTTTCATTATAGGCATTTTAAGTTCTTTAAGGTTCTCGGGAGTGGTAGGGGTCTGATAAATCAGAGGCCCTGTAACTTGATTCTCCCAATTAACTTATCTAAACCGCAGTACATTAACATTCAAAACTCCGTTTAATCCGAGTTACTGTCAAATCTCTGGTTAGTCTTCTCACAGATTACTGTTCATGCTCAGATTAATACTTTCTCAGTATGTAGCACTAGGGTTATTCATTACCGTAACACAGACTTATAATCCTTAATGTAATGGACTGTGTTAATCACAAGCTAATGTAATTAAACAAAGATGAAAAACATTAATACTCAGACTTCTCGAACACTGCACTATAGCAACTTCCCAGACCGCAATCGCCCAGACAGATAGTCTGGCGATGCTACTCGTCCTTCCCGGAGCGTCACCGTAATGCCTTTTTATTAGTTAATAAGTCGATACATCTCTTCACATGACCGTTCGGTTCATGTGGAATATGAAACCTTTCGGTTCACGCAGGATAGGATACTATAGGAATTATGAAAAATACAAAATGCCAATCTGGCGGCTCACACTGGCACGCACGGTGGACTTGAACCCGCAATGGAACAAAAGTTAGGGCTCATCTACTATACCCTGTATATACATGGTTGTGGCTAACTTAAAGGTTCTGGAAATCTTCTGTTTCAGCGAGTCTAACATCTTTTTTAGAATTTCTGGTTCTACGAGCTGAGCATCAGTTCTAACTGAACTTGCCGCAATTACTTGAGTCATCAATATTTTAGCTTGTGTTTGCAAAAAGGCCTCATGCAGGTAGAAATCATTTGACAGTGCTGCATCGCGGTGCAATTTCATCTCATTGATATGATCATCTACCCTTGAAAGCCTGTTAGCTTGAACACCTAATTGCTTTTTTCTTCTATCTAGTTCGTTGGTTGATACTGGATAGTCTGATAATATGCATCTCGTTCCTTTCTTACCCCTGCTATCTCCTTCTGCAATTGATTAGTTGAAATCATCTGAGCTTTAAGAGTAGCATTTGCTTCAAACAAATTGGCATTTGCTCTCTGCAGTTCATCATTAGTCCGTTTGGATAAATCCGCCATCTCTTGTCCTTTCCGCACAACTTCATCTAACTGTATTCGCATTTCTTCTAGTAAATTTCCAAGTGCTACACGAGCATCCTCTTTATCCTATATTAATTGTTTCAACTACAAAATTTCTGCATCACAAGCACTTAATAAATCATCTTTGGCTCTTAACTCAGCCAACGTAGCATCTCTTTGATTGATCAGTGAATCCTGTTCGGCAAGTCTATCCTGTAGCTGTTGAATCTGTATATGCAAAGCATGGTTTTCAACCTTCACTGCATCTACTTCCTCTTGCAATGGAGTAATATCCGCTTCTAATACATCTACTTTGTGTTGTAGTTCTTGTCTGAGATTGTCAGTAACTTCATCTGCATTGGTAGTTGCTGTGACAATTGGATCAACATCCGACCCATGGATGCTAACTCAGTAAACATGGGGACTGGAAGAGAAAGAGGAGGTAGTGGCTAGGATGACGAAGCTGACAAGAGGTGATGGGAAGATGGTGGAGAATAGTTAGGTGAAGAGGATGAAGTAGCAGTTTCTTCAGGAACAATCGGTGGAACAAGGATAATGGGTTGAATGGGGACAATGGGCTTGATCGGAAGCAATGGTGGAGGAGTGAGGATAAGACTGTTGGGCACCAAGATTATTCCGGTAGGTTGTTGGTTAGTTGCTAGAGTGCTGGCGATAATAGATTCCACCACAGTGATCACTTCATCGAGAATGCCCGCAACCATAATTTGCACATCTTCTTGAATCGAGTGCTGAGAATCCGCCTGAGAAGAGGTTTCCTTGGAATCAGTAGTGGACACACTGTGTTCCTGTTGCCGGATGGGAGAAGACTGGGTAGATGAATCAAGGTGAATTGAGGTGGCAGTGTTGTGGAAAATTTCTTCTTCATTTCATTCTGCTTTATTTACAGTGGCGGAACCTTGTTCTTGACTTTCAGAGGTGCTTATCCTTCTCCGTTTTCGGCGAAGGAGTTGGAAGATATCTTCATCATCATCTTCTTCGTCTTCGAGCACTTGGGCAGATTCTTCGTGATACAAAATTGGAGCACTTAGCGGGAGTTACGCGGCTTGAATGGCTGGGAAAAGAAAGGTAATGATATGCAGTAAACGCAAACGCGGAACCTCTCCCTTGTTAACATGCTTAATAACCGTAACACATTCACGGTGAATGCGCCGGAAATAGAACGAAGCTAAATTAACAAGCTCACGAGAAGCCATGTCAATCATCAAATAAAATGGTCGAGAGATGCCGTAAGTGCGTTTCTGTAAATTAAGAATAGCAACAAGAAATTGCAAGGTGGTAACGTTCAGGGTCAGGGCGACACAAAATGGCGTATTCATTCGAGGAGGATCGTGGGAATCATTCTACCATAGTCGCAATAGGAAGGAGAGGAATATTCTCCACGCCTTCTATGGGCAAACAAAATGCTGCAGCGAATGATGCTAAGGTGATGACGACGCGAGATGGTAAACATGTAATTAGCCAACTCTGCTCGGTACTAGGAGTGGCGGCAATGGCTGGAATAATTTGTGTATAATAAGGATGACACTCCACTGAATGCCAAGGCAATTCAGCGAAGTGCAACAAGCCGCGGATACGCAAGAACTCACTCACCTCATGAGAGAGTCCGTCACGGAATGTAGCAAAATTAGCTAACGCTTCCATGTTGCGTTCGCGAAAGCACAAAGACACGAATACACAGTAAACACAGAAAACACATATCACATAGAGCACACGGACACAATAGCGATTAACATAAAAAAGAAGAGGATTAAGTAGACACTTGACAATGGGAAGCAATCAGAAATAATCATCGTGCGATGTTGAGATGATAACCTTCATAGTTACGGCGGGCATGCATGAACAAAATCAATAACAGAAGGCAGCCATTAATTATGATTATGTATCAAAATGAGGAACTTACGGTCTTATTCAATTAACACATAAAAATAAAAAGAAAGTAAATAACACATGGAAAAATGAAGAACACGTCAGCGAGGATCAGGCGCTTGGTGATATGGCCGCAATTTTGAACCATTGATCACTTTAGGAAGGGGAACTCCGGTCAAGGTAGTCAATCGAAAAGTAGCTGGTCCCACTTGCTCACTAATCCGGTAAGGTCCGAACCACCGTAATTTATATTTTCTAACAGAACGATTTGATTTAACATTATAAAAGAGCATAAGTTGTCCCACCATAAACACAGGAGTCTTGAGGAAACGATCATGAGTCTGGGCTTGCCGCAACTGAACTTCTTGAAGAGTTAGAAAGCTTTCCCAATGATGTTCATCGAAGTTTCTGAGTGTTTCCAACCGAAATGGCAAAGAGTCTTCAGGTAACAGCTTTTGATTTATGGCCACGCGTAAGCTTGGCACAACAATCTCCATAGGTGCAATTGCTTCCATCCCATAAGCAAGCTTGAAAGGAGTTAGTCCGGTTGCGACTTTGTATGTAGTCTGGTATGCCCATAAGACTGAAGGTAGTAACTGATCCCATCTTTCTCGTGATTCCACACTAAATTTATGCAAGATTTGAAAATTATGCGTTAGTACTTGCATTAATTTGTTTGCAAAATGCGTTCCTTGATCTGTCACAAGTTCCAAAGGTAATCCATAACATGGAAAAACATCCTTCATCAGGCACTTTGCCACCGAAACAGCTGTAGCCAACCGTAAGGCCCAAGCTTCTGCCCACCTGGTTGTGTAATCTGTACATGTCAAGATGTACCGATTGTTGCTAAGGGTTGCTGGAGGTGTGATTGGTCCAATAAAATGAAGACCCCATTTCTAGAAAGGTTTCAAAGGTAATACAGGTTGTAGCCAACCGTAAGGCCCAAGCTTCTGCCCACCTGGTTGTGTAATCTGTACATGTCAAGATGTAACGATTGTTGCTAAGGATTGCTGGAGGTGTGATTGGTCCAATAAAATCAAGACCCCATTCCTAGAAAGGTTTCAAAGGTAATACAGGTTGTATCTGTCACAAGTTCCAGAGGTAATCCATAACATGGAAAAACATCCTTCATCAGGCACTTTGCCACCGAAACAACTGTAGCCAACCGTAAGGCCCAAGCTTCTGCCCACCTGGTTGTGTAATCTGTACATGTCAAGATGTAACAATTGTTGCTAAGGGTTGCTGGAGGTGTGATTGGTCCAATAAAATCAAGACCCCATTTCTAGAAAGGTTTCAAAGGTAATACAGGTTGCTGGCGTTGTAATGGCTGACCAGATCGTTGACAAGTGTCACACTGCTGCACAAACTGAACTACGTCTTTGTACATAGTAGGCCACCATAGCCCACTTTGCAAAATCTTCCGATGAGTGAGATCTGCAACAAAATGTCCACCGGAGGGTATTGAATGTGCCATAGTGATGACTGAGTTTGCTTCATGTGGCGGAATGCAGCGAAGCAAGACACCCGTGTGATCCATATAGTATAACTAGCCTACCAGCAACCGGAATTTGCGACTATAAACTGCAATCTTCCGTCGCATAGCAGGAGGTGTATGCAGAGGAAGACATCCATCAGTCAGAAAAGTTCACAATGTATCATAATAGGAAGGTGGCACAGGATGTTCGGAAGATTCATCAGGAGCTGGTTTAGCAGCGTAAATTGCTGGTGTTGTATCGTCAACGCCCACCGGAGCTTCGCCGGAATCCAACCGAGAGAGAAAGCCTGCTAAGGCATGGGTTGTACCTGGTCGATGAATCACTTCGTAGTCAACCTCTTGTAGCAATAAGACCCAACGAGCTAAACAACCACCTAAATGTTGCTGCCGGACCAGATATACCAGTGCAACATGATCCACATGAAAGGTGAATTTTCGGCTTAGCAAATAATGCCTGAATTTCTTTACAAAATATACCAATCTAAGACATTCTCGTTCAGTCACAGAATAATTCCTTTCCGCAGGAGCGAGTCGATGACTTGCATAGTAGACAGGCCGAAACCAATTGCTGCATTAAAACACTACCAATTGCTATATCGATGCATCTACAAAGACATGGAATGGGCGGTCCCAATCAGGAGGTTGCAAGATGGGAACCTGCGTCAATAATCCTTTTAGACGATCGAATGCTGTTTGGCATTCAAGAGTCCATTCGAACTATCGTTGCGTACTATTAATTAGTCGATTTAGTGGGGTTGCTAAATAGGCGAGCCACCGTAAATGCCTGCCATGCCACCGGATTTGACCCAAGAAGCGCATAACCTCTTTCCGTGTTGTAAGAACAGGTGCTTCCAACACAGCTGCGACTTTGTCTAGATCAACTTGGATACCTTGTGCCGATATGATATGTCCAAGGAGTTTACCACAAGACACTGCAAAAACAGATTTTGTCGGTTCAGAGAAAGTCGGTAGTCATGGCATTTCTCAAAACAACACCGTAAATGATACAGGTGCGCCGCAATCTTACAAAATAAGGAGAAGTCATCTAAATAGACTTGCATAAAAGTGGTTAGGTAGGGTGAGAAAATTTCCTGCATACAGCATTGAAATGTGCTGGGAGCATTCCGTAACCCAAACCACATGACCGTACAAGCAAAAACACCCCATTTTCTAATGAAAGCTGTTTTTGGTATATCTTGTTCAGCCATTCTGACCTGGTTATAACCACTGTAGCCGTCCAAAAAGGAGTACATCTCATGCCCTGCCACTCTGTCAAGCATTGTGTCAAGAAAGGGGAGACGAAACGGATCAGGTACCGTGGCCGCATTCAGTTTCCGGTAATCCACACAGATTTGTAGCTGTCTATTTTTCTTAGGAACAATAACGATCAGAGATATCCATTCAGCGTGTTCTATTGGTACAATGAATCCCACCTTCAATAACCTATCGATCTCTGCTTTGACCTGTGCTACATAATTGGGATTCATAAGGTAACTGGATTGTTTAATTGGCTTTGCTTCCAGCTTAAGCACGACTCAATGTTGATAGATGCGGGGATCAAGATCCTTCATATCCATGTAATCCCAGGCAAAAACATCACAAACTCTCGCAGGAGTCGGATCAAGTCTTCTTGAAAGGCCTCCGACAATCCTGCCTTAATTTTAAAAGGACGGGGGTTGTTTTCATCACCCAAATTATAAGTCACTAATTGGTCTTTCGGGACATAAAATTGACGAGGTTTCCCCAAGTCGTCAGCTGATTGTAAAAGTTGATGTAGAGTAGCTCCATCCATAGCAGCATTATCATCTGCATCTGTTCCTCGGGTCACAGGAACAACCATACAGGCTACCGGACTCCAAATATCTGCAACAGCTTGGAGATCTATAGTGCCTAAGGAAATCAAATCTTTATTGTTTTGCAGAAACGCCTCTTCTTCATCATCAGATAAGCCATCCAACATGTGGACAAGCTCGGCTACATAGGGTCTAGCATGAAGTTCACGGGGCTAAATGGCATCCAGTTTGACAACATATTTACGGTGGTTGTCTTTGAAAGTTAGTTCCTGCGCTGACCAACCCTGTATAACTTTGGCCTGTTTCAACCATGGTCGACCGAACAAAAGATTATAGTCGAGGCTAGAGTCTGGTAGTTCTAAGACTACGAAAGTCATTTTAAACGTGGTGCCCTGTAAAGTAATGGGGATATTCCTTACGAGTCCCAGCGGGCGTGCCAGTGTGAGCCACCAGATTGAGTAACCAGCATATATCATGTCTGCACTACTTACGTACTACTTCCACCTTACTATTGATTCACAATCTATGGCCACTTTCCCACAGACGGCGCCAGTGTTAAAATGCACTTTTACATTATAGGCATTTCAAGTTCTTTTGGGTTCTTGAGAGTGGTAGGGGTCTGATAAATCACAGGCCTTGTAACTTGATTTTCCCAATTAACTTATCTAAACCGCACTACATTAACATTCAAAACTCCGTTTAATCCGAATTACTGTCAAATCTCTGGTTAGTCTTCTCACAGATTACTGTTCATGCTGAGATTAATACTTTCTCAGTATGTAGCACTAGGGTTATTCATTACCGTAACATAGACTTATAATCCTTAACGTAATGAACTGTGTTAATCACAAGCTAATGTAATTAAACAAAGATGAAAAACAGTAATACTCAGACTTCTCGAACATTGCAGTACAGCAATTTCCCAGACCGCAATCGCCTGGACAGATAGTCTGGCGATACTGCTCGTCCTTCCTAGAGCGTGACCGTAATGCCTTTTTATTAGTTAATAAGTCCATACATCTCTTCACACGACCTTTCCGTTCATGCGAAATATGAAACCTTTCGGTTCACGCGGGATAGGAAACTATAGGAATCATGAAAAATACAAAATGCCAATCCGACGGCTCACAGCAGTCCTGAGTGTATTCACATGCATCACTAATAAAATATATCAAGAAATTTACCCCCCCCCCCCAGGAGTAATGCAATGAACAAGGAGCTAACACTCATGTATAAGAAAATCTCAAGCTATGTTGAAGAGTGAATCTAGAAAAAAGTAAGACCAATGATTTGTGCAAAGCTTTAAACTTTCTCCCTAGGTATAACCTTTGTGAAAAGGAATACAACATTATCCTATGTCATCACATAAGCCAAACTGATCTCTCTAGTGGAGAACCTTTTCCTAAAATAATCATAGTTCACCTCAATGTGCTTTGTACAAGCATGGAAAACCTGGCTCCTCCCAACTAGCAATGGAGTCTGATTGTGAGTGATGATGGTGTTCATGGAAGATTGACCAATACCCAAATTAAGCAAACGGTTGATGAGCCACACACTGAACACTCACAGTGAAATATTCCCTATACTAAATCTTAGGACTAGAGGTGTCCATAACTGGCTTCTTTTTCACAACCAGGATTTGCATGAGCTACCAAGCATGAAGGAAAATCAAGTATTTGACACACGAGTGCCATAACCACTATCCTTGTGTGATCTTAAATAAGCATGTAAATATGGTGACAATGATCCCCCATGGGGTTAAGAAATCAAAGTAACCAAGTACCACTCAAGTAGTGAAAGATGCACTTAACACTCTACCAATGCTTCACACCTAGGCGATGCATAAAGCTGATCATCCGAGAGATAGGAAAGTGAATATCACACTGAGTTATGCATAAGTAAATCAAGCATCCAACAACTTGTTGATAGAGAACAACATCACATGTATCAAGTATCTTGATCATGATGAGTACTCAACTATAAACCTGTTTCCATGGGAGTGGAAATATGTTTGCAATCTTCAAGTCCAAAATGTTTCAACAATGTGTAAATGTATTCTTTTTACATAAATATATTCCCACATCACCTTGCATAGACTAAACATTTAAATAATGATGCAAATGTCCCAAATTTGACATCTCAAAAGAGGCATGCAAGTTCGTCTTGAATCCAGCAATATGCTTCTCATTAGAACCAATGAATAACATATCATCAACATATAAAACAATGATCAAGGGTGCATCATCTATATGCTTAACATATAAGGTGCTCTAAGTTGGATTGTTCTCAAAACCATGTTCCAGCAAGCACCCATGTATCTTCACACACAAAGCATGTGGCACCTACTTCAAATCATATAGTTTGTGTTTTAAATGTTCATATTTTGTTTTCATGCGCTTTGTGCACAAAATCATGGGGCTAAAAACAAACACTTATTCTTGTAAATCACCATTCCCCTTTTCCAATATCTTTCAAACACTCATCAACTTTTTTGTGATAGTAGGTACATAAAGAACTCTGCTCAATAGATTCTTATTCCCATCAGAACTTTTGACATTTCCTACCTTGACAAATGAATGCTTGGTATCATCACCCATCTGCACTTGGTGCTTTCCTTTGGGCTCTTTGAGATCAGAAAGGAGAGCTATATTTCCTGCTACATGGTTTGAACAACCTGAGTCAATGTAAAAGAGGTGCTAATCATTCATACCTTGTTTTGAGGTCATTTCATAATGAGAAGAGAATCCTCTTGATCCTTTGTATAGTTGTTGAAGTCTTTTCTTGATTTGTATCCTCCTTGATAATTCTTGTTGTATCCATGGTTGTAACCTTGATTATGATTGAATCTTCCTCTTCATTGTGAGTATCCACCTCTTTGAAATACTCTTCCTCTCTCGTTCTTGAAGTTCCTATAGCACTCATCTGTTGTTTAGTTAGACAATCCACATATATTTCATGGGAAAGAGTTGAAAGGTATCCCCCTACCTTGCTTACCTCCTCTTCCCCTTCCTCTTGAATTCCTACCTCTTCCTGAATAGTTAGCTTCAGAAGTATCACCTTCATCTTCAAACTTTCTACTCTTTCCTTTATCCTTAGACTTTCCTTTGTCTATATAGAGGGCATAAGAATTGTTTCCTCTTGATGGTTCACCATTTTTGTTGAGCTTGGCCTCATGGGTGAAGTGTTTTCCTAGGATAGTGGTTAGATGAGGGATTTGCATCTCCATATGAAGATCCATTGTAGTTGTGAAGGATTCCCATTTATCATCTACATTGATGCCATTGGTTATCTATCTCACTATTTGGTCCTCTTCAATCTCCTCTCCTATGCTTGCCAAATGATGAGCCGTATCATTTACCTTGGTCACATACTCTGAAATATTCTGCTTAGTTTGCTTCTTTTGAGTAGTAAACTCTATCCACAATTGATTTTTCTTAGCTCTTGTATTGGAAGAAAAATATAAAGATAGAGTATCCCAAGTCTCTTGGGAAGTTTTGCAATTCCTAACATGAGGAAGAAGGAAGTCAAAAATAGATTTAAGTAGATATGACCAGGCTTAAGTATCTTTGGCATACCATGAATTGATTCTTCCTTACTCCTCTCTTATAGGTTTATCTTTGCTTCTAAATGTGGGCATCTCCTCATCTCCTGATATGTATCCATAGAGACTTCTTCCAGCTTGTAGATAGGTCTTCATCCTCAAGGACTATACTGGATAATTATTCCTCTCCAATTTGTCAATGAAATAAGGGAAACCATCTCCCATTTTACGTTAACTTGCTTTGATACCACTGTTGGAGGAGATGGATGGATACCTCAAGGAAGTGAGGTGGTATTGCTAAAACGTGCTTTGTACAAGCCTCAATACACTTTAGAGTTATTAATTAGGCACTTTTAAATTGAAACTGACACCAAGAAAGTACCTATGTACTTTGGAATTGACGCTTGAATGAATTAATCCAAAACAAACTAGCTCAAGAATAGCTAGTGTTGAAGAACTTATTATTTTAGTCCATCACCTATCGGCTTTCTTACTTAGAGCTCATAGTACAGTAACAATTGACAAAAGTCCTTTTTAGGGAATTCAACTAGCTTAGATATCTAATGATTGCAAGTGGAATCATTTAAAATGATCAACTATGCTCTAAGAAATAGCTTTCGTAAATTAGATCTTACCCCCGACTGCTAGGGACTAACCAGTAGATGAACAGTGAGCACTTTGAAGACAATTTCGCCCATATGCTTGAACCAAATGGCCTGAAATTTATATAGGTCAAAGTAGATTGTAGGCTAGTTTGAACAAGGCAAAGCGTATGCAAAATGGTTGAGTATTCACTCATATATGACTAGAAAAAGTTGCCTATTTTGAGTAGTCATAGCAGAGAAGTAGACAGAGATGTTCAATTGGATATATGTATTATATCAGATGATTATACCGATTCATTGGCAGTATAATGATGCTCAATGATGATGAACTAAGTGAGCTATGTTGTGAGCTACTCAAGGTCTACAAATGATCAATAAGAGAGCTCTAAAATGAGGCACACTACCCCGCAAGATTTATAAGCCCTTTTTATATAAGTTTCTTCAAAGTTTGAATTTTGAATTCAAGCTTGGCTCCAATAAAAAAGCGATTCCACTGATTTAGGAGTTATTCTCTCAACCTTAAGTAGTAGCTAATTCTTCCTAACTCCACGAGATATAAGCTTTTACAAGATTCTCCAAGGAAATTATGTTTTACAATAGTAAATGATTAAGTAGTTACAAGCTATAGTTCACATGAATCATCAAATGCTTCCACACAAAGTCTTCCATGCTAAGTGAAGTGTGTAGGCTTCAACATTTGCACCAAAAGGCCTCTCATAAAAAAGTACATTATCTATAGTTTCATAAGAAATGGACTTGTAAAGGTTCAAAAATATGCCCATTTGGACAACGACTTGATTGTCCACTTGTAAAAAAAGGTTGCAAAGTGTCATACATTTCTTTTGAGCTAATAAATGTCTCCCTAGTACATGAAAGTGAGGACTTAATTGTCGTTTCCAGGAAAATAACATGATGACTAACCTTATGTGTTTATTCTATGGATGATATAGACAATACACTTTGCATCAAAACCATAGCTAACAAAAATACATTTCATTGCATTCTCATCTAGATTTCTACATTGTTTTTCATGCACTAATGCATATGCAAGACAACCACACACATGAAGATCAGAAAAAGATGGATTGCAACATTGTGAATCCTCATATGGATTCATTGATTATAGTGCTTTTTTGGTAGACCTATTAAGTACATATGGTGCACACATAGCAACAACAAGCTAGAAACTATATGATAAGGGCTAAATTTTGACCATACACCTAGTCATTTGCATGAGAGACATATTCTTTTCTTTAGCATATTATTTTCCTCTAGGTGTATATGGCATTGTATGTTGATATTTTATCCCATGTTGAACCCAAAATGCATCAAACTCAGAAGACATGTATCCCCTCCCCCCCTTGATGAAAATGGTGAGTGCCTATTTTACATGCTCAAAATTTTTCATCCATAACTGAGAACTTTTTAAAGCACATAAACATTTTGGAATTGGCTTGCAATGGATGAACCCATGCATTCCTAGAAAATTCATTAATGAAAGTTACAAAGTATAGTTAGTTCCCAAATGAAGGTGTCTGCATAGGACCACAAACATCACTATTTTTTTTTGGAGGTAGGAATGCTAAATATTCCCCAAAATAAATCATTCAAAGAAATGGTGTGCTATTTGGTTAGACGAGATACCATTTACGATTTCAATAGATGAAGCAAACTTGCAAAATTTAGGTGAAAAGAGCATGTATGCCAAAGCTTTGCATCTATGATAGCTTGAGAATCTTGAATTGCACATGCTAAATCATTCAGAGATCTTACATATTCTATGAGGTTACACAAACAGGGATATAAAATGCTAGAATCAATAATAACATCACCATTTGAGAGATCATGAAGTGTACATTTGTAATTGAGAAGTTTACAACCAAGCCAATCTCGAATATTGATAATTCTGACCATTGACTTTTCTTGATCCATGGCACATATAAAGCATCTAAAAATGTTAAATAATTGCCATCAGTAGTAGTTAAAATGATATTTCCAACTCCCATTATAGGATAAGAGCAGTTGTGAGAATATGTGATACTATTCCTTATAGGGGCAGGCTTAATTGAAGAGAAGAAACCATAGTGAGATGCAATATGTTTGGTTGCACCACTATCATAGTACCAAGCATCCATATCTACTACAAAAAAAACACTGCTTATGAGAAGATGGATCATAATTGGAAGCAATAGTGAATGCTCATTCTTCATTTTAAACAAGACTAGTAGACTCTATTTATGTGTAGAGATTGTGCAACAACCATTCTAACCTCTTTCTTCTTTGCCTCCTAATTTGGAACAAGTTTACGACAACTCTTAAGGGCATTATCATTTGGCTTACAATACTTGTGAAAATATTTCTGTTTTTTTTTTTCTTGTCCTCCTTCTTTAACAATGCAACACTTGGAGATTTCTACTTACTAGTCAATGCGTTCCAATTACCTTTTTCCTTCTAACTAGCTAGAAAAGCTTGATCTACAAAACATATTATTGACCTATTCAACCTCAACTTATATTCTTGCAACAAAATAGAGAGTAAATTCTCAAATGGTAAGGCATGTGGATTTCCTTTTATCATCAACCAAAGAGTAGAAGCGAGACTTTGGTATGAATCTAGAATACCCTTGAGAATAGTCTTCACAAGTGAAGTATTTGAAGAAACATCATTAGTACAAAGTAGCAAATCTTCCAAGTCATTCATCTCTGTTGAAAAAATGTACAGAGGATCTCCTTCATTCATATGCTCACTCCAACTATTTTTGGAGGTAAACAAGAGGAGCCTTGTTTCTTTTTGATACATAGGGCTACCAATGCATGTGCTCTACATCACTTTCAATCATTATATTTCTAGGTGTAATAGGATGTCTTTCAACACCCTGCACAACACTCTACATCCCTTTCACTACCAATACATGACCCATCATGTATGCCTAGAATGGGTATTTATTAGGAGCCACCTGCTCAATAACCAATATATGAAGTCATTAGTACTTTCAACCATGTTAAGTGGCTATATACCATGATGCAAAAAATTGAATATATCACAAAACGTTGAATAGAGATACCCTATTGAGCTTTGATAGACCTATAGCACATTCTGAGGCTCCTATGCTTGGAAGACCTTGAGCCTCTACTAGTGGCGGACAGAATCTATATATATATTTTTCATAAAAGGATGAACTTGTCTGCATAACTGTTGTGATAGTGTATTTAGAGGCCCAAAGGAGTCTGGAATCGCCTCAAGTATGCTCACAAGTTTTTGTGCAATTTTGAGATTGTGATGGAAGGGGTGTCGATGATGCCCTAGTTCTAGAAAGTTTCTGTATAGATACCGATTTTTGGAGTATGATGTCTCTCAAAGCACATATATTTTTCATAAAAGGATGAACTTGTCTGCATAACTGTTGTGATAGTGTATTTAGAGGCCCAAAGGAGTCTGGAATCGCCTCAAGTATGCTCACAAGTTTTTGTGCAATTTTGAGATTGTGATGGAAGGGGTGTCGATGATGCCCTAGTTCTAGAAAGTTTCTGTATAGATACCGATTTTTGGAGTATGATGTCTCTCAAAGCACATAAAAAACACAAAGAAGAACAACAAGCTTGAATCACAACACAATAAATAATGTATTACCATCTGAAGTTAAAAAGATGAGTGACTTGTGAGGGTTAAAGGTGTATATACATCAAGGGTGAAAGTCCTCCTTAAGAGGGAAAAATGTGCCGTGCTGGTCCTAAGTCATTTCATACATATCACTACCAAAATATATAAACATTTTTTACCTTCTTTTCACATGCCTACTAGTTTCTTTGAACCAACTTCTCATCTAATCTTGGATCCAAGTGTCTGTGTAAATTCAAAAATCAAAGTCGTTTCTTACAACCTTGAGGCCGGAAAATCTTCTATTTCTCTTTCTTGCTATCTTTTGAAATAATTCTATCCCTCAATTACTCGCTTTAAGGAAGCATAAATTAATTTTACTCAATAGTTTAATCTTGATTACTTTTACTTTATTTATCCCTTTTACTCATAGTATATGTGATCGATTCTCATGAGCAAAGAGCTCACCTAGGAATCCTCACTAATTTTTTACTGATTTTGGCAAGTAATCTTGGATCTTGGGCAAGAACTTATGTTCTATCTCGTGTTTCTATCTTTTCTTCGAATACAAACAACTCACGAATGTGGACTTGAATACAAAAATAAATATCATTGTAAGATATGATGTCCCCTACCATCATACTTCTATGTTTTGTCAATGAAACTTCAATGCTTCTTAGCCTTCAATACACATTTATTTTATATGTGATATTTGTTATGAGATTCCTTCATGTCATTCCGTGAGGTTGATTTTACCGGGAGGTAAACTTTTCCCACTTGGTCGATCCATTGTTATTTATTATCCTCTTTCAAAGTCGTCTTCTTTTGGGGAAACCAACATTGGATGCATTTTATTGAAGTATATTTAAAGTATACTACACTTGAGGACCTTTATGACCACAAGTACCTTTTCTTAAGAATTTTCTAGATACTTTATTGGAAACACCGTTAATAATGATTTTGGAATGCCTTGATGGACTACAAGGAATGAGCTTTCAAGATATCGTGTCTCTGGAATGCCTCTGGAACTAAGACACTTGTTAGTACATTAGATTTGAGGACATTGATCCAGCCAAAAGAGTGGACTATGAAGAATGGCATCTATTGCAGAGGAGATTCAGTTCTTGGGAATGCTCAAGGACTCACCTCTTCATGGGTGAGGACTCTCCTCAAGCTGAGCATATGAGATAGCACAATGGAAATAGCCTTGAGAAAATTCTGAGATTGAAGAAGGATGCAGAATTTCATGTCATGCTCAATAGGAAGTGGTGTCTAGATTGGTTGTGCTGGAGGTGGGACTTTAATTTCCAATCCCTTTGGTACCCCCTCATCTAGATTAAAAACTTTGTGCTTATGTGGCAAATCCTACATGATGGTGTTTGGACCAATGTAAAATCTAACAAAATTTGGAGGGTTTCTGAGGTGCAAACGATTCCTTTGTTGCATGGAAGACTTGGGGCACCTTTTCTATTCCTGCCCCAAATCAATATTGGTCTAGCAGACCCTTGATTGAATCATGTTGTTACAGGGACAAATCAATGGGAAGCAAGCTTTTTTGGGTGATTTAATTTGATCTTCCTCACCACTATGGAATGCTATAAGAGGGGAGATTCTATGGAAAATATTGAAAGAGAGATGTACAACCAACTTTGGAAGACCCCCTAAAGAATGATCGATCAAAAAATCTCTTTTCCTTTGAGGGAAAAGAATTTCCAATTGCAAGACACCCCCACCCTTTAGGCACGATGGTAGGTTCATCCTAGAGGGCAACAAGATCAAAACAAAGTGCACCCCACATGAGGGGGACAAGATAGTTACTAGCCTTCTTTGCGAAACTTTGTAGTAATCTATAAGTAGCCCCTACTTTGTGGGATATGGGGGTCCCATGGGTGCTAGGACCATTCACTTGTCCAATTGTAATTTCTATTAATTCAAGTTTGGGAGAGTAGGTTCTACCGAACTTCCTTTAAAAAAAAAGGATATTGTGTCTAAGCAATATTAAGCAATATGATCTCCATTATTATTTTAATCATACTAATCTGGGTATGAATTCCTTATATGAAGACTCATCCTTTGATTTTCCTTAGACTTTATTACACTTTACATATTAGTAGTATAGGATGTGAATCTTGTATATTTGTCAAGAAGATTTAATATAGACCTTCCTTTGATCATTCAACAAATATAATTTTATATTTTGGATCTTGATTGATCCCATACGTAACAATACATTTCTTCACTAATCTAACTCAAGGTAATATCTTGATTGTTTTGATGATTCTTTTAGCAAGAGAAGAATCACTCTTTTATGTTCTTTTCCGCTCAACCGTAGCTCAAGCAAAATCATCTCTTGAGGTTCTCTTCCATACCGAAAGCATTTATTCTTTGATTGTATCTTGATCGTACCTTCATGTAAAACCTCTCCAACATATTTCTTTAAGGTGTCTCTTGAATACCAAAGGATCAACGACACTTATTCAAGATCAATTATTCAATTGTACGCTAAAGACGTGAAAAATCCTTGAACGAGGATTTATTTTGTACTTCTAAAGTCTTCTTTCTTAGGAATTTTAAGGGGCATCGTTCCAAAACTCCTTCTCAGTTCTAAATAGGTTTCTTAGCATTTCATTGGAACGAAAACTGTTTATGGGAGTTTTCAATTCGTTTTTGTTCGACATAATATGTGCACGACCGAGACTTTATTGTTCCATGGGGTTTCTCTAAGTACTTCCTTTAAGTATTCAGCATAAAGATATCCTTGAAATTTTTTGATGTGTGTATATCTATAAGTAACAATACTTGCTTTAATGAATACTTCCTAACGAGACATGATGTTTCGTATAATTAGTATGCATGTATCTAATGTTAATAATTTTATGTATGTATGTGTTGTTAATATTTTTATGTTCAGAATTTAGAGTTTATCTAGGGCTGAAGTGGTGGTGCAGGGGTCTGCTGAGCAACAGGATGCAGTAGAGGTGCAGCCTGAGGCATCACGTATCCCTACATGTTTGGTATTGGCATAGCATTTCTTTGGAATGGATCAATATTGCTAGTGCTAGCCTCTGAAGAAGTGGGATCTTGTTAATTCATATAATAGACCTTGTTGTGTAAACTTGCCATCTCTTTGGATGGAGATGTCTGCATCTTCATGATGTTCTCTATGTGCTTGATAAGATTTTCCAACTACAATTCCACTGATGTGCAAGATGTGGATGCAACATTATTCGGAGCTCATGCTGGAGCCACATTTTATATCACTCGAATAGGTGTATCCCTAGGCGGTCATGGAGACTTTTGTATAGGCCTATCATACAATATAGCTTGTCATTGCCTCATCTAGGAAATTGCCTCTACTTCTTTTCTAACCGTGGCCCAAGCTTTAGTTAACCCAAATCTTCTCTAAGACTCCTCAATTCTTGTCTCGACATCAGTGCTATCCTTAGGACTTAAAATCTTGAGAAACCAAATCACCAAATCAAGCTTTAGAGATTCTAGGTCATCCTGAGGAAGTTTAGCATACCTCCTCACAAATGCATTCAAAACATATGTTAAGGTTGTAGTGGGTTTGGGCGATGCACCCATTGCAAGAAACCCTCTATTGTGTGCTGACTAAAATCTTCTAAATAGAACACTTTATGGAGAACTATTCTATAGTGAGGCCATGTCTCTTCTATATGAACTCTGATGGATGCCAGGATCGACCCTCATACTACCCGCGTGAAGAAATGATTCAACCTTTCTTCGGGTAGTCCAGGGATCTAACCTATGTCTTCAAATATGTCCAAATACTGAGTCATAATTAACCTAGTGAACTTCCCTTTATCTCTTAACATGGCTTGAACCACTCAAGCCCCTTGCTTTTCTATCATTAAATCTTTAAGGAGTCCTTCCGTCTCTCTTCTCTTTCTTGTCCTAGTGTGTAGAACAATATCTAGAGTAAGTGGCTCAACTATTTCTCTTAACTTTGAATAGAGCTCAGAGAAAAGACTAGATGGTTCAACGAGGAGGAGACAAGTCTAAAGAATTATCTCTTTAATCAACACCCTAGGCCAAAATCTGTTCAAGGATTCTAGTACTTATGTGATGACGTAGGCTTGATTCTCTTGATGTTTCTCTTAATTTGACTTGATTTGATCTCTTACTTTGATCTTGATTTTCTCTCTTAACTTGATTATTTATTCTTTTAAGCACTTGAATTCTTTCTTGACTTAGTTTATCTCGATTTCATTTTTTGAATATTGAAAGTTTTTTTCTTTTTAATTTAGAAAAATTAAGGTGTTTTTTAGTCTTTTAAGTTTTCTTCTTTTTATGATATTTTTAAAGTTTTTGTTCTTTTTATATTAACTATGAAAGTAGTAGACTCCTAATATAACCAAGAATACAAAAGTGCACAAGCGTATGATCTAAACTAGTGCAAGATGTGAATGCTCGGACTCAAGGAGATAAGATCTGTCTTTTTGTTTATGTACATGAAGCAATGGAGATATTGAAATACATTAAAAGAAAATCCATGAAAATCCAATCTGAAGCTGAGGTTTGTTTCTCTCTTCAAAAAGTATGGGTGGTAATTCGAGGATTTCCAATGACCAAGCAAATGCCTTGCTTCATATCAGGTTCACTGTATTGATGGCATGCCAATTGCAGTGCAGTGGATCAAATCAAGTAGGGGGTTGGTTTAGGCTCCATATCTGGTTGCATTGCATCGCTCCTTGTTTGATGGACATGTTTTAGACGTTGGGAATATGTTCCTACAGAAGTGTACAATGGTTGGCTTGCCACGGGTTGAGAAGAAAAAAAACACCTTTTCCACACCTAGATCATGGAGTGGGAGAAGCAGGTTATCACAGAAGAGGCATGTGAATGGGAAAAGATAATAGAATGATTTGAAATAATCACCACAGTCATCAACACAAAGACTAAATCAAATGTATACTATATGCCAATACATCATGTTGATGGAGTCCTTATCGATCAAGATATCAATATGAAAAGGGGAATCACTATGTGATGATATAATGATAATAATTGAGTACTCTGTTGAAAATGTAGCAAGCTTCAATGGAAGCTCTTCATATGAAGCCCCTTGACTTATCTCCCATTTTCTTCACTATCTCATCCATAGGAACCTTCTCTTAGGCACTAGAAATTAGATTTGTACTTCTTGCATATGAACGCACTTTTTAGAGTTATTCACTTTTCCTTATTTCTTAAGCATGTAATAGAAAGTCCTTTTTTCCTTGAGTCACGCATAAGAGAAGCATGTAATAGAAAGTCATTTTCTCCTTGAGTCACGCATAAGAGAGGTGCAAAAAGTCATTTTCCTTGAGTCACGCATAAGAGAAGACGTAACCTAGATCATTGCCTAAATATATGAAGGCCACCGATTGATGGAATGCATCTATATATAGACTGGTGACGAACCTCCTTGTGTGGCTTGTATAGCACCGTGGCTCCTATAGCACCGTGGTTGTCTTATCATCTGTATGCTTCCTCACAATCTGGGAGAACATCATTATTTAATATATGTTGTAAGTCTGTTGTTTTCTATACTTTTGCATAATAGTGCAATTTTTTGTGAACAATATTCTCTCTCTGTATGAAGCACGTGACAACGGGTTCAAGAAAGTTGAAGAACTGTTATACATATGGTGTATCTGCAAGAATCTATGGTGTAAGTTATTAGAGTGATTACTGTTGCGATATGTTTTCTTTGAGAACAATATAGTTCAAGCATTTCTATTTACATAGCATGTCATGTGACAACGATGGATACTGTGACATGACCCATGCACAACTTGTTCTGATAAATGAAACATAGTATATACATTTGAAGACGTGGTTTGCATATAATAGAGATGCATATAGGCATCTTCAATAAATGTGTGAAATTAATGACATACAAGAAAGCGTAACCTGAGAATACATCACTTTATTTGATGTGATAACTTGGAAACATTGTCTATTTGATGACATGACTATGTAACGTGTGGATATACTAAAAGTAATCTATTGCAGGTCAAAGATCATTTGGTCAAAGTGAAATAATTGAAATAATGTGATGTATTAGTGTGATGTATACATATGTGCAGGGACTACATGCTACAGAGATCGTCTTGTGATAATTCTTATATGCAGAAACATCTTGGAGACAGGTTATATGGAATGAAGTGGAGCTTTGTAGGATACACATATGATGATATGTGGATGTAAAGGTTATGGAAGGTTCATATACAAGTCTGGTAAGATTGTTTGATGAGATATGCGATATTGCAGAAATACATATTGATTGATGTGGTAGATTTATATGCAGGGATATAGGGGCTGAGAGAATAATCATAGAAAATGATTCATAGGAGTTCACATGTACAGAATGTACAAATAGAACATGAATGATGAGTTTACATATGTGTGTGCAGATATATGTTGAAACACATATGATTGGCTAATGGAGATATGAACAAGTGACATTTTATATATGGCATGTCTCTTATAAGTATATAAATATTTGATCGGGCTGAGAAGTGTTTTTGAGTAATACAATACTCCTCTGTGATCAACAGTACACATTAACTTTTATATACGCAGGTGATTGATTGTCAGCTTTATATGAGATAAAATAATATAGAGACAAGCACTGTTGTCTATGCAGATTAAATGAAAGAAGTTGTTACGATGTATATGAACTTTTGCATGTCATTGAAGCCTAAATATAAGAATTGAGTTATATGGAATAACAGATAAATATTGGATATATGCAGCTTGCAAATAGAATCCTGGAAGAAGACTTATTTTGAGGTATACTATTTTTTATGGATGATGACCTCTTAAGCTTTTGCTTTATGTATGAAACTTGTGGAACAATGATTAAAATATGCCATATCTATTGAAGTTGTGGTTGAGAAGCAAAGGGGAGTAGAGTAAAATCGATTAAAGTTCTTTTTGTCGATCATATTGGATTATTGGCCCATCACCTTCCGCATGTGTTTCGGTATTTCTTATACCAACATACTCCACTACAGTGCAGATATGAAATGATAAACTTTAGTCTTCTCAATTGCACCGCTAGAAAGATCCTTCTCTTCGATCTTTAGTTGACTTCAAAAAGTTCCAGATAATGTCTAAAAGAAAAATGCATGGGAAAAAACCAACAATTAGTAGATTTGAATTGAATAGAATCCACTCATAAAGGAAACTAAGTTGACGTTCATGAGCATAGAAAAAAAGGGTCAAGAAAGTTATATTGGTAATGTCAATAAGGAAACGAGTAGCTAAAAAATCTAATAAAAATGGCTTGGTATGGTTATGAATAATTATAAGATATTTGAAAAACATTTCATAACATCTTAAGGTTAAACTTGCACCACATTATTATGGATTGTTGAGCCCATCAAAGCCATATTGGTCAAAGTCAACATGGTCAAAGTAAAATGGGTAAATTCAAAGTGGTCAAAGTGAACATGGTCAAGGTCAAAGTCAAGATGGCTCGGGTCAAAGCATTCAAAGTTTGGTTGTCAAGAAGCACAGGTAGTGTAGAATCAATTTGTTCACAAAGGTTATGTTTTGCAGAATGTGGATGCAGGTTGCAGATTGTCTTTCTCTAATTTCTCTAAGGTTCAAAAGTGTTTTTAAGGCATTTGGAAGGTTCAGGTGAAGCCCCCCTTAGGTACACATTTGAAGAATTGAAGGGTAAAATGTGAAGGTATGTGAAGCGTAAGTGTACCCAAAAGTGAAAGTATCGCTCCCCAATGAAAATTTTTATTTTATTCTAAAGTCACTACAGGACAAAACACAGATTCATTGGCTGCCCACATTTGGAGACAATCTTGGGACATCAAAGTGAGCACCAAGATATGCTATCAGTAAGGAGCATACATGAACCGACACTCAACTAAAGGCAATGCATTATTCTTGGTTAGAATAAGTAGGGTGGGCATAATCTACACTAAGAGAGAGAAAAGCAAAAGACATACAGTGAGTGTGCAAGGCAAATATGCAAGTGCAAACTGTGTAGAAAGTGCGTCTTAGGTGTGTGCAAACGAGTGTTAAAAAATGTAATCAAAGGTCATAAGGTTCCATTGAAGCTGTGTGCACATCGACAAAAGGTGTCCATCCCTCTAACTGTTGGAAACTTAGTGCAAGGTGTGCACAAGTGCAAGCTCTTGGAGAAGGTGGAGGTCTGGTGCAGAGGTCGGCGATACAAGTTCTCGGTGTCTGTATCTTTCTTCTTACCCTTCTCCCTTCTCCTACAAACACTTAAGTCCATTTCTGCAAAAGAATCCCCCAACAAAATTTGGCATGCCCGGTGGGACCACAAGGAGGCTTGAGCATAGGAGAAACAATTTGCAATGTGTAGAAGAGGTCAATAGTACCGACAATACTATAATGACTTAAGAGGTAATCTTTCTTCCTTTGGAATTCTCTTAAACTAAGAGGAGTATGAATAGCTCATGACCGCAACCGTGTCTCAAAGATTGAGGGTCCCTTGTAAAGCAAGAAGAAGAAAGGTTATTCGAAGATCAACCAGTCCATTGTCATTGACATCATTAGTAAAGAATATGGTAGCCTAGGTAGATTTGGAAACTTTACTTTCTAGATTGAATATCAAATTTCCATCCTTAAGAGGATTAGGACAAGACGACCTAGATGATCACATTAGGAGATTCTTAGCCTTATGTAAGACAAGGGGTATGATGGGAAGAGAAGATGAACTTTTTGTTCATTTCCCTACAAAATTAGAAGGGCTAGCAGAAAAATGGTTTAGTCAGTTCGCCGACAACCATTTCATCACTTGGGACTTGATGGAGGAAGCATTTAGGACACAGCTCCAACAAAGAAACACAACTAAAAACTTTATTGAAGAATTAGAAAATTTAATACTGGGTCCTAGGGAGACCTTCCTATAATTTGTTACTAGAGCCAAGGCATTAATGTCCAAACTGCCAGACCCTCCCCATGATTTTATAATCAAGAAGCGACCGGCTAAAACACTTCCCATATCAACACAATGTCAAATAAAGGAGTTAGTTTTACTATTAGCAACAATAGAAGAATTTATCAATACAGCTACATGATTCGAGAAAATTAGACATGAGTATGGGGCAAGCTCTTCCAATTTATCATATCGCGCAAAACCTGAAGACCCAATAATTCAGTTAAGGAAAGAGCTTGAGAGCTCAAAAAACAATAAGCCTCACAAAGAGGATGACACTGCAGTAACTCAGCGGAGGTGAGAAATTAAAGCATTGAAGCTACAAAAAGAAGAAGAAGCTCAAGCAGAAGAGCTAGCTCAACTTTGATAGGAGTTGTAGGAACTCAGGGGAGGTGGCATCAAAAGTGGACTATTGTGTAGCATGTGTAGCAAGCAGGGTCATGTGGTAAGTGAGTGTCGACTTTCAAGTGTAACTTGCAAGCTATGCAAGAGAGGTAGTCATGAGGCCCATGAATGTCAGTCAAGAGGAATGCCTGCAACAACATATTGGACACAAGGAGGAGCCCTACCACCAACTAATGTAATGGTAGCAGCATCCAATCAAGGTAATAATTACAACCCTAGACATAGGGATAACTTTGAAAATGGGCCAAGGAGGCCAGTTACTTGTTTTAGATGTGGAAAATGCGGGTATTACCAAAGTAGGTGTACTCTACCAGAAAATGCCCCCCCCCCCCCCTGTAGGAATTTCCCAGAGGCCACGTACCATTATACTAATTTCTGTCCCAAGAACCATGCATCTTCATCTCGGCCACACATTCAAATGATTTATGTGTGCAAGGAAGAAGTTGTAAAACAAGTCAATGTACCATCACCATCTACTAAAGTGGTCTAGTTAGAAGAAATTGAATCTTTTATAGTGCAGAAAAGAAGAAAAGTAATGGCTCAATTAGAAATGAGTCAAGAGTGAAGGATTAACGGACTAAACAAAGACAAAGAGACATCTGAAGACAAGGCCAACACATGTGCAGATACAAGGCAAAAAGAAGAACTCATAGGTACTAGTGATGCCATTGGACATGCATTCAGTAGGGCTCATACTAGTCAAATAGAGCCCATGCCCTTAAGGAATTGGAAGCTTCAAGACTACTCAAGTCCATGAAAAAGGAGATTAGTGTTTTTGATTTAATAAAGATGGATGTGAAATTTAGGACATAGCTCTTGCAGATAATTCATGAAGCTTCCACAACAAATTTGGTGGCAAAGGCTGTTGTTATGCATAAAGATAAAATTGTAGGGGAAGAACCCCTCACAAATTATAGGAGCCCTTGGCTAACAATCACTATCAAAGGTCATGAGTTTCAAGGAGTTATTGTAGATGGCGGTTCTAGCATTAGCTTGATGTCTGGACATACAATGAAAAAGATTCGACTACAACCTTAAAGACCTTATAACTTCACTATATCATTGGTAGACCAAAGCATATTAAGGCCTATGGGAGTGGTCCCTGGAGTCCCAGTCGAGGTACAAGGTACAACCTTTAACTTGGATTTTGTTGTCTTAAGGTTGCCATAGGTAGAAGGAAGTTTCCCCTTCTTAATTAAGAGACCTTGGTTAATGCATGCCAATGTGTTGCATGACTGGGGTAAAGACACAATGTGGGTGAAGCAAGACAGAAAAGAGTTACAATAGATATTCTTTAAAGAAGTTCCAAACAACCAAAGACATACCAGCATGATGCAAACAATTGGTATTTGTATGGAACAAGAATTATTGGACAACCCAGAAGCAGATCTCTATGAAGAAGCAAATTTATATGAAGAAGAAAATATGTTGGCTTGGCTCCATGTAGAAGACCCATCTTCCTGCTATGGAGTTTTTCCAAACTCAAGTAGAGAGGACATCTATGAAGGAAAGCGGACATCATTTAAGGTACTCATTCGAGTGAAACAGTATTAGTGAAAGGACATAGAAGAAGAGAATTTGCAGGAGGCCACAGGCTTCTTTACAGATGTTTTCTGTGGCTCTCCCAAGTGGGGGGAGGATATCCATGGAGCTAGAGCTACTATTTCTCTTAAAAGGAAGAAAATTGTTCCTCCTCGCCTGCCTGCCTTGCTGGACCTGCCCCTCACTACTAGTGAGGTTATAGAAACCATCTGTAAATTGAAACCCAGCAAATTGCCTAGTCTTGATGGTATTCCCAATGAGTTTTTCATGGCTCTTGATGAGTTCCTGACCCCCTTCATTCTCTCGGTGTGGAAAGAAGCTATTAGGAAAGGCACTTTGCCTGTTGAGATCAACACTGGAATTATAACGTTGATCCACAAGAGGGGACCCAAAGAGGACCTCAACAATTGGAGACCTATTACCTGTTTGACTTCCATTTACAAGATTATTGCCTCTTCGTTGGCCAGGAGACTTAGTCCCTATATGAAGGACTTTATTCTCCCCAAACAGAAAGGTTTCATCAAAGTCCGCTTCATATTGGATGCCATAATCTCCCTTTGGGAAGGTCTTGACTTTGCTCATGAATCCCACCAACCCTTCTACTTTTTCAAAATTGACTTTGACAAAGCCTATGACAGATTGGAATGGGACTTTATTCTCCAATCCCTTCATGACATAGGGCTGGGAAAGAATTTTATAAGAGCTGTTAGTACCCTTTTTGGCAATGCCCATTCTAGGGTCTCCTTGAATGGATCTCTCTCTCCCCACTTCACACTCAGGAGATCCATCAGACAAGGATGCCCTCTCGCCCCCCTCCTCTTTGCCATAGCTAGTGACTCCCTTAGTTGGCTCCTCAAGGATGCCCTATCGAATAACAAAATTGAAGGGATATCTATTCCTGGGTCCCCTGACCAACTTTGCCTTCAAGCCTTTGCTGATGACACTAATATTGTGGTTAAAGTTGAGCCTAAGTATGCTAAATGTGTGCTGGAGTGTCTTCAAACTGCCTTTAAAGCTTCCAACAACCATGTGCCCCCTTCTATTGCTTCTTTGGGTTGTGACATCATTAAGGAGGGTGAGGTTTTCAGGCTGCTGGGCATCCCTATGGGATTCCAAGTGACCCTCAACCAAAGATGGGACTAGATCATGGATAAATGCAAGAAAAAAAATCTTTCATTGGTATGCCTGCCAACCCACCCTCTCTCACAGAGTCTTTGTGTTGAACCACTATATCCTGCCTTCCCTTGTTTACTTCCTCTCTTGTTGGATGCCCAACAAAAAGCACTTCAATTTGGTCCTTGCTCTCTCCAGGAGATTCCTCTGGGGAGGACACTCATCAGAACAAAATCCCTAAAGTGGCCTGGTCCACCTGTTGTCTCCCCAAAAAAGAAGGTGGGTTGGGTATCCTTTGCCCCATCAAAATGGCTACCAACCTTGCAGCAAAATGGATTGCTAGGGCTGTTGACTCCACTGATTTTTGGGCTCTCCTCCTCAAAAGGAACCTGCATAATTTTTATCTGACTAATTATAAAGCTTGGAAAGGGTGCAAGCTCTAGGACATCCTCATTTCTCCTTAGAGATACACTCCTATTGGCAGTACCATTTCTTGTAGATTTTGGAATGCATGGATGCTTGTGAAAACTAAATGCTCCCCCAACCCCAACTACTTTCTACTTCATGATTTCTTCATGCAGGAAAGCATATGGACTGGATGGCTTTCCCTGTGGGAAAGTGGTTCTTTGGGAATAATGCAACACAAATGCTGCATACAGGGCTACTCCTCTTGGGAAGACTTGTGTGTCAACAACCAGGTAATGTCTCTTGAATAGCTCAGTGCCAATTCTGAGCTATTCAAGAGACATTACCTGGTTGTCTTCAGTTCCTGCTGGAACACAAGAATATGCTTCTCAAGAGAGTTGCTGATTGTCATCAGAGGAAAAGGGCAAGACTGTCTGAGATCACACAAGACATGCTTAGTGGATTCAAAAAGCAAAGAGGATCCATCAACTCTATCCTTCACAAACTCAACACTAGGTGGAAGCTGGCCTAGAGTGCAAGACAGTGGCAACACAGATTTCTGAGTCTTTGGAACCTCCCCTTTAACATAAAGCACTCAACTCTGATGTGGCTCATATTGCACAATGGGGTCTGGTGTGGTTCCAAAGCCAGGAAATATGGATTAAACTATGAAGTTTGTAAATTCTGTGGCAAGAAGGAGGACATCCCCCACCTGTTTTTCAACTGTAGTGATGCTCAAAAGTACTAGTGTCTGCTCTCTGTCATGTTTTACAAGTTGCAGGTCAATATCACCTATAAAGAAACCCTGGTTGGGACCAGCAGCAGAATGGACTATGTTTTGTGGAACATCTGGAGGGGACATATTCTATGGCACATATGGTTATCTAGAAACCAAAAGGTCTTCACCAACAAGGACTGTTCTCTACAGCATAGCTACCTCTTAGGCCTCAGACACATTGGCCAAAAGTTTCTTAACCTGATATATGAAGCTCCTCATGAGGACGTTAACTTTTCTGTTCATTTGGCCAATACTCCCCCCCCCCTTGTAAATGGAGAGACTCTCTCCTCAAACTGTAATGTAGAAACACGATGATAATGATTCAGTTGTATACCTAGGCCTTGCTGGCTTCTTCCTCCATTGGGAGACTTTGTGGGGATGTCTTGCCCCTTGCACAATTTTACAATTCTTAGTTAATTCATATTTCCTGTTTTCTCGAAAAAAAAAATTTATCTAGGTTGTACATAGCCTTCTCCTAGCATTTTTATCGTAAGTATTATTAGCTTTTTATACATTTTCATGCTTGTTATTTGGGTTTTTATGCAACTTAGAAGCCATTTCATAGCCTTTTCATGGAGAACTTTTTCACAATTGTTTTGGAATTTTTAAAGTTTTTCTTTATATTTTTTTTAGATTTTTAAATTCATTTTTCCTGGTAAAATGGAGGAAAAAAGGAACATCTCTATGGTTTTGAGTGGGATAAGTGCCTAGAATATTAGAGAATCTCTTGAGAATTTGTTCTACGTATTTTAGATTTTTTTTAATTTTTTTTATTTTCTTTGTATTTTTTATCTAATTTTTGGTATTATTAAAAAAAAGCCCCTAGCAGCTAATGTTCTTTTTTTCTGGTTCAAAAAAAAAACCTCCCTCTCTCTCTAACCCCCCCATCCCCCTCCTCTTTTTCTTTTTTATTATTTAATGTTTTTAATTTTTATTTATTTATTTATTTATTTGATTTTATTTTAAATTTTTTCTTCTTTTTTAAAATTTTGCCCAAGCCCCACGGATGGCTTAAAAAAATAATAACACACAGACACACACACACACACACACACACACACACACACATATATATATATATATATATATATATATATATATATATATATATATATATATATATATATATATATATATATATATATATATATATATATATACGCACACACACACACATATATATATATATATATATATATATATATATATATATATATATATATATATATATATATATATATATATATATATATATATATATATATATATATATATATATATTTGGTCCAATGCTTTTGGCTTTAGATTACGCCTCAAATGTCCATTTTTTTCAAATTTGAGATCATTTTCATGTCTTTTGGCACTCTGGACTCATTTTTTGACTTAGGTTTTCCCAATTCCCGAATTTTCTCTGACTTTTGGTCAAAACCCACATGTTTTGAGCACATTTATCACATGTTTTGCATTGCACACATGGTCCATATGGTCTATTCTCACCTTATTTTTTAATATGTTTCACCTTTTCCCATATCCACCCTCAGTAGCTTTTATGTTTTATCATTTTGGCCTCTACAAGCCTATAATCCTATTCCATGCCCCCCCCTTCATCCGTCTTACTAGCCCCACCTCTTACCTCTCCTTACCCTTTCCCTCTTAGCCCTGTCATCCCTCCCTATACTTTCCTCCTACCCTCCATTCTCAATCATCTACTCCTCAATCCAAAGTTCTTTTGGTGCTTGTCTTTTAGTGTTCCTCGTGGAGTTGGTAGCTGCTCAATGTCCCTTTGAGGATTTTGCAGTAGAGGAATCATGGTGAAAGCTCTACTCAGAGTTTTGGTTGTTAGCTCTTCTGGATGGAGAGCCCATTAGGTGGTGGGCAACTATCAAACTCATATTGGTTAAAGTCAACATAGTCAAAGTCAAAGGGGTAAAGTCAAAGTGGTCAAAGTCAACATGGTCCATGTCAAAGTCAAGATCGTTAAGGCAAAGCGTTGAAAGTTCCGTTGTCAAGGTGCACGGGTAGTGCATAGACAATTTGTTCACAAAGGTTATGTTTTGGAGAAAGTGGATGTAGGTTGCAGATTGTCTTTTTATAATTTCTCTAAGGTTCAAAAGTGTTTTTAAAGTGTTTGGAAGGTTTAGGTGAACCCTCTCGTAGGTACACATTTGAAGATATCATAAGGATAAAATGTGATTGTATGTGAAGCAAAAGTGTACGCAAAAGTGAACTTATGGCCCCCCAATTAAAATTTTTGTTTTAATCCAAAGTCACTATAGGACAAAACAGGGATTCGTTGGTTGCACACATCTGGGACATCAAAGTGAGCACCAAGATATGCTATGAACCGACACTCAACTCAAGGCAATGCATTATTCTTTGTTAGACTAAGCAAGGTGGGCAATGTCTACCCTAGGAGAGAGAAGAGCAACATAAATACAGTGAGTGTGTGACGTAGAGAAGAAAATACTAAGTGTGCAAGAAGTGTGACTTAGGTGTGTGCAGAGGAGTGTTGAGCAATGCAATTAAAGGTCAAAAGGTCCCATTGAAGTTGTGTGCACGGCGATAGAAGATGTCCATCCCTCCCCCTATTGGAAGCTTGAGTGCAAGGTGTGCACAAGTGCAAGCTCTTGGAGAAGGTGGAGGTCTAGTGCAGAGGTCGGCAGCAGAAAGAACCTTGCGTATTTTGTAACTTTGTTGAGGTAATTTTTTTCATATTATTTTATTAAAACCCTTTAAAGTAATTTTTACACTCACTCCTATTTTAAATGATGCTCTTGTGCATTGATTTCGTAAAAACTTTTTGAAGTTATTCAAAAAATAGTATTTTATATATTTTTGTAAAATTAGTAGATTGCTTAGAAAGCGATGTTTTATAAATAAAATAGATTTTTAGTAAACGCATGCTTTTTGAAGTGTGGACCTTATTTATCTTCTGTTGAGGACATAATGAAAATACCTATAAATACACGTACTATGAGAGACTCCTCCATCAGAGTATGTGGGGGGAGATTATACCGAATCATGTGTTCAATCTTGTCTCTTTGTATTTTATGTGTGTTCTTGTAAGATTTTGTTATTGTATAATCTCTGTGTATGTGCATCTACAAGATCCGGTTACATGTGATTTATCTACACAATGCATGCATCATGCAAATAATAATGGCTCGAACAAGGTCTAGATACCCCTTTGGAGAATGTGAAAGATCAAAAAAACTTTTTTTTTACTCAACAAAGGACACAAAATGTTGAAAACTTTGTACTTCAATTGCTTCTAAGAAGAATTAACAAATGATACCTTGTTAAGCTTTTTGTGGAATTCTAGTTCTGGCTCGACCCTCAACAAATGAAACATATTGCAGTTGTTAATCCACCGTAGAACTTTTAGGCGCGGTGCTTCTTGAAGAATCAAGAGCGCTCATTTTGAAGGTGCTTTCACATTCAAAATCCCTTGTTCAACAATTGTCTAACGTTTTGAATATGGATAATTTTAAGGAAACTAATACGAGGAATTGGGATCAATATGGAGTTTTTTTTCTCAGAGACACAAGTCCACTTTAAGTCACAACGTAACATGCAACATGACTTTACCATGTTCCAACCCTTTCATAGAAAACATACGAGATAAGAGCATTAAGGATTGATCAAGAAAGCGGAGAATAGGAATGTTAGGAGATCTATATCACAACATCTAGGGAGACCCCCTAGGGAAAGGGATGCAAACTTTTTGAAGATGAATCCAGCGCATAAAGAGCTATAGTTGTCCCAACTTTTGATCTAGTACTTGGAAGAAATCTTGTTCTTGAGGGCCTCAAAGTCTAGAAACCATAAGTTGAGAGTCTCCATTGGGCTAGCAGAGATCTCCCTTTCGATTTTAAGCTCATTTCTCTTGTTGGGGTCTCCTGTCTAGAGAAACTTTTCACAAACGCTTCCGAGCTTCAAAATATCCTTGTTACTAAGTCTTCAACGGGCTAGGAAAAATATAATGGATGTACTCACAAACATTGTGGTCATGATTTGAATCCAAGCATTGAATCTGTAAGTTTTAAGCCAATGTTGAGCCTCATCAAATAGTATTACGTGATTTCTAACGTTTAGTATCTCTTCCTCTACGTTTTGATGTATTAAATGGTTTTATTAAACTTATTCATGATTGATAGCATGAAACCTTGGGTATTTCCTTTAGAAAGCATCTTCTATACCTGTTGAAACATAATGATTTCATTATGGTTGAGTTGGACATGATCCTCATCAAATCCATCATTTGAGCTGGACCAAGTTCACCACGTCACAACTCGAATTTCGAAGATGTTCCAAGCTTCTCCAACTTGTTTTAGTGGTATCAGAGCAACTTCAAGATGGGAGATGGCTTTCCATCAATGATTGAGAAGATTGATAGACACAATTATGCTACTTGGCAAATCAGAATGGAGGCTTATTTGCAAGGAAGTGATCTATATGGAATTGTATGAAGTGATGAAGTAATGCCTATTTCAACGTCCAAAGGAATAGCTATCCAAGAGGAAAAGGATAGGATCACACTTTGGTGCATAAGGGATGCTCAATAAAGGGCATACATACTCAAATCTATCTCTGATTTTCAATTACCACATATTCAAGGATGCAAGACATCTCAAGAGACTTGGGATGCTCTAGATACTTTCTTTTCTTCTTGCAAAAAGGCAAGGAAGCACCATCTTTAAAATGAGTTCAATGAGATGAAAAAGAATCCCCAAAAAAACCATCATTGAGTTTGTTAGAAAGGTCAAGGAGATTTGTGATCATTTGGCATCCATTGGAGAGCTACTTGAAGAAGGATCCAATCATGAGGCAAATTCTCAATGGGATTAGAGGTGACTAGCAATGGAAATCTTTCACCATAGCCTATGATCTCATCATGTATGTGTGAAGTCCAAACTTCAACATCTTTCTTGGACATCTCTTCAATCAAGAGGCCAACAATAGGATAAAGGAAGGTTATTCTTATCATGGTGATTCAGCTAGTGCTCTATATGTAGATAAGAAAGACAAGAAGCTCAAAGGCAAGAAGAAGGAAGAAGATGAAGATGAGACTCCCAATCCAACTTTGCGAGCAAGAGCAAGTGGAAAGGGAAGAAGAAATGACCAAAGGATGAAAAGACCAAAGGCTAGAATGTTCAATCTTATGCCATTTGTGATAAGACCAACCACACCACTCAGATTTGGTGGTTTAATGGAAAGGCCTAGAAAGAATGTGGAAGAGGTGGATATGGCAGCAATAGAGAAAGAGATGGACACAAATTCAACAAAAACAATAGAATTCACAATAGAAAGGACTTTAATAACACTTATTCTAAAGATCAACAACATAAAGAATCATTGATCTTGATGAATCTAAGCCACAAGGAAGGTAAAGAGGATGATCATTTATTCTACATAGATCCAAGATGCTCACATCATGTTGTAGGCAACCAAGCTCTTTTATCTCATTAGGAAAGTCCAAAGCATGGACATGAAGTTAAAACAATCGATGACATAAAGCCTAGTGTCGAGAAGATTGGTAATGTCAAAGCTTTCAATGGCAGGGCAAATATTCTAAGAAAGGATTGCAAGTTAGGTTCACCGGACATGGAGCTTTTGTGGAAGATCGATGTCAAGGCTTCAAGAAGATACCCAGAGATGAGAAGCATGGTAGGCTCTTTACTTTTGAAGCAAGAGAAACCAAAAACATAGATATATTCAAATTTGGGTCTCAAACCCTAAGTAAGATTGAAGTGTGGCACGAGATGCTAGCTTATGTGAATTAGAGAACCTCACAGGGTATATGCAGGGATCAAAGTTTTCTTGGATTGCCAAACATATCAAAGAAACACATGATCAATAGATGTGATGCACATCAGATTAGGAAGGCACAAAGACAACCATTCAACCACAAAGGTTACATCCACAAAAACTTATATGACTTACTACACATAGATGTATGGGGGGCATTTCAAGAACCTTCATTGGCAAGATCAAGGTATTATGTCTCATTTTTTATCAACATAGTAGATGGACTATTTTGTAGTTCATCAAGAGTAAGAATGAAGTGTTTGATTGTTTCATAAAGTATCTAGCACATGTGGAGAACCATATAGGTAGATCAATGCAGAAACTCAGATTTCATGGAGGGGGCGAATACTTCTTCAAAGAGTTTGATGAGTTCTTGTAGGATAAAGGTATCAAAAGGGAAGGGACTAATAGGTACTCTCCCCAATTGAATGGAATTGCAGAGAGAAGAAACAAGACATTGGTTAGATCAACTAGAACAATGCTTGAAGAGAAGAGGTTGCCACATTATCTATGGGTAGAGTTTATTTCAACTGATGTGTACCTTGTCAATAGACTATCATCCAAATCAATTCAAGGTATGAATTCTTAAGAAGCATGGTATGGAAGAAAACCTAGTCTTGAACATTGCACAGTGTTTGGTTGTTTAGCTTATGTTCATGTACCATAAAACATAAGAGCTAAGCTAGATGGAAGGGCAACAAAGGAAGTGTTTATTGGGTATGACTCAACTCATATGGGTTATAGGCTCTATAATCCTTCAACCAAGAAATTCAATACAAGTAGGGATGTTGTGTTCAAAGAACACCGATCTGGGTATGATGAAGACAAACAAAAGGTAACTCTACCATATGATATTGATTTTGATTCTCATCAATTAGGAAGAGAGCATGATACACATCGAGAATCCAAGAACTGATATAGATGATGACCAACATGAAAAGGAAAAGGATTACACGCTATGGAAGTCAAGAGGCAAAGCAAAGATGCAAGAGTGTGGAGAATGCTTCAAGCAAGCATCTAGAAGGTCACGAAGGGAGAAGAGACAATAAAAAAGGTATGGATATGATTCCAAATTTGTTACAAAGCATCCAATCTACTTGGCAAAGGACTCAATTTCAGAGGAACCCTCAACCTATGAATAGGCCAATGGAAACCCTAATTAAGAAAAGGCCATGAAAGAAGAAATAGATGAATTAAAGGAGATGGACACCTGGGAATTGGTTCCAATCTCACACTATCAAAAGGTTACGATGGTTATATAAAGTTAAAAGAAAATAAAATGGATTAGTTTGTAGGTACAAGACAAGATTAGTTACCAAAGGATGCTCAAAAGCTCATGGTATAGACTATTAGGAAACATTTTCACATTTGCAAACATTCTTTGTTAGAGAGAAGCTTATGCAAAAAGAATTTGACATTTCATTTGTTCATACTGAGAAGCGAATAGCAGACATGATGACAAAGGCACTTGATGGGATAAAGTTTTGTAGATTCAAAGCTAATAATGGTGGGTATTCAACCTATCATAGGATGAAGATTCAAACATAGGTAAGCTTGAGGGGGATCTATTGGAACATCAAGATTTCATAATGCTTGAGGTGGACATGACCTTCATCAAATCCATCATTTGAATGATGCCACATATACTCCTAGAGTTTTATTTGCATTCATTTATTATAGTGAGAGTTTGATCATAGGATCTTCTTATGTAATTTTCAAGGTATAACTTTATAAAAGGAAAGAGTAAAAGGTCTAAACACCACAAGTTAGAAGTTTTTGGGATTGATTCTCAACCAATCAATCAAAAAGTAGATATGACTTCAACTTTCTTTTCTCCTAGATTGTAGGAAAAGATTCCAATCAATCTAAACTACCAAACCTACCTGATTTTGAATTCAAACCCATGAAGAAAAGGCACAACCATATCCTCATAACTCTATATAAAGACTCCAAACATTTTTACATTAAGTAGGTTGCTGATTTGAACCAATACATATACTCTTTGATCATTGCTTGGTGCCATTTCTGTCCCCTACTCCTTCTTCCTCAAACTTAGTCAACTTGTAGAGATTTATGTTCTCTCTACATAGCTCTAAAACCACTGCTTAAGCATGCATTGGAGAGTTATAACTGTCCATTTTATGTGTGTTGCAAAGCTTCAAGTCATTTGGCTCATTAGGTTTTGAGAAAGTCAAGTTTTCCATTCTCAAGGTCATTCTGTGCACATCTGAGAAAAAATCCGAATAAGACCAGTTTGGTGTTAAGGTGATTGCTCCTTTTATCATTGTTATAAATTAGGGATTTTATGCATTATAGCAATAAAACCATTTGTATGAAACTACCTTAAGAGGAATGTTTCCAATTGTTATTGTGTTGGCTGCTCTCAGTGTTTGAAATCACAACTTCCATCTAATTTTACAAGGTTTTTGTGAGCTACTCAAGGTACAACTTTTATCTGTTTTGCATCAACTTTCTCTTGTTGATGTTCCAAAATACCTATTGGATTTTATTGCACTAACCATAATTTTAAAAGGTCTACTTTACATATCCAAAGAGCTAGGGCTAGTCCTTAGCTGGTTTGCTAGCCAAATTCACCACTTCACAACTCAACTTTCCAAGCCTCTCCAAGATTCTCTATATTTTTCCTATATGAGTGCATGTGAGGTTCATATTTATAGTATACATAAAATGCATGTGGTGAAACATGTATGCACATGTATAAGCATATGAGTGCATGTGTGTGTGTGTCCATGTGATTATGTGGTTGTGCTATTATAAGTATATGCATGTTGTCAGCACATGCATTTTTATGAATATTCATATGTTGGCATGATTTCTTGAACTCATGTATCAAGTGAGCGTGTAGGTGTGATTCCTTGTATATGCATATCTAAGTACACTTGTGGATGCGTCCTACCATATGTTTAAAACTTTTTCGTGTGTAAAATAGCATATGTGTATATGCATGGATTTGTGGATTTGAGTGTGTGCGTTTGTATATTGAAAGAAGTTTGTACCATGTTCTATGCATTTGTAAGAGATGATCAACCAAATATCGAGATTGAATAAAAACATATATCCTGAATTCCAACCAACAAAAAAGATGATGTTTCTCTTGCCCTGCTAGGTTCCTTGCGTACGATAGACGACACTAATAAAATTGAACTAACAATTCAACCTAAAAATAAATACCTAGAAATATCTATAAGCCTTCAAGGTATCAAATAGAAACAAAATATGAAGATAAAAGAGATCTATGTGAAGATCAAGTTCAAAATATTTCTTTAAGAGATGAGATTATTTAAGACATGATTAAGGATTTGAGGTCAACATATATACGAAAATAGGTCTTTGTTCAGAATGTGATATGAATGAAAGTTCTGACGATCAGTCTGAGGTGATGAATGATCAAAATCAGCTTCGTCCATGTGCTATAGATTTTTTACACGAAGAGAAGTATGTAATGACTTTTGAAATGTACAAGAAATGTCATAAAAATATATCATCTAATGAGTTTACATATTAAAATATAGATTCAAAGGCATTCATTGATGAAGTTGGATAAAAATACTATCATATGAATGAAGGTACAATTTATTCAAATGTATTTGCAAAGAGATTAAGACATGATGAATTATTTGAGCAAGAATCAATGATCAAAGAGATGCACAAAAAATTTAGTTCAAGTATATCTTTTAAGAAGATAGAAAAGTGTATTCAAAGTATATCTTTCGAGTTCAATTCACATCCATATTCCTAGAAACTATCAAAATGATGTGAGTGAATTGTTGATATATTTAGGTAGTGATGTGTGTGAACACACTAGGACGGAGGGGGCACTTTTTTCCCTCTTTACAAGGTTCTTTTCTCTCGGCTTGTATATATGCCTATAGCTCGAACAAGTGACTTAATCTTTGTATATTATAGTGGTAATACATTCGGTATTATGTGTTGTGCTCCAAGCTTCTCTCTTATTTCTTGTGTTGTTTACGTGCTTCAACAGACGTCAAACTCCAACTATTGGTATTAGAGAAGTTTTTTGCTTCATCTAGGGCAACCCCAACACCTCTCTAGTCATAGTCTTAGCATTGCATGAGATTCGGTGAGCATACTTAGGGTGATTGGGAATTCAAAACCGCTTTGCTCTGTCGTGTTGAAATCATTATGTAAGCTTGTTTCAATCTTCAAATGCACTATCACACTGCTTGTGTAGGCAGTTTCATTTTTTTGTGCCAAAGATATATATAGTTTTTGGTTCACAAGTATAAGCATCTCAGAGTTTGCTATAGGTTTAGCAGAGCTCGATAGGGTAGTTTTGTTGAACTTTTTGAGATATATTCATTTTTCTACATCAAGGTATTTTAGTTAGTGGCCATGGTTGAACGTAGTGATGTATTCCATATGTTGGTTGTTTAGGATAAGTTGGATGGTACCAATTATCCATTATGGGCTTATATGATGCATCATGTATTGGTTGAAAAATGATTGTGGAATATTGTGTAGGGTGTTGAAAAACTTCTTATTACACCTGCAAACACACTTGCTAAAGGTAATACAAATGGCATTGCAGATGGCGATATTCGTCATGTTCATGTTTGTGTTGTGGATCCTGTTGCACCTACTGTAGAGCAAAATCATTGGGATGGCAGAGATGCTCAGGCAAAGACATTGATAGCCGTGTATATCAAACATGCCATTATTCGTCACATTCGCTCTTGTAGAACAGTTACGGGATGCTTGGGATAGAGTTACCACTTTATACCAGGCAAGGAATGAGGCTCATATTGCTTACCCCCAAAAACATTTGGAGAGTGAGCACATGAATGAAGGAGGTTCCATGTACAATTTTCTGACAAACATCAAAGATAGCTCACTTGAAGGAGCAATTGATTTCTATTGATGAAGTGTTTCCTAATAGCTCACTTGTGTAGATTGTTTTGAATGGTCTTCTCAATTCATGTCGGAGTTTTTCTTCTACAGTTTGCTTGATGATGAATGGCAATCCAAATGCCTTAACATTTAAGGATTTTTTCTTTGTTCTATTGCAAGAAGATCAATCTAGTTGGAACACATCTGTTATGTGTGTTGCAGATCAAGCCTTCCTAGCTAATCAAAAGGGCAAATGTAAGTGGATCTCTTCTACTAGTAAGCAAAAATATGCTATTTCTACACAATCAAAGAAAGATGATAGAGACTAGAAGAAATTAGGAAAGAAAAAATGGTTTTGAAAATACTATAAGGCAAACAATCATGTCATAAAGAGAATTCCAAAAGTGATCACTGCTAAAGAGGCAAGGAAGAAAGAGGCTAGAATGGTTGTTCCAAAGGCCTCTACACCCAAAAGAGAGTCTGCTAATCTTATGCAGAATGAAGAATGGGTATTTACAACTCTTTACAGTTCTGACTCATCTTCCTATGAACAATGTATGTCTGCAATAGACTCGGATGTTTGGTACTTTGATAGTGTTAAAACCAAACATATTACCTCACAACACAATTTCTTCACTTCACCCAAGCCTGTCCCTACAGGGAGTACTATCACATGTGCCAACAACTCCGCTTATCCTATTATGGGAGTTTGTAAGATCATTCTGAATACTATTGATGGTGGTTCTTTTACATTTTCGGATGTTTTATTTGTGCAAGGGATTAAGAAGAACCCTTTATAAGTTTTAGCTTTAGCCAAGGTTGTCTTGGTTGTGAAATTTGTTGATGATAGATGTACAACTCATGATCTATCAAATGGTGATGTCATATTTGCTTCTAGCATTTTATGTTGTGGGTTGTATAATCTCATAGACTATGGAAAATTTATGAATGATTCAGCATGTGCAGTACATGATTCTTAGGCTTTGTGAGATGTAAGGCTTTGGCATGCATGCTTTGGTCATCTAAATTTTGCTTGTTTGCTACACCTACAAAAATTAAAATGGTGTCTTCCTTGCCCAAACTTGAGGCACCTCATAAACATGTGTGTGTGTGTTGATATATTTAGGTAGTGATGTGTGTGAACACTCTAGGACTACTGGGGAACTTTTTTCCTTCTTTATGAGGTTTTCCCCCGGCTTGTATATATGCCTATTGGCCTAACGGACTACTTATATTTGTACATCCCAGTCGTAATGCATTCAGTATTGTGTGTTGTGCTCCAAGATTCTTCTTCTTCTTCCTTGTGCTCGTTGCATGCTTCTTCAAACCTAAAACTCCCAAAATTGGTATCAGAGTAGGTTTCCGCTTCATCTAGGGCATCGTCGAGACCCCTCTGATCATAATCTCTAAATTGCACAAACTTTGGTGAACATACTCAGGGTGATTAGTGTTATATTCCAGAGATGTACGTGCCTAGAGGAACGAGAAGTTCCTTGCTCGGGGGATAGCCAATGCCAAAAGCCAGAGAGTTCATACGAGGTACCTAATCATGATGACTAGATGAGTAGAGGAACCTTAGAGAGAAATCTACATGGTGACCAAGCAATGGCTATAAATAGGCTGGGAGGTGAGTCCCAGGCATGTTATTCTCCACTTCTCACATTTGGAAGGATTTTCATGCTAATTATGAGGCATCTCCATCGTTGGAAAAAATAAGATCTTCAAAACAACCATGTCCGCCTTCTTGGTCGAAGTGCATGGAGAAATCTACTTCGAGAAATGTGGAGAAGGCTCACGTCATCTTTACAACCACAAAAGTAGTCCTCCTAACGGAAATTCGTACAAAGCTTCATTCATAGCATATCTGCCTTTCATGAGATTTGAACCCTCAACCTCTGAGGTAAAGGTAAGTCCTCTAACCATTAGGCTAGAGGAGCTCGTCGAATGAATCTCCACCCTTGCAGATGTTATTGTATTTTCTAATGTGCACGGTTAAGAAATAGAGAAAGCAAGAAGAGAAAGGAACAAAGAAAGAAAGAGAAGGTGAAAGAGAAGAAGGAAAGAGAGAGAAATAAAGAAAGAAATAGAGAGAGAAAAAGAGAATAAATAGAGAGGGAAAGAAAGAGAAGGACAAAGAGAAAGAAAGAGAAAGAGAGAAGAAAATAAATGAAGCGAAAGAGAGAAACCTAGAGAGATAGAGAAAGAAAAAAAAGATGGAGAAAGAGATAGAGATAGAAATGAGAAACAAAAGTAGAGAGAGAGAGCAAGAGAAGGGAAGAGAAAAATGTAAAGAAAGAGAGAAAGAGATAGAGAGAGAAGAAGAGAACGAAGAAGGGAGAAAGAGAGGAAGTAGAAAGAGAAAGAAGAGAAGGAGCAAGAGAGAGAGACAGGATTAAAGAAAGAGATAAAAGAATATGAAGGTGCAAGAAATGGATGAACAAAGATGAAGAGAGAAGATGAAAGTGAAGAGTAAAGGGAGAAGAAAAGATTAGAAAGAGAAAAAAGAGGGAAGTAAGAGAAAGAGTAAGATTGGCATACCTACCTTCACGAGAATGGACATAACTCTCTCGTATGAAACCCAAATTGAATGTGTTAACTTCATATATAAAGTAGACTTCAAAAGCATTCCAATGAATGGCTGAAAGCTATGATTGGATAACAAATCCACCTGTCTGTAGAGAGTATTTAATTCTCTGCATACTTCTTCAAAGAGGTATGTTGCCCACTCACCTAGCCTCATTGTTTTGGCTATAACTTCCTCATAGAATATCAAAATCAAGACATTTAAATTGGTATGGATTCTAGACTTCAAATTCTCACGTTTGAATGGTCATAACCCAACAATTTCAATCTATCTCTACAGAAGATTTTAAATGGATGTTGTTTGGTGAGAAACTATTTTTGAGTGAATTGAGTGTTTGATTATGATAATTAGGAGTTTTTAATAATATTTTGATCCATTTTGGATAGGAATTAATTAGTTTGCACACCTTTGCATCATAGTTTTCCTCTTAAATACATTCATTTGAATACTTTTTGCATCAAAGTTTATAATCTTGCATTGTGTTCTCTTCCAATTTTATGAAATCAACATTGGAATGTGCATGAAATTTAGTCTTGATATGAATTCATCTATGCACATAAAGTTACTTTAACTTATGTTGATTCATAAAAGCATGCACATTTTGTTGTTGAGTGTTTCAAGATCTTTGCGCAGGTATTGGAGCAAGAAAAGATTTGGTTATGAGGGCATGTAGTGCCCAACAACACATTGTGGAAAAGTTTCTTATTTGTAGGTTTCTAGAGTAAAGAAAGTGGTTTTCCAACCACAAGGCTGATGCCTATCATTGTAATGAGAGAAAGTGTTATGTGTGCATAACTAAAAGCATATAAATTTGAAGTAGAGAAGAAGATGCATGAGTGGATACATGCATACATAGATGATATGATTGCTAGAAAGTTAAAGTGCATGATGCATTTTTTCTATCTATAGAAGATCACTTTTATGTATCACCAAGATGAGTTAGGGTGAGCATGAGGTATGTGATAGAGGTACCATGCATAGGCTTATTGTGCCTTTAAAAAGTAAATGACAAGGTATATGCATCAAGTACAAGTAAGATGTGTTTTCGTCTACTAACGCATGAGCACATGAATTTTTTTTTCATGTGAGTCTATTTACTTGATATAGAAGTTTATCCCGAGTCGACACAAGAGTGCTATGCTTATGATCATCAATACAAGTATTAAGTTCTTGTATATGATTGGTTGCAATGTGGTTAATGAATATGCAAGAAGCACAATTAATAGAATCATATCCATAGATATTCACTTTCATTGAAAATTTGGATACTATGTAAAGAGTTTATTTTTCAAGAAGACGATGTGGATGGTTTATTGGTTTGCACTCATCTAGATGATCATTATATGTATGGATAGTTTAAAAAAAAATGATTGAGCAAATAGTTAGTGAGGTAGCAACCTCATAGAGATTTGGATGCTATATTTTGAGGGAATGCCTAAATTTATTGCCTTTTGGAGGTCAAGTAGCTCTTAGGCTTTTCTTTCATCTGACCAAGTTTCAAGTACTTTGGAGACTTTTAGAACGATCAAATGACCTTTGTACTAGAAGTGCTACTAATAGGGGTAGAGGCATGAAACAAGTGACATAGGCCTGTTACAAATGGCATTTCTCTCAATTGGTAGATCCAATTGGAATGCTTTTTGTTGTAAAAGTAGGATTTATATTTTCACTTTGTTTATACCAATTTTCATTATTTTTAAAGTTCATTTGATAGGTCAAATAATCTCTGCACATCAAAGTGCAGCCTCTAGAATTTATGAAATGACCAAAGACCATGTCACCTAGAGATTGTTGGTTCTCTTAGCTCATTTACTCAAATGTGATGATTGGTATTTCTAGCATTAGCTACAAACTGCCAAATGGTGTGTACAAACTTTCAAGATGGATTGTTTCTCCATTTAGGATCTATAAAGAAAAGAGTAAAAGTTAGCCTTTCCAAATGTTTAAAATATTGCAGGTATAGATGCTTAGTATTTTTGTCATTGTGAAAGTTCAAAATGTCCAAATAGTATGAAGTTTATATCAATAAAAGCCGATAGCAATAGCTATATGCTAGTAGAATTTGGAAGAAATTGGATAACAAGTGATACGTCAAATGACCTGTTCTTTTCAAAACAGTCTCTGGGAAGGATTTTCTAAAGAGTGGTACATGTGTCTCATGATCACATGATATTTTAATATTGGAAACTCCAATTTCAAAACCTTTTGTGGGAGAAGCTATCCTAGTCTAGACCATATGATATAACCAAAATTCAAGGATTTTGGAATTTATCTTCATATTTAGAAGATATTTTAAACGTGTAGTGACATTGTTTTAAGCTCACCTAAGTACATGTGTAGCAGAGATAGAATGATACATTTGAATGCCTATTTGATTGAATTTTGAATTGAAATTTTGTGAGAAAAATCTAGATAAGCTGACCTAGATTTGGGAACAAAGAACAGAGAATTTAGAGTTTGTTTGATCAGTCTAAGGGCTTCAAGAAGATGACCGTGTACATTCTGAGAGTTGGTCATCAAGTGTTCAACCCTTCAAGTAAAATGGTGATAAAATTCTGAGAAAATATCAAAATCATTTGATATTTGTGCCTAACGAAAGCTTGAGGAAAGCTACATAAGCTTAGAAAATTGGATAATTTTTGCATGAGTAAAAGTTAGAAAAAGTTAAGCTTTAATCTGCTGCTATCAGAAATTGTTTATGTAGGAGATGTTGTTGAAAAAGGCCTATTCACGAAATTTGGGAATTATTCAAGTCCCATTTATAATACTAGTGATGATATTAACTTATAATTTCTATGTTATATTCTTCTTACAAAGATCAAGTCATGAATACATCTTCTTTTTGTTAAAATGTTTTAAGTTTTCAATAGACAAAAAATAATATTAGTTGATGAGCTGCTTTAAAAAAACACCAAGGAGAATATGAATAAACAAAGAAAAGCATTCAGCCTTGAATTTTTTCAAAATATGAAGTCTGTTATTATCCAATTCAATAATAATAGGTCAATTATACATTATTTAAGATATGATATTATAAAAATCAATAAATTGATTTAAATTTAATTATATAACAAATCTATCTTAATATGAATTTAGAGCTTACAATTTAATATAAACAATAAATATATCCAATTTGGTCCCAGGTCACTTGTTCGGGTGGTTGGGCCACTCGCCTCTTGAGGCGGGGACAGGGCTTCAACCCCCATCAACACATGTAAGGGACATGTTTAACATGAAAAGTTGTATCTTGTTGCTGATGTGCCACCGTTTGTCCTTCTTCGCGATATTTGTGATCGCAATTTAACCCAGCTATGTAAACCCCTATTCTTGTGGGATAAGGTGGGTCCCACGGATACTATGCCCTTCCTTATACAGTTGCAATTTCAAAGTTAAAGCCGGAGGAGTAGGCCTCGGCTGAACCTCCATTTAAAAAAAAAGCAACCACATGAATTTAGATCTAGTTTAACAATACTTAATAATATGCAATTTGACATATTAATAATTGTTCATTTAAGTGAATGATATGAAAATTATGTCAATACTATGTTGTTTAAAAACTGAAAAGATTGTTTCATATAATTTTATAATAAATCTATCATACTAATTTAGAGATTTGAAAAACAATCGAATTCAGTAATAACTCAAATATATGCAATTTAGGCTACCAATAATTTTTCACTTGGTTGAACAGTCCCAAAAATATGTGGTGTTTAAAAACACCAATAAAATACATGATGTTCAAATATTTTAAAATCATTGATATCGTTTCTTAATATATTGTTCAAGTACATCATATGTTTCTCTATCACAAGGTCTCTCATTTACAATTGTATTGCATGTATAAGAACGTCTGTTCTTTGAGCAAATCCATCCATAAAGCCAAGGAATCATTGTTTTGGATAAAAAGTTTTCCAACTCCTCCGATGATTGCCTCTACAACTTCGGTAGAATTACATAAGTGTCTTTCATATTCCAAATCACATGATATAATGTATCATAAAAAATAATGGTATTATTTCCATCCAAATGTGGAAAAATTTTCCAAATTGTGTCCAAGTTTTTATGATGCACAAACTTATATCCGATACGGATATCAGTTTTTTGGCATGCACTCTGACCTGCTATAATATGAAATCTTTGATGGTGTTTTGGAAAACATACTGCAAGTGTTCTTTGAGCTATCAACACTCTTTCTATGGTCCAAATCCACACTTCAAAAAGATCCATACAAAAATCCAAGAAATATAATAATGCCAACCTTGTGTTTTCTTTGTAGTTTATATGCAAATCAGAATTTTGTTTTGCAAAAAAAATTGAAGTTAATTAAATTTATATAAAAATCAATTAAATTTTTTTACATTCTATATTACTTCATAATTACAATAATTAAAGATATGTTTAATTAAGCCATTATCATTTCTCTCAATATTCAAGACTTATAGTGAATTAAAATTGATGATACATAAGAAAATATAAGAAAATTGATTTAAATGCATGATTTTATATTCATGGGATTGGGATTCCAATTTCCTTTTATAGTTTTTCTTACAATCAATATAATCAAAAGTAGACTAATCCTAGAAAAAACTTCATATATATATATATATATATATATATATATATATATATATATATATATATATATATATATATATATATATATATATATATATATATATATATATATATATATATATATATGCATGTATATATATATACGTGTGTGTGTATATGCACATATATACACATATGTATATATATAAATATATATATATATATATATATATATATATATATATATATATATATATATATATATATATATATATATATATATATATATATATATATATATATATATATATATATATATATATATATATATGTTTATTTGTGAAGAAAAACGATCTTTCATGAAACAAGGAAACTAACATTTAAAAAATGGGTTATCTTCAAACCAATCAAAAGATCTTGAGATAAATTTAATAATCCACCTTGCCGTCAACGTTTTTCTTTATCCAGCAAAAGAAAAATTGTATAAATATTTGACTGTAGATATTAAAAAAAACATAAATATTGTATGAAGAATTTCTTTACCTATTAAATTAAGGTATGCCTTTTGTAACCTTTTTATGTATGCTTTTGCTGCAACTCCACTTATGAAACGACTTTGTCGATAGCCCAACCTTGTAGCATACACTATTGCATGTTTTTCTCTCATGCTTTTATTTTTGTAGCACATTTGTAACAATTTTAGCTGCTCTTTATTTAAAAGTGGAACACCAAATGTTGAAACCATTGTTGCTAGATCTCCCTTTTCGATTTCCTTGCAATTCAATGGAACCTCTACCTTTGTCGATGCTATTGTTGTATGTTCCTTTTCAATTTTGTTGCAAATCAATGGAACATCTAGATTTTTCTCACTATTATTATGTACTTCATCTGAATAATGCCGGACCTAATATAATTGTCCCTGGTGCCTTCTTCAATTTACCACCTTTCATTGCTACCATCTTTATAGATGTCGATATAACATCTTTTGTTGAATCTCTTTTGCTATTTGGCACTTCACCCTTTGTATTAAGAAGTGCGACTATACAAACGCATTATTGATATCCAATTCTTCCATTCCTCATCATTACATAAAAGAAGATGTAAATCATTCTTTATAAATCCTTTTTGTAAAGTTTGCTCTGTAGTCTCTAGAAAATTCTGCAAAAAACATACATAGTTTAAATAAATACAAGTTTTAAAAAATAATAATATATAGTAACTAAAACATAAAAAATACAAAGAATATAAACATACCTGCCATGATATAAATTCTCTTTTACTCTGATTAACACCTAGAGGAGATTTGGATGGACATCCATTGGCTTTCCATCACAAATGGTTCCTTCTGTAATGACTTTGCCACCATCAAATTAGCCTCTTTAGATATCTCCCTTGAAATTTTTGGAGGACAATTTACTATAATTTTTGCTTTTCTATATCTAAATTGTTGTCGCAATTGTAATGTCACCATCGGAGAATTAACAGTTTGTAAAGTTTTTGCTGCACTAATTGAATGTTGTCCAGATATTATCCAATACTCAACTTTATCAATATCATCATGAGATAAAGTTTTTAGAGGTATTCTAACACTTGGATCAATAGGCATAACAACTGCAAGAACTTCATTCTCTTTCGGAGCCAAGACAAAATCATTCATTAATGTATGCACCCAATCTCTATTTAATTTTCGATATACATAATTCGATGGTGCTGGAAAACATCTTTTTACATCAACATTAAATACTGCATCAGAACCGAAAGCATAGTATTCTTGTTTTTGAAGTAGTAAATCCATCATTTTATTTTCTGGTGGCTGCACTACTGTATCTTCTATTTCTTCACTCCTATTATCTAAATGTCGGATTGATACATCTTCATCGTTTTGTACAGACTTTGATGATGATCCTAAATCTTTATTTGAAGAACCTTTCAACTTTCGTTCCTTAGATCTCTCAAATACATCTCAGCTTCTCTTCAAAGATTACTTTTGTGTTAATCTTTTGGCTTCTTTTATAATTTTCACTAAGTCATCTATTGATTCGATCGATCCAATTGAACCTAATGATCAATCAGACTTTGAGATACTATCTTTCATATCATCCAAACAAAAATTCTCCCATGATAAGCAGAACTTATTCGCATTAATATTCTCACCATCTGGAAGCACTTTACACATAAAACACGGTGTGCCTTGTGCATTTACATCTTCTTTAACATGAACAATATTGCCCATATCACCATATGTAGATCCTGCATCTGTCATAAATAAATGTACATCTGCTTTAAAGCTTCCTTCATGATCATAAGTATCAGCAAACCATTTCATGTCTTCTTTATGTGTCAAATCAAAAGATTTTTGAACCTTAATCCTATTTGAAGGAACCTTCATCCCACTTGTTTTTGATAAATTTCCCAATGAAAATACATTATCGATCACATTGCTTTGAAATTCATTTTTGTTTTCCATTGCTCCTGAAAGTCAAACAAAAAACTTTTTTTTTAAATCACATCAACATAATAACAAACAATATCAATATAATAACATCAAATTTCTCATTCATAGTCATCAAATTTATTATCAATACTATTCTCTCTAATTATTATACTTTAGATTATAGATTAAAATCAAATTTATGAAGTTCGAGCCTCTTAAGTTCATTCCCCTTGTGTTTAAATTTGAAAATATATTTGAGTAAAAAATACTATTTGTTTTGTTGAAAAAGATAAGAGACTTGATCTTAAGTTCAAGTGTCACATCCTATGACCCCACAGACTCGGACTTGATATGATTCAAAAGCTCGAACTTAAATTCGAACCTGATGATGAAATATCCAAAGGCTCGAACTTAAGTTCGAGCCTCATATCATGTGAGCGAACAATCCCAAACCTTCATATGCTGGAACTAAGAAAACTGACAAAGGCTCGAATTGGATCCAACAACCCTAAGCTTGATATGGCTTGAAAAGCTGAGGCTCGAACTTAAGTTCGAGCCTCCTTATTCTTTATCCAACAATCCTAAACTTGATATGGTTGAAAAACATGTGAGACTCATATCATATAACCCAACAATCTGAAACTTGATATGGTTTGAAAAGCTAAGAGGTTCGAAGCTCCTAAAATTGAATTGATTCTAAGGCTCGAACTTAGGTTCGAGCCTCTTTTTGCACATAAGACAGAACAATCCTAAATTTAATATGGGTGGAAAAGCTGAGAGGCTCATATCACGTGGCCCAACAATCCGAAATTTGATATGGTTGGAAAAGCTAAGAGGCTCGAACTAAGGTTCAAGGCCCATAATTGAATTGATCCTAAGACTCGAACTTAAGTTCGAGCCTGTTCGTTCTTTTGCACATAAGACACTATTCAATCATGTATCCCAAGAATCCCAAACTTGATATCAAGATTGATAGTTGATATGATTCAAAGGCTCGAGTTGAAGTTCAAACTTGGTATTAAGGAACTTGATATGATTTATAGGCTCGATCCTGAAAGGATTGAGCTTGATGATGCAATATCAAAATTGAGAGGCTTGAACTCTCATATCATATGAATAAACAATCCCAAACTTAGGCTGAAACTCAAGAGGCTCGAACTTAACTTCAAGCGACATACCAAGTGAACCAACTATCTTAAGCTTGATATGGCTTGAAAAGCTAAGAGGTTTGAGCCTCCCAAAATTCAATTGATTTTGAGGCTCGAACTTAAGTTCGAGCCTCTTTGTTCTTTTGCACATAAGACACAAAGTTCGAGCCTCTTTGTTCTTTTGCACATAAGAAACAACAATCCTAAACTTGATATGGTTGGAAAAGCTGAGAGGCTCATATCATATAGCCCAACAATCCTAAACTTGATATGGTTGGAAAAGATGAGAGGCTCGAACTTAAGTTCGAACCTCATACCATGTGATCCAACAATCCGAAACCTCTTTGTTCTTTTGCACATAAGACACAACAATCTTAACTTAATATGGGTGGAAAAGCTAAGAGGCTCATATGATTAATAATCTGAAACTTAATATGATTATAAGTCAAAATTGAGAGGCTCAAACTTAAGTTCGAGCCTCTCAATTTGATTCTAAACTTGATATGGCTGGTACGGATGAAAACTTGATATAGCTGGAAAAGTTGAAAGGTTCGAACTTAAGTTCGAGCTTCTTTGTTCTTTTGCACAAAAGACACAACAATCCTAAACTTGATATGGTTGGAAAAGCTCAAAGGCTCGAACTTAAGTTTGAGTCGTCAAAATTCAATTGATCCTGAGGCTCAAACTTAAGTTTGATCCTGTTTGTTCTTTTGCACATAACACACTGTTCAATCATGTGACCCAACGATCCCAAACTTGATATGGTGGAACTGACAGGTTCGAACTTAAGTTTGAGCCTGATCATGCAATATTCAAAGGCTAGAACTTAAGTTCGACATTCATACCATGTGACCCAACAATCCTACGCCTGATATAGGTTGAAAAGCTAACACGCTCGAACTTAAGTTCGAGCCTGCCAGTTCGACCCTCTTGCTATGGCATGAAAAGCTCAAAATGCTTGAACTTAAGTTGGTATGGCTAGTATCGTTGAAAACTTGATATGGCTGGAAAAGCTAAACGGCTCAAACTTAAGTTCGAGCCTCTTTGTTCTTTTGCACAAAAGACACAACAATCCTAAACTCGATATGGCTGGAAACGCTGAGGCTCATATCATGTGATCCAACAATCCTAAACTTGATATGGTTGGAAAAGCTCAAAGGCTCCAACTTAAGTTCGAGCCTCTTTGTCCTTTTGCACATAAGACACAACAATCATAAACTTGATATGGCTGGAAAAGCTGAGGTTCATATCATGTGATCCGACAATCCTAAACTTGATATGGTTGGAAAAGCTCAGAGGCTTGAACTCAAGTTCGAGCCTCTTTGTTCTTTTGCACATAAGACCCAACAATCCTAAACTTGATATGGCTGGAAAAGCTGAGGCTCATATCATGTGCTCCAACAATCCTAAACTTGATATGGTTGGAAAAGCTCAAAGGCTCGAACTTAATTAAGTTCTAGCCTCTTTGTTCTTTTGCACATAAGACACGACAATCCTAAACTTGATATGGTTGGAAAAGTTGAGAGGCTCGAACTTAAGTTCGAGCCACCCAAAATTGAATTGATGCTGAGGCTCAAATTTAAGTTCGAGCATGTTTATTCTTTTGCACACAACACAGTGTTCAATCATGTGACACAACAATCCCATACTTGATATGGTGGAACTGAGAGGCTCGAACTTAAGTTTGAGCCTGATGATTCAATATTCAAAGGCTCGAACTTAAGTTCGACGTTCATACCATGTGACCGAGAATCCTGCGCTTGATATGGCTTGAAAAGCGAAGATGCTCGAACTTAAGTTCGAGCTTGCCAAGTTTGATCCTCTTGCTATGGTTTGAAAAGCTAAGAGGTTCGAGGCTCCTAAAAATGAATCGATTCCAAGGCTCGAACTTAAGTTCGAGCCTGTTTGCTGTTTTGCACATAAGACATAATAAATATGGGTGGAAAAGCTGAGAGGCTCATATCATGTGACCCAACAATCCTAAACTTGATATAGCTGGAAAAGCTGAAAGACGTTCATATGATGTGACCCAACAATCCTAAACTTGATATGGTTGGAAAAGCTGAGAGGCTCGAACTTAGGTTCGAGCCCCCCAAAATTGAATTGATCCTGAGGCTCGTATGATTAATAATTTGAAACTTAATATGATTATAATTCAAAATTGAGAGGCTCGAACTTAAGTTCGAGCCTCTCAATTTGATTATAATCTTGATATGGTTGGTATGGATGAAAACTTGGCATAGCTGGAAAAGTTGAAAGGCTCAAAGTTAAGTTCGAGCCTCTTTGTTCTTTTGCACATAAGAGACAACAATCCTAAACTTGATATGGTTGGAAAGCTCAGAGGCTCGAACTTAAGTTCGAGCCGTCGAAATTCAATTGATCCTGAGGCTCAAACTTAAGTTCGAGCTTGTTTGTTCTTTTGCACATAACACACTGTTCAATAATGTGACCCAATGATCCCAAACTTGATATGGTGGAACTCATAGGTTCGAGCTTAAGTTCGAGCCTGATGATGCAATATGGAAACGGTCAAACTTAAGTTCGAGGTTCATACCATGTGACCCAACAATCCTACGTCTGATATGGGTTGAAAAGCTAACACACTCGAACTTAAGTTCGCGCCTACCAAGTTCGACCCTTTGGCTATGGCTGAAAACTTGGTGTGACTCGAAAAGCTAAAAGGCTCGAACTTAAGTTCAAACCTCTTTGTTCTTTTGCACATAAGACACAAAAATCCTAAACTTGATATGGCTGGAAAAGTTGAGGCTCATATCATGTGATCCAACAATCCTAAACTTGATATGGTTGGAAAAGCTCAGAGGCTCGAACTTAAGTTCAAGCCTCTTTGTTCATTTGCACATAAGACACAACAATCCTAAACTTGATATGGCTGGAAAAGTTGAAAGACGTTCATATCATGTGACCCAACAATCCTAAACTTTATATGGCTGGAAAAGCTGAAAGGCTCGAACTTAGGTTCGAGCCCCCCAAAATTGAATTGATCCTGAGGCTCGTATGATTAATAATCGGAAACTTAGTATGATTATAAGTCAAAATTGAGAGGCTCGAACTTAATTTCGAACCTCTTAATTTGATTATAATCTTGATATGGCTGGTATGGATGGAAACTTGGCATAGCTTGAAAAGCTGAAAGGCTCGAACTTAAGTTTGAGCCTCTTTGTTCTTTTGCACATAAGAGACAACAATCCTAAACTTGATATGGTTGGAAAGCTCAGAGGCTCGAACTTAAGTTCGAGCCATCGAAATTCAATTGATCCTGAGGCTCAAACTTAAGTTCGAGCTTGTTTGTTCTTTTGCACATAACACATTGTTCAATCATGTGACCCAACGATCCCAAACTTGATATAGTGGAACTGACAGGTTTGAACTTAAGTTCGAGCCTGATGATGCGATATTGAAACGCTCGAACTTAAGTTCGAGGTTCATACCATGTGACCCAACAATCCTACATCTAATATGGGTTGAAAAGCTAACATGCTCGAACTTAAGTTCGACCCTCTGGCTATGGCTGAAAACTTGGTATGACTGGAAAAGCTAAAAGGCTCGAACTTAAGTTCGACCCTCTTTGTTCTTTTGCACATAAGACACAACAATCCTAAACTTGATATGGCTGGAAAAGCTGAGGCTCATATCATGTGATCCAACAATCCTAAACTTGATATGGTTGGAAAAGCTCAGAGGCTAGAACTTAAGTTCGAGCCTCTTTGTTCTTTTGCACATAAGACACAACAATCCTAAACTTGATATGGTTGGAAAAGCTGAGGCTCATATCATGTGATCCAACAATCCTAAACTTGATATGGTTGGAAAAGCTCAGAGGCTCGAACTTAAGTTCAAGCCTCTTTGTTCTTTTGCATATAAGACACAACAATTCTAAACTTGATATGGTTAGAAAAGCTGAGAGGCTCGAACTTAAGTTTGAGCCTCTTTGTTCTTTTGCTCATATCATGTGACCAAACAATCCTAAACTTGATATGGTTGGAAAAGCTGAGAGGCTCGATCTTAAGTTCGAGCCTCTTTGTTCTTTTGCACATAAGACACAACAATCCTAAACTTGATATCATTGGAAAAGCTGAGAGGCTCGAACTTAAGTTCGAGCCTCTTTGTTCTTTTGCTCATATCATGTGACCAAACAATCCTAAACTTGATATCGTTGGAAAAGCTGAGAGGCTCAAACTTAAGTTCGAGCCGACTAAAATCGAATTGATGCTGAGGCTCAAACTTAAGTTCGATCCTGTTTGTTCTTTTGCACATAAGACACTGTTCAATCATGTGACACAACAATCCCAAACTTGATATGGTGGACCTGATAGGCTCGAACTTAAGTTCAAGCCTCATGTCAAGATTGACGGTTGATATGATTCAAACGCTCGAACTGAAGTTCGAGCCCTATATTAAGTGACACAATGACTCAAAACTTACAAGCTCGAAGTTAAGTTCGAGCGTAATATCATGTGACACAACAGATTCAAACTTGATATGATTTATAGGCTCGATTCCTGAAAGGTTCAAGCCAGATGACACAATATCAACATTTAGTGGCTCTAACTTGATAGGCTCCAACTTGAGAGGCTCAAACTTTTCTCATACCATGTGACCCAACAACCCTAAGCTTGATATGGCTTGAAAAGCTACGAGGCTCGAACTTAAGTGCTAAACTTGAATTGATTCTAAGGCTCGAATGTAAGTTCGAGCCTCTTTGTTTTTTTTACACATAAGACACAACAATCCCAAACTTGATACGGCATACATGCACTATACACACACACACTTATCTATATATATATATATATATATATATATATATATATATATATATATATATATATATATATATATATATATATATATATATATATATATATATATATATATAAACAACAATACACACACACACACACACACACACACACACACACACATATATATATATATATATATATATATATATATATATATATATATATATATATATATATATATATATATATATATATATATATATATATATATATATAACAGTATACACACACATACACACACATACACACACATACACATACACATACACATATAGACACACACATACACATACTTACACACACACAGACACATACACACATAAACATAAACCCTAGCTTTTGCCCTAAAATGATACTAGGCATATTTTTGAGGTTCCTGATGCATCACATCAACTCGAGATCGAGAGGGGTTGGGCTAGAAGAGTCTCTCGAGAGGAGAGATCTTGCCCAGTATGCCATACAGAGTTAGACAAAGAGGAGCACCTCGTTATCAGATGCCCACAATATATATATATATATATATATATATATATATATATATATATATATATATA
>CM035421.1:88408214-88413214 GCA_020310875.1 Ceratopteris richardii
TCAAGGAGACTCCAACTTCATAGTATAATGATTTGGTGTTCATGCAATAATTCTATTTTTGGCTGACAAGTCATTATGTTCCAAAAGAGGTACTTTAAGCCAAATCTCTTAATAGACCCATCGAGTTCATAAGTATTTTCCTTGTTTGGAAAAGATCAAAATACCTCGATGTGATTTCTATCCCAAAAATGGAGAAAGCTCTTCATTGGATATTTGCGTCACTATGGCTCCGATATATGACCATCAAGTCATTCAAAATCCACGAGTATGGAAAATACCTTCATCTACCATCCATGGCATTAGCAACAATGACTTGTTACGTGCAATAGCATTTTCAGGAAAAATGATACGTACACTGTGAATTACGGGCCATTTTATGATTTGAATCTCTGTATGATCACCGCCATACCACATATCTCTCTCCCTCCCCTAAATTCTCTCTCGCGCGACCTCTTCTGTCCATGAATGTCTCTACGTGAAGCTATCTCTAGCAAATATCACGCCCCCCTACAGACCTCTCTCTCTCTCTCTACCGAATCTATGTCGCATATCTGCCTCCTACAACAAGTGCTTTCTCTGCGGGTCAACCACACTTTCTCTCCCCGCCAGGAACGCAACCTTAATAGCTTCTCTTTTCTCTCTCCTCCGACATCTTCCGATGCACCACGCAGCAGGTTAATTCCCTTTCTCTCTCTCTGTAATGTGGCTGCCATAAACCATAACCATCTCTCTCTCTACCGTTTTCTTTTGCGCAGCCATCAGTTTCTGACACTCTCTCTCTACAATCGGATTCTATGCCTGGATTCTGCCGCCGATAGTGCCCGCAACACTCTATCTCTCTCTCCTCTATGCTTTGTGCCGCCATAACTCTGTCTGCCGTGGCGCCCAACAGGAGGCGAGTTTCTCTCCAATGAATGCACAGTTATGTCTCTCTCTACAGGAAACACTTCTGCTAATCTCTGTCGGCGCCCACTTCTCTCTCTCTCCTATAGTCGCAGACTCGCAGCTGACGTCCGAGAATCATTGCGCACTCTCTCTCCTCTTTCTCTCTCTCTCTCTCACGTGCGTGCTGCCGCCGTGGGGGGGAGAGATTCCCACCGACTCTCTCTATGGACACCAATCAGCTGTGTCTCTCTCATCAGCGCCGGTGTCTGTGCGTAATTTCCAGCCCGAATCTGTCGTGCCCTGGCCATCGATTCTCTGATGCGCAACAGTCAACAGCGCCGCCATTCTCTTAAGTGCACCGACACTAACTACTTACACTATGGAGATCTCTCTATCTCCCGCCTCCCAAATCTGCTGTGCAGCGCTAATTTCCAATTGATCACTCTCTCTCTCTCTATGATTCACAGTAGCACTACCCATCTCTAATCCAGATAACCATAAGTATACAATCGTGAAAAAACTCACAATCTAAGTGGCCATTTAAGAAGACTACCTCCATCTCTGCCATCGTGGAAGTATGAAAAAGAAAGTAAAACATAAATGAAGAAGTAAGGTCAAGCAGCATACCTATAGGAAAGTTCCACAAGAAAGACCACGGGGAGGAACAAATGAGTTTAGGCACCTATTTATAGGCCTCCCCACCCTTGGGCTTTCCTCTAGAAACTTCCAACCTCCTTAACCAACTTTCCAATTTCAGACGACCATGCATGTTGACTTACTGTTCTTGGAAAATCCCATCTCTTGATTCTATTTTTGATTTTTGTCCTTTTTATTTTCCCTAAATTAATGTTTTGGTTTCACACTATATACAGGGTTAATTAATCTAAGGGTTTGGGCGAAGATAAACACCAATTCCAAGGGTCCGACCTAGGGTTTTTGATCGAAAAAATCAGAGTTTGGTCACAATTATCTCAAACACATTAAACCAAGGGTTTATTTACAATTCGGACCTAAACTCCAAGGGTTTCCAAGGGTTCAAGTCCGGTTTTCAAGGGGTAAACTCATGTTTCCAGTCAGTTTCAAGGGTCAAACCTAAGGTTTTCATGGATCTAATATCAATTATTTACACGTACGGTTCTAACACACATCTCTAACATGGTTTCTTATCTCACAGGCAATCAAACCAATCAAATCATGCACAAAATATACGCTCTTCAATCAAAACATCACACGAAAACTCATAAAACAATGAACTTTTGAATAAAATCATGCACACTCCCTGCGGGATTTCATCCCGACATTCGCCCCCGCTAAACCTGCACATCGTCCCGATGGGCCAACCTGCAAGATCCGACAGAAGCATATCAGGGTTCTTTTGAAATCTCTTTACACTTTTTATCTTTCTTTTCAAAACTCAAATCATGATCTCATGCAGTCATGCAGCTTTTATAAAGACTAGTACGAATTTTAGAAAATTAGGTAGATTCAAGCTTCACAAACATCATATTATGTTTCTGCGTCTGCACTCTGACAAGTAATCACATGAATAAATCGTCGGCTTTCTAGATCTTTTGTTTGTTCAACTGGTTCAGATCCAACTGCTCATTCTAAGTACTAGCATATACATATGTTTCTACTAACTCAGTTTGTAGAATATACCTCGATTCCTACTATTTATCTCCTACTTGTCAAACTCTCCATTAGACTCTTTCTTTTCCTTTCTCTTTTTTTATTTTTCTTTTTCTCTTTCTTTATTTTCCACTTCATCTCAGCTCAGCATTTCTTTTTATCTTTTATTTTTCACAAATCGGCCTATGTCGAAATCGGGTGTGACTCATGGACTTGTCCACCCGGCCAAGTTTATTCCACCTGTCTATCGACCCGGCATAGCGCACGACATACACAACATCAGCCCTACATGAAATCGACGTCAGCTCGTGGCTCTGACCACCCGATCAGAGCGACTCCACCTGCCTACCGACCCATACAGGCGCATGGCAACAGATAGGTCAGGCCTACGATGAAACTAGCTACGGCTCGTGGCCTTGATCACCCGACCAAGGTGGTTCCACCTGCCTACTAGCCCATCGTAGCACACCAACAACATACACACACATATAAGCTGGCATGAGTATGAATGTTTCTTTATAAATCATGTTCCATATGGAGGTGAGATCTCGCAAGAAATAAATACTAGGATCCAAAGTTTCCCACTCACTAAGTGTTCAAATCAATCAGTATATACATGCACTTGGTTTAAGCATGCCATCACATCCCCAAGTTTTCACTCCCAAAAGTCTCTAGTCCACTAACTGATCCTATTCATATAATTCCTAGTCGCTCATGCTTCGTGCAAACCCATAATAGATATTTGGTATCTTTATTCTACATGATTTTCATAAATTCATACATATCTTTATCACACACATCAATGCAATGCATATGCTCTATTAGAAAGAAGACAAATCTCAAATCAAAAACGTTTCACCTGGTCATTTTTCTTCATTTTGATCCAGCTTTTCTTTATCTTCATGGTCTATCATTCTTCATCAGCATCAGCCTCAGTGTCATCAGTTCCCTCCAGTGTCATCAGTATCCTCCAGTGTCATCAATATCCTCCAGTGTCATCAGTATCCTCCAGTGTCATCAATATCCTCCAGTGTCATCAGTATCCTCCAGTGTCATCAGTATCCTCCACTATCATCAGTATCCTCCACTATCATCAGTATCCTCCAGTGTCATCAGTATCCTCCAAGGTCATCAATATCCTCCAACATCATAATCATCATCAACCATCAATCATAATCATTCATCAATCTCCAATAGCTCTTGATCATTCTCATATGTTTTCATTATGGTTCTTATTCAATCATGTTTCAATACTTGAAAATATATCTTGAAGGGTTAGATTTTTACTTCTTTTATTCTTCTTCAAACTCTTAGAAGTCTTTGAAGTTGTCTTTACACTTCCCTCGATTTGCGCAATAATATGATCAAGTAACTGTTTTTCTGCTTTGTTAACTCGTTTATCACATTTTATATCTTCTTCAATCTCTTCTTCACTCTTTTCATGTTCAATTTGTTTGTCAAAGTTTAATTGAGACTGTAATTTTGCAACCTTCTCTCGATCAAATAGATTCTCATTAGTTAAAATTTTCGGATCAAATGAAACATACACCTCCTGGTCTTTCTTTGACTTCTCTTTAGTTTCTCTATCACATTCTCTTTTATCAATTTCCATTTGTTCTCTTAGTATCCGTTCAATATTTTGCTTCTCGACCTTTATTTGTCTACCTTTGGTTTCTTCAATAAATTTCTCTTGACTCTCAATAGATAGCATACTCTTTTCTTCCTCAGATCTATTATCTTCATGAGTCTTTGGTTTCCATATCTTTTGAATTGATTTTGATCTAGTTTTAGTCTCTTCAAAATATTCTTTCATTCCACCTTTTCCTACACTCAAATGCAAAGGTAGTTCCTCTTGATATTTACAAATTTTTCCTTCATGCTCACTTACAAGTCTATGTCTGCATGCACTTTCATATGCTATGCAGTCCCAGAATATATGTCCAAATTGATCGCACCAAAAGCAACGTATAGGTCTCTTCTCAATGTGACTTGATTTCCTATGTATCAGTCTAGGTGTGGGTTTTCTAAGGCCTACTGACTCTTTCAGTGCAGATATGCTTTGGACTTTTACCTCATGCTCATTATCACGTTTCCATACTTGTAGGTCATTAACTTGGTTTGTCAACATGTCAACTTTATGTTTTAATTCAGAAATCTCAGAATCCATTTCATTTTTTAGGTCTTTAATGCTTATGCCCATCAGCTGAATAGTATCAGATATTGCATTTATAGTTTGCATTAGGGTCATCACAACACTAAACTTTGATTTTATGGATTCATTCATGTTAAATTCTATTTCCTTAATTTGCTCTTCATATCTCCTAAACTGTTCCTCAATCATTTTATTCATTCTCGTTTTCCTCTTCTTACGATCTAAGCTGAGAAGTAGATTCTTAATCTATGCCTCAATGGAAAAGTGCACACTCGTATGATCAAAACTTATGCAAAAAGTGGATGATCAAGGTCAAGCAGTAAAACAGTCTTTC
>CM035421.1:88420714-88425714 GCA_020310875.1 Ceratopteris richardii
AGCCCAAACCACATAAGTGGTACTCTATGTATTACAAACAAAAGAGGAGTGCCTATTGCAAAAATCATATTCAAATCGCACATTGAAAATTTTACTTTCCATCTTCATCGTGCTTTTCTTTTCATCAAAGAAATCTTTCATTGACAAAATTTTGATGACAAGGTTAAAACAAAAACTGCTATGTGGACAAAATCTATCAATAGTCATATAATCATTATATGTTTCTGTTTTGTTATGTATATGTATGGTATATACATATTGAGGTGTATTATCTATGTCAATTGATTGTTGTGTGCTTTGCAAGACTCTTAGCAGTTAACTTCTAAACATTCATTTCTACAAAGAGAGAGAGAGAGAGAGAGAGAGAAAGAGAGAGAAATAAACCTTAAAAGGCCACCTCACCTTACGTTATGTTTACGTTGTCCTTTGTTTGCATGTATATATGTATATGTGGGTGCAAGAAATAGCAGCACTTCTAGCGGTATGCAGATGATGCAAGAGATGCACTATGTATCATGACTCCCTCCCAACTGTTGTTCCTCTTATAATATTTGGATGTTTCCTACTTTAGGCCATCCTTCCTAAGCACATCAATGAGAGACCGCTACCCATAGCTCTTTAGGGGGGCAGAGAGATCAGCTCTCTCTCTTGCACACACACCACAAACTCTCTCTCTCTCTCTCTCTCACACACACACCACAGACTCTCTCTCTCTCTCGCACACACACCGCAGACACGACACATACCTTTGTCTCTCTCTCACTCTCTCTCTCTCTCTCTCTCTCTCTCTCTCTCTCTCTCTCTCGCACACGCACAGGCGGATTTGGAGTACCTGACATGATGCTCTGTCGTTGACGTTCTGAGTAGACAGACAAGCCGACGTTCTGAGTTGTAGAGTATAAGTTGATGAGCTAAAACTAGCTAAGACCCACCACTGCCCAAAAGCAACAACATAGATGAAGAGTCTTCAGGAATTTCACCAAAAGATATATTACGAGGTTTATTTTTTACCAAAAAGATATATCAATTTAGGCTCTTGGGGATCAAAACATTTGTGATACTTGGAGAATCAAGTGTTGTAGACACCCAAATCAATCCAAATGTCTCAATACTTGGACTTTCGTGATCCAAAATCTAATTCTTATGGTATGTATATATCCCTCTCTTTTATCTCTATCACCTTACTATGTGCTTGGATACTCAAAACGATCATTGTATAGTGAAAAAATAAGACCAGGACACTAGAGATTTACTCATATCTAGACTACATCAAATATTGATTTGTAAAAACCAACTTTAGACACGTATATGGATCACCTCAAAGGTCCTATATCTAAATTTGTAGCTCCTAATAGGCCACATACATTCAATGCTAAGCGTGTAAATTTTCAGTGCAGAAGAAGGTGACCATGAAGAAAAAGAAGAGCAAGCTTAATGGAAGCCTTGGAAAAATTGCAAAAACCCTAACCTTAATAGATGGTTTTTCTTTATTCTATTTAAATCACTACCTAAATAACTATCCGAGGATGATAGATAACATCTAACTTAGATGCTGCTACTTTGTTCCACTTTTAATCAACATTTATTGAACTTTTACCTTATTAGAGGAGTATTGTGTCTAATGGGGCTTTAAAGTTCTAGGTAGAATCCTATGTGATTAGTTTTTTTTATCCAAGTTACTTTTCTCAAAGATTTAAGATTTTTGGAATCTCCAAAACTATGAAAAACTCCTAACACTTTCTTTGCCCCAATTGATTGCACTCTTTTAGAGAACAATGAAATCCAAATTCATTAATTGTAGTTTGCTATAAGAATGAGCTTAAAGAAAATGCATGAATGATTCATCAAACATCCAAGGAACATCTTCTAAGATTGAATAGATTTGCATAAAACATCTACCTATGATGTTTAATTTAGTAATCGTTTCCAATTGATTAATCGTAACCTTCAGAGAAATGCGTCCAATACTTTATCGCAATCAATTCCAAAGGTTCAAGAATCAAGAAGAAAGAATCAAAACTCTGTGTAACCAATTTAATCTTTCAAGACACTTAAAGTGATTTTATTCAAAGTCTATGAGACTCAAACCTTTAACTCTTCATAGATCAATTCAAGTTAATAAGGTCTTGAAGCATTTTGACTATCTTTAAGAGAACAATACGAAACTCTCAAAAATATTCCTGGAGTGAAGCTAAACCATCATTGAACCACTAAACATTAATGTGGTACCAAATGTCGATGTGTTGACCCACTAAGCTTCTATTAATGTTCATTGACATTTACTCAAAATACGAATGCTTCAACTATTACTAAGTTAACTTTTCTTTTACACGATCTCTTGAAAATCGTCACTAAAATGCAATTTTGATGCATAGTTTTGGGTGAGGAGTTTGATTTTAACCAGCTACACTATCAATTGGGTTCTTTCATCTTGGACTAACTTAGACTTTTGAACTTTGATTGAGGCAATGAAGGGAGATTTTCAAAGATCTTATTGCACAAAAATTCATGCAACGTTTTTCGTACAAATATTTTACTTGAAAATCTCATAGCTGAAGAATGACCATACTTGTCGTACCTAAATTCAAAATGACAATCCTAGAAGCTACTTACTTCATGATCTTCTAACTTACTTGGACTTTGTGTTTGAAGTTCGAATCCCTTTGGGGATTCAAGCCGACTGCAAGGTTCATTCCAAGACTAAATGGTACCTACCATCTCAAGTTCCAACGTCCTCTACCATCTTTCCTACATCAATGCGAAGATACAAAATGATATCACATACGACCATACTTTATACTCAACACTCATGTGTGGATAATATTTATCGTAAACTCCACATACATGACTATAGAGCAAGTTTTACTCAAATCCTATAAAGAAATCAAAGTCAAGGAATTACCTCTATTTTTAAGAACTTATTAGGTTCTAATGCTTCCATAACAAGATTTATTTCACGATGCTTGATGTGTACTTTTTCTTTCTTGAGACTTTTCAATGGAATAAACATCCATACTTCTTTTACAAACGCTTTCAAAGGAAGACCAACATAGTTGTAATTGACTTGAATTTCTTATATTCAAGATATTTTTGGTTCTTATTCAACCTACTCATAATGAGAAGATATTATTCTTGCCTTTAGATTCATTTCTTATTGAAGCTTCAAGTAACTATTCTAGGGCTTTGCAAGAATCTCTCTATTACTTGAGTCTAGGAATCTACTAATGCTTTTGGATTTCACTTTGAAGAAATTCCTATAAGGATAGGAAAATATACCTTCCATAGAATTAATTACCATAAACACCATTGTAGACTACATGCTTGGAACTTCAAACTTTTGTTCTTCTCACTTTCCTGTAGAGAAGTGGAAACATTGGCATTCTTTATGTAACCTTGTGGTTTGCAACCACCTCCTTAAGGTTAACGGGACACCAACTTCATAACCATATGAGTTTGGAGCTACCAATGTGCCTTAAGTGTTTAAAGCCTAATTTGGATGAGTAAATGATGTGGTGAGATCACGAATCAGGTTCCTCTTGTGCATCATGAAAAGGATGTCAACATCCTTTGTAGGACATTTCACCTTGAGCAAAGTGCATATTTGGGTGATGAGAGAAAGAAATAGTGATGTATCTCAATTATGGGTCCATGTTTCTCCAAGCAATCCATATATTTTTTCCTCTAACATCATGCAAAGTTGAAAACCTCATATAAGAGGGTGAAGAGATTGGGGATGGAGGAAAGTGGGAAAGATTTTGATAAGGAGGATGATATGAATATAAGCAAGGATGAGCCCTCCTTTGATACTCACACTTGCAAAAGGCTAGGGCTTAAGGAGGAAGATAACAAAGGTGAGGCAATTGAGGTAGGATCCCTCGAAACTATGCAAAAGAGTTGAAGCAAGGATAGGGTTAAGACCTATATGGGGTAAATAGAACTGGATGGTTAATACATCACATTGAGGTAGATTTAGAGAGCCATGAGGATATGGGATCCAAGGGTGAACAGGATGGAGGTATATGGCAACAATAGGTTGGTCATTCAAAAAGGAGGGAGCATTGGGAGACACTTCACAAGTTGCAAGAAACATGGGTGGTTATCGATCACCGGGATGATCTTTAACATGAACAAGAATGGGGACTATAATATTGATGAGCATCAAATTGTAGCAAGTCGATGAATCAAGGAAATGGGAGTCAACTGAGGCAAATTAAAAGATAATTGATGTAGTAGTAGAAGGTGTTGGATAGTGAGGCACGAGGGCACTATTGAAGTTGGTAGATGGGGAACACAAGGTTGTGAAATGTCAATGTATAATTATGAGGTCAAGAGCAGAGAGTCTTCTAGAGGGAGCTTGACATGCCAATATTTATTTCCGAAAATAGTTCAACCATGCCAACATGGGCTAATAATAAATTTGGAAGATGAGGCATTATTGAATTGATCAATATAACATATCTTTAGCTCCTTCATAATTTGGAAGCTCACTGAATTGTATGGTGGGTGAAGCAATAAAGGATATCACAAAGTAATTGACTTGATTGTTGGGTTTTGGAGGAGAAAGTAAAAAATGAGTAAATTGATAAGGCACCTAAATAGATTGGGCATAGCCTTTCTAAAAATATATTGGCACTTGTGGGTACTATCGCTTGAGGTAGGACTAGAGTAGCTGAGGTAACACGAGTTGTGCAAGTCCATGGAGCAATCCTAACATGCAGGAAAGTTGTTTAGGGATGATCATATGGTGGCTGTGATAGCTTGGGTGGAAAACTTGCTCTACCACAAGTAATGAAGGTTAGTTCCACAAAGCTACTTGGGAAAGAACAAGTTTGATAGGACATAGTCTAAAGTATTAAGAAAGTTTCATAACAGGGTGTGCATTGAATCACCTAAAAATTAAGGGAAGTGACACATGCCTACTAAGGGGAAGAGGTAGATAGAATGGAGGAAGAATTTGGTTAATGGGCAAAAGACTTCTCTTACGAGTTATAAGGTTCCCC
>CM035421.1:88435714-88558214 GCA_020310875.1 Ceratopteris richardii
GAGAAAAAAAAAAGAGAAATGATTAAAGAAAGAGAGAAAGAAAGTGAAGGAGATAGAGAAAGGATGAAAGAAGAGAACGAGAGAAGAAGAAGGAGATCTTGAGTGTTATAGAGAGAAGGAAAAGATTAGGAAGAGAGAAAAGAGGAAAGCAAGAGCACGATTAGCATACCTACCTGCACGAAAATGGCCGTAACTCTCTCATACAATATCCGAATTGGATGATTCCACTTGGAATAGGACGTAGACTTCAAGAGCTTTCAAATATATGGCTGCAAGCTATCATTGGGTAATCAAAAACCATCTGTAGAGAGCATTTAATTCTCTGCATATCATTTCAAGAGGTATGCTGCCCACTCACCTAGCTCCATTGTTTTGGCCATAACTTCCTCATAAAATATCCAAATCAAGAAATTCAACTTGGTATAGATTCTACACTTCAAGAGCTTTCTTTTGCTAGGTCATAATCCATATTTGGACCATTGGAAGCCATCTCTGCACAAGTGTTTAGATGGCTGTTGACTGGCAAGAAACCCTTAAATTTTGAGTGAATTAAGTGTTCGATTATGATAGTTAGGAGTTTTTAATCATATTTTGAACCATTTTGGATAGGAAATAATTTTTCTTCATAAATTTGTATCATATTTTTACTTTCTAATAAACTCATTTGAATACCTCTCGCATCAAAGTTTATAATTTTGCATTGAATTTTCTTCGAGTTTTATGAAATCAACATTGGAAGGTGCATGAAAGCTAGACTTTTACATGAATTCATTTATGCATATGAAGCTAAACTAACTAATGTTGATTCATAAAAGCATGCACAGATCTTGTTTGTGTGTTTTAGAATCTTTTGCAGGTATTGAAAGCAAAAAAAAAAAGACATTGTTATGAGGGCGTGTAGTGCCCAACAGCACATTTCGGCAAAGTTTCTTTTTTGCAAGTTTCTGGAGTAAAGGGAGTGGTTTGCCAACCAGTACGCTCTTTCCTATCATTGTAAAGACTAATATTATTTTTTTTCAGGCTTCATTTTCCTGGCGAAATGCTGCCGGAAATTTTGTAGCTACATGGCGTTATATGCCATGTGAGAACTAGAGTGATCTTGTGTTGTGTGAGAGAGGAAGTCTTCTGTCACCATAGCTAAAAGCATATAATTTTATTGAAGTAGTGAAGTAAAATGCATGAGTCAATGCATGTATACATAGACGATATGATTGCGAGAGAATTGAAATGCATGATGCATTTTGTGTTTATCGAAGATCACTTTTATGTTAGCATGAGGTATGTGATCGAGGTACCATGCATAGGCTAATTATGCCTTTAGAAGGTAAAAGATAAGTTATATACATCAAGAGCAACTAAGATGTGTTTTTGACTAGTAACACATGAGCACATAAACTGTTTTTCATGCGAGTATATGTACTTGATATAGACGCTTATCTCGAGTCCACACAAAAGTGTTATGGATATGATCATCAATACAAGTATTAAGTGCTTGTATATGATTGGTTGAAATGAGATTAATGAATGTGCAAGAGCACAATAATTAGAATGACATCCATAGATGTTCACTTTTACAAAAAGAGTGGATACTATGTAAAGAATTGATTTTTTTCAATGAGACGATTTGGATGATTATTTGGTTTGCATTGATCTAGATGATCATTCTATGCATGGATATATCTCCATGACATAATACATCCAAGATAATGAGTTAGTTTGTTTAATAATAAGGATTAACATGTCTCATTATTTTTAAGTTTGAAAAAAAATGATCGAGCAAATAGTTAGTGAGGTAGCAGCCTCATAGAGATTTGGATGCTATTCTTTGAGGGAATGCCCAAATTGATTGAAATTTGGAGGTCACGTAGCTCTTAGTTTTTTCTTTAAGCTGACCAAGTTGCAAGTAATTTTGAGACTCTTAGATTGGTCAAGTGACCTCTGCACTAAAAGTGCTGCTAGTAGAGATAGAGGCCTGAAACAAGTGACATAGGCCTGTGTCAAAGGGCATTTCTCTTAATTGGTAGATCCACATGAAATGATTTTTATTGAAAATGAAAGCTTGATAGATGCACTTTGTGCATATCAATTTTCATTTTTTTTAGAGATTATTTGATAGGTTAAATAATCTCTGCACATGAAAGTGCAGCCTCTGGAATTTGTGAAATGAACAGAGACCATGTCACCTAGACGTGATTGGTTCTCTTAGCTCCTTTACTGAAATTGAATGATTTTTGTCTCTAGAACTAGGTAAACACATTTAGATGGTGTATATAAAATTTCAAGATGAAAGTTTTCTTCATTTAGGAGATATAAATAAAAGAGTAAAAGTTAGCCTCTGCAAATTTTAAAACGTTTGCAGGTATAGAGGCTTAGTATTTTGGTCATTGTGGAAGATCCAAATGTTCAAACTCCATGAAACTTATATAAGTACAATTAGATAGTAGTAGCTATGTGCTATTAAAATTGGGAAGAAATTGGAGATCACTGGATAGGTCAAATGATCCATTCTTCTCAGACTAATCTCTGGCGAGGATTTTCCAAAGAGTGGTACATGTGACCGATGAGCACATGATATTTTCATATTGGAAACTCCAATTTCAAAAATTTTTGTTGGAGATGCTACTCCAGTGTAGATCCTATTCTAGAACCAAAATTCAAGGATTTTGGAGTTTATCGTCATAGTTAGAAGCTATTATAAAAGTGCAGTAGTAGTGTTTCTAAGCTCACCTAAGCGCAGGTGTAGCAGAGATAGAATTATACTTTTGAATAAGTATTTAATTTCATTTTGAAATGAAATTTTGTGAGACCAAACTAGATAAATTGATCTAGATTTGGGCACAAAGAAAATGGAATTTGGAATTTGTTTGATCAGTCTAATGGCTTCAAGAATATGACCCTGTACATTTTTCAGGATTGGTCGTCAAGTGTTCAACGCTTCTAGTAAAATGGTCATAAAACTCTGCGAAAATATCCAAATCAAGTGATTTTTGTGCCTAATTAAAGCTTGAGAAAGGCTACAAAAGGCTGGAAAGTTTCATAGATTTTCGATGAGTAAAAGTGAGTTAAAATTAAGATTTAATCTGCTGCTGTTGGAAATTGTTTATGCAGGAGGCATTGTTGAAAGGAAAAGACTTTTCACAGGTTTTTATGATTTTTTTTTTTTGAGATGGTGCGATCACCATGGGCTAGATATGCCTTAGATATGCGTTTATTGAGCATTGGTTTTTGGTGACTATTCTCAGTAGGACAGAGGAGACTCTGTCGAAATTTTCAAAAATATATATAGTGCCATGAGAGCATGGAACATGAGAACTTTGCTAGTTCTTCCCATTTCATATAATTGGATTCATAAAAGTTGTATAAATTCCAATGTATTATGATTCAATATTTGATTCAAGTCACATGAGTTGATATATGATGCAAGCCGCATCCTTTACAACTCTAGTTGAGTTGATCGATTGTATAGTTTCTCATTTCTAAACTCAAGATGAGTTGATGTTAGAGATAGTTATGAGTGATAGAGTCATAGGAATGACTCTGTTCTTTCCATCGAGGGAAGGAAACACTTCAGGAACACTTCATGATTTCATTTCATTATTTATGGTTGTGAGTACTCACCGAGTTATTCTTATCATTTTTTAGAGAAGTTTTCGACTTTAATCTCATACACGCATCTATGTGGAGTATAAAGTTGGTGGTATGGGACATCAAACTTTGTATTCTACCTAGGTGTAGGACAGATGGTATGGGAGAGAAGTCTCAGAGATTATATTTTGATATGATTTGGAGTCCATTTATATGATCTTCTGGTATCATCTTATTATTACACAACAGAGGGGCAGTTGAGACAGTCACTCTGTATGTGATCGCAAACAAGGCAAGTCTGCAGGCAAGTAGCCTAGAAGCGGAAAGGCAAGGTTTGCACATAAGAACTATGAATATGCAATTGCATTGAGAAGAAATTTATAGAGTATGTACTACTTTATTTGATATGCCTGAGAATAGTGCATGGTTCATACATAGTGTGTATGAGGTGAGCTAGATGCTTAGCCTAGTGGGTTATGAGTGTGCACACATCTACTTACCATTTTTCAGTGTATTTAGTAGATTCATATTATGGTTCTCATTATATCTGGAAGTGCCAGATTACACCTCATTCCTAGTTAGGAATGATGTGATCATAGTGATGGTTAGATGGTGGATATCTGGGCATGCTAGATTATTACATTAGTTTACTAGAGACACCTCATTCCTAGTTAGGAATGAGTTGATCATAGCGATGATCAGATGGTGATCATGGATAAAGCAAGTTTCATCCACTTGGAATATCTTGCATGTTATTATTGAGAAGGCAGTGGTCTTCACTTAGCATGATAGACTTAGTAGAGTGTTATATTCCAGAGATGTACACGCTTGGAGGAACGAGATGTTCCTTGCTCGGGGGATAGCCAAGGCTAAAAGCCAGAGAGTTCATACGAGGTACCTACTTATGATGGCCAGATGAGTAGAGGAGCCTTAGAGAGAATTCTAGATGGTGACTAGGCAAGGGCTATAAATAGGCTGGGAGGTGAGTCCCAGGCATGTCATTCTCGACTTCTCACACCAGCGTGTTAATTTGAGCACTCAATTCATATGATATGAGGCTCAAACTTAAGTTTGAGCCTCTGAATATGATATGAGGCTCGAACTTAAGTTTGAGCCTCTGAATATGATATGAGGCTCGAACTTAAGTTCGAGCCTTTGAATTTTGAATTTGTTTTGTCATATGAAGCTCGGACTTAAATTTGAGCTTTTGAATCATATGAAGTCTGAGTCTGTTGAGTTAGAGGATATGAGGGTCGAACTTAACTTTGAGCCTCTTGGTTTTTCCAAGGAAAAGAAAAGTATTTTTAACTCAATTTTTTTTTGAAAGTTGAACTAAAGACGCTCAAACTTAAGTTCGAGTCTGTTAAGTGTGAACACTCTTCTCTGTTGAAGTTGGGATCTAAGAAGCTCGAACTTAAGTTTGAGCCTTTGATCAAGTTCAAATTCGAGAACTTGAAACGAAACTTAGGTTTGAGAGGATAAAACTTGAGTTTGAGTTTCAATTTAACTTGGAAATATAGAGAGTCCCTAACCTGTATTCAATTTGGAGTCCAAATTAAGTTTGAGTTTCTATTTAACTTTGAGTAGCATAAATTCAAGTTTAGAGTGAAACCTTTATTCAACTTGAAGTTAGTGAAGCTATAACTTTTGTGCATACTGTATACACAAAAATACACACATAGAAAGATATACATAGTAGCATTTATGTATGTATACTATATATGTTGTTTGAGCCAGATGGGTCAAATTTCAGCCATTATCAACTTTGTGCATCTATGTCTGTATCTATGCGAGTTCGTGTTGGTAGAGTGTGTGCATGTACATGAACCTCGGCATAGGTCATTGACCTTCACTAGAGTTTTTAGTTTGCTCGTAACTCTGTTTGGAAGCCACGACTGGTGCAAAAGGAGGCATAGGAGGACATTACAACACTTGTGTAAAAATTCTTGGTTGCACTATTATGAGAAGTTCCAATTCTCACATGGAAGTTGAATGAAGTGAATTTTATTCACGACCTAATACACTATTCATTTGTCTATGGGAAGCCACCTTTAGCTTGTGAAATGAAGTCCTCAATTCAAAGTTACATGGGTTTCCGTTTTCATCTTGCTATATATATGAGAGGCTCAAACTTAAGTTTGAGTATTTAAATATGATATCAGGTTTGAACTTAAGTTCGAACCTCTGAATTTTGATTTTGTTGTGTCACATTATATGAGGCTGGAACTTAAGTTTGAGCTTTTGAATCATATCAAGTACTTTGTTGAGTTACATGATATGAACTTAAGCTTGAGCCTCTAAGCTTTTCCAATGAAAAGAGGAGTATTTTTAACTCAAATTTATTTTGAAATTTGAACAAAAGATGCTCGAACTTAAGTTTTAACCTTTTAAATTGAGAGGCTCAACTTAAGTTCGAGCCTCTAAGTATGATATGAGGCTCAAATTTAAGTTTGAGCCTCTAAATATGATATGAGCCTCGAACTTAAGTTCGAGGCTCTGAATTTTGATTTTGTTTCGTCACATAATATGAGGCTTGAATTTAAATTCAAGATTTTGAATCATTTCAAGCAGTCTATTGGGTTATATGATACGAACTTAAGTTTGAGCCTCTCAGTTTTTCCAACGAAAAAGGTGCTCAAATTTTTAACTCAAATTAATTTGACATTTGAGCAGAAGACTCTCAAACTTAAGTTCGACCCTGTTTAGTTGAACACTCTCCTCTATTCAAGTTGGGATCTAACAAGCTTGAACTTGATTTTGAGCCTCTGATCAAGTTCAAATTCAAGAAGTTGAAACTTAAGTTTGAGAGTTTGAGAGGAATGAACTTGAGTTTGAGTTTCATTTTAACTTGGATTCTGGAAATAGAAAGAGTTGGAGCCTATATTCAATTTTGAGTCCAAATTAATTTGTGTTTCTACTCAAGTTTGAGTAACATAAATTCAAATTTACAGTGAAACCTCGATTCAACTTGAAGTCAATTAAGCTATAAATTTTGTGTGTACTGTACACACAAAAATACACACACAGAAAGCTATACATAGCAGGTGCAAAAGGAGGCATAGGAGGACATTACATCACTTGTGCAAAAATGACTAATTTCACTACTTTGAGAAGTTCCAATTCTCACATGGAAGTTGTTTCGCGACCTAATATACTATTCATTTGTCTATGGGAAGCCACCTTTAGCTCGCGAATGAAGTCCTCAATTCAAAGTTACATCGGTTCCCGTTTGTATCTTGCTATATATGAGAGGCTGAAACTTAAGTTCAAGCCTTTAAATATATATAAGGCTCGAACTTAAGTTTGAGCCTCTGAATTTTGGTATGAGGTTTGAACTTAAGTTTGAGTCTCTCAGTTTTTCCAGGGAAAAGAAGAGTATTTTTAACTCAAATTTATTTTGAAATTTGAACAAAAGACTCTCTAACTTAGGTTTGAGCCTGTTAAGTTGAACACTCTCCTCTATTCAAGTTGGGATCTAAGAAGCTCGAACTTAAGTTTGAGCCTCTATTCAATTTCAAATTCGAGAAGTCGAAACTTAAGTTTAAGAGTTAGAGAGGATTGAACTTGAGTTTGAGTTTCAATTTAACTTGGAAATAGAGAGAGTTGGAAGTTGTATTCAATTTTGAGTTCAAATAAAGGTTGTGTTTCTATTCAACTTTGAGCAACATAAGTTGAAGTTTAGAGTGAAACCTCTATTCAACTTGAAGTCAGTGAAGCTATGACTTTTGTGTGTACTATACACACAAAAATACACACACAAAAAAATATACATAGCAGCATTTATATATGTATACTATACATGTTGCTTGAGCCAGAAGGGTCAAATTTCAGCCACTACCAACTTTGTGCATCTATATCTGCATCAATGCAAGCTCGTATCGATAGAGTGTGTGCATGTACAATAGGTCCTTGACCTTCACTAGAGTTTTTAGTTCGCTCGTACTCTATTTGGATGCCACGACTGGTGCAAAAGGAGGCATAGAAGGACATTACAACACTTGTGTAAAAATAGCTGGTTTCACTACTTTGAGAAGTTCCAATTCTCATGTGGAAGTTGCATGAAGTGAATTATGTTCGCGACCTAATACACTATTCATTTGTATATGGGAAGCCACCTTTAGCTCGCGAAATGAAGTCCTCAATTCAAAGTTATATCGGTTCCTGTTTGTATCCTGCTATATATATGGGAGGCTCAAACTTAAGTTCGAGCCTTTAAATATACTTAAGGCTCGAACTTATGTTTGAGCCTCTATATTTTGATTTTTTAGTGTCACATGATGTGAGGCTCGAACTTAAATTTGAGCTTTTGAATCATATCAAGCAGCGTGTTGAGTTACATGATACTAACTTATGTTTGAGCCTCTCAACTTTTCCAATGAAAAGAGAGTATTTTTAACTCAAATCTATTTTGAAATTTGAACAAAAGATGCTCGAACCTAAGTTACAACTTTTTAAGTTGAGAAGCTCAAACTTAAGTTCGAGCCTCTAAATATGATATGAGGCTCGAACTTAAGTTCGAGCCTCTAAATTTTGATATTGTTACATCACATAATATGAGGCTCGAACTTAAGTTCAAGATTTTGAATCATTTCAAGCAGTTTGTTAGGTTACATGATACGAACTTAAGTTTGAGCCTCTCAGCTTTTCCAATGAAAAGAGTATTTAGGGGTTAGATGATATGAGGCTCGAATTTAAGTTTGAGCCTCTCAGTTTTTCCAAGGAAAAGAAGAGTAATTTTAACTCAAATCTAATAATTTGAGCACTCTCTTCTATTCAAGTTGGAATCTAAGAAGCTCAAACTTAAGTTTGAGCCTCTAATCAAATTCAAATTCGAGAAGCAAAAACTTAAGTTTCAGATTCTGAGAAGATTGAACTTGAGTTTGAGTTTCAATTTCATTTGGTAATACAGAGAGTTGGAGCCTATATTTAATTTGGAGCCTACTATATACAAAAAAAATACACAAACGCAAAGATATGCATAACAACATTTATATATGTATAGTATATATGCTATTTGAGATTTGAGCCAGAAGGATCAAATTTTAATTTGAGCCTCTATTTAACTTTGGGGTTTGAGCCTTTATACAATTTGGAGTCGCACTTAAGGTTGAGCCTCTATTCAACTTTGATTACGATAAGTTTAAATCTATAGTGGAAACCTGTATTCAACTTCAAGTCAATGAAGCTGAACTTAAGTTTGGATATTGATTCAAGTTGAAGATTATATTGACCTTGGAATCAAAGAGGCTGAACTTAAGTTCGAATCTCATGCTTGAATTTAAGTTTGAGCCTCTATTTAATTCGGATTTAGAGAAGCTTGAACTTAAGTTCGAGTCTTTATTCAACTAAGAGTGAGAAAGGCTAAAACTTAAGTTCGAGCATGTTAAGTTCCTCTCTTGGATCCAAAAGGACGTACATATTGGAATTCAAGTTGGAGCTCGTGAGTCATATCAAGTTTGGAATTGTTGGCTCACATGATATGAGGCACCAACTTAAGTTCAAGCCTCGCAAGTTTTCTGGCAAAAACAGGCTTCAACTTAAGTTCGAGCCTCTCAAGTTTTTTGGTAAAAACACTAATATTTTTAACTCAAATCTTCTTGCATCTACAAAAGCTAAGCCTCTGAATCTTATGAGTTGAGTTATGAAGCTCAGACTTTTTCAGCTTTTCCAAAAGTTGCTAAAATTTAAGTTCGAGCCTCTTAACTTATGAATCCAAAAGAGCTAAGAGGCTCGAACTTAAGTTCACACCTTTAGAATCATATCAAGTTTGAGTCTTCACATGATATGAGTCTCAAACTTAAGTTCGAGCCCATGAATTTTATGTTGTGTCACATAATATGAGGCTCCGACTGCTTTGAATCATGTCAACTCTCAGTTTGTTTAGTTACAAATGAGGCTCGAACTTAAGTTTGAGCCTCTAAGCTTTTTCAGCAAACATGATAGTATTTTTAACTTGAATCTATTTTGAAATTTTAATGAAAGATGCTCGAACTTAAGTTTGAGCCTATTACATTGGATAGTCTCTTACATCCAAAAGAACTAACTGAAGGTGAAACTTAGGTTTGGATGTCGATTCAAGTTGGAGTTTAAAATTGAATGTCTGTTGAATGTAGAGTCGGTCCATGAATTTTATGTTGTGTCACATAATATGAGGCTCGGACTGCTTTGAATCATGTCAAGTCTCAGTTTATTTAGTTACAAATGAGGCTCAAACTTAAGTTTGAGCCTCTAAGCTTTTCCAGCAAACATGATAGTATATTTAACTTGAATCTATTTTGAAATTTTGAAATTTTAAGTTCGAGCCTATTACATTGAATACTCTCTTACATTTCAAAAGAACTAACTGAAGGTGAAACTTAGGTTTGGATGTCGATTCAAGTTGGAGTTTAAAATTGAATGTCTGTTGAACGTAGAGTTGCAGAGGTTTGAACTTATGTTTGAACCTCTATTCAATGTGCAGTTTGAAGGGCTTGAACTAAATCTATTCAAGTTGGAATCTAACAAGCTCGAACTTAATTTTGAGAATCAGAGAAGATTAAACTTCAGTTTGACAAACCCAAACTTAAGTTTGTAAATCAGACAGGATTGAAATTCAAACTATGAACTTTAGCTTGAATTTCATTTCAACTTGGATCGAGAGAGTTTGAGCCTATATTCAATTTGGAGCCTCTGAATCATATCAAGCTCAAGATTGTTTGGTCACATGATATGAGGCTCAAATATAAGTTCGAGCCTCTCAGGTTCTCCAAGAAATAGATTGATATTTTTAACTCAAATCTGCAAGACCTAAGCCTCTGAATCATATCGATTTGAGCCATTTAGGTTCAAGAGGACTAATATCTTCTTGCATGTACAAGGGCTAAGCCTCTGAATCATATCAAGTTGAGTCTATTATGGCAAATGAAATGAAGCTCAAACTTTTTCAACTTTTCCAAAAGTTGTTGGAAAGTAGCCTCTTAAATCATGCATCAAAAGAGCTAATAGGCTTGAACTTAAGTTCGAGCCTTTGAATAGCAAGATGATCAAAAGCTGAAAAGTTTAAGTCTCTGAAAGATGAACAAAAGATGCTCGATCCTAAGTTCGAGCCTCTTAACTCTTGCAAGACATATCCGGGTTGAACTTAACTTCAAGCGTTTGAATCCTATCAAGTTTGTTCACATGGCCCATGAGTTTTGAGTCTGTTGTGTCACATAATATGAGGCATGAGGCTCGAACTTAAGTTTGAGCCTTTTAATCATATCAAGTTTCAGTCTATTGAGTTAGATGATATGAGTTTGAGCCTCTTAGCTTTTCCAGCAATAAGAATTGAATCTCTCTTGAACTTAGAGTTGAAGAGGCTCAAACTCAAGTTTGAAGCTCTATTCAATGTGCAGTTTGAAAGGCTCGAACTTAAGTTTGAGCCTCTATTCAATTGGGAATTTGAGGAGCTCAAAATTAAGTTTGAGAGTCAGAAAGGATTCAACTTGAGTTTGAGTTTCAATTCAACTTGGAGATAGAGAGAGATTGAGCCTATATTCAATTTGAGTCAGACTTACCTCTATTCAAATTTGAGTAATGTAAGTTTCGAACATAAAGTGTTTCGAACATAAAGTGGAACCTCTATTCAGCTGAAGTCAGTATTGTACACACTAAAATACACACATACAAAGACATACATAACATCATTTTAGGGATGGTTTGAGTGCCTCTTCACATGCTAGCATGAAAATGAAGTTAGAGATTTTTATTCTTGTAGTTTCCTTGATTTTTGACTAGACTCAAAGTTAAGTCCAATTAGTGAATGTTTGTATATGCGAATATGGATTATTGTTTGTGGAAATGATGTTTGTGTTCTAGTTCTAATTCAATTGACTATTTTTACAATAATTATTGAAAGAATGATCAATTGAATAGCATTGTTAATTTCTCATTTATTCTTTTTACAGGCAAAATCAAGATGGCAACAAAGCAAACTATATCTGGTCAACTTGAAGAAAGAGAAAACTAGAAAGGAAAGAGAGTCATCTTGTTGGATCATGAAAAGCGTGAAAGATATGCAACTGCTATTGTTTTATTGGTAAATCCATGGGATGCTATAAATTGCAAAGAGTTGGGAGAAAGTTGCCTAGGTGTTATTATGGATGAAACTCTCGATCCATCAACTTTGGATCCAACTTTGAAATTGGTGAGTTGGCCTATACTCCAAATCATTACAGAAGATGGTGAGCCTATGATACAAAAATTAGGCTTTAACTCATTGTATGACATTGAAGATGATCATTGCAATGGTATTGAGGATGTGGATCTTGAAGCTGGAGAGAATCCAAATTTTTGCTTTACGTCATCATACAACATTGATGATGATAATTGCAATGGTATTGAGGATGTAGATGTTGATAAGAATTATTCTCATGCTATTGATATTCAACATTGTTTTGATGATATACAAGTTGTTTCTCCTCTTCGACTGGAATCAGATCAACAAGAGGATTTCCATATTGAAAATAGTAACTGTGGATATTTTGAAGTGAACCAAAAAAAAGAAGTTACATCCACAAGGTTAAAAAAAGTAGTACATTGGCTCCTAATAAGAGATGCTCATTTGAGAGAATTTAGATGGTTTCAATGCATGATTGTTGTGAACAGAGATGTTTTCAAGTAGCTAGTAGGGCTAAAATAATGGATGCAAGATTAAACTTTTGGGGACAATGCTATTCAGATAGATGCAAATATGTATTGGATTGCATGAATATGGTCTACAAAGGTAACTGTGTGAACTCAAGTCAGCGCTTGAGTTTTAATTTCACGTTTGATGCAAAAGAAGTATGTATCAAGGCATGGTATTTAATTCATGGTATTGGAAAGAGCTCATTTTATAGGCTACGAGAAAAGTTTCTACTTGGTCAAAAGGTATCCATTCATGGGAATAATGGAATACTTAGAAAAAGTATCAAACATGTAGAAATAGCAAAAGCTTTGATACATGATTTCATTGATAATAATGCATATCAAATGCCACACAAGTTAAGAACATGTATTGATGGTTCTCGTGAAACATAAAGAGTCCTTCCATCACATTATAAACAAGTGGATATTCTTTGAGAGGTGAATACGACATTAGAGAGTTTGGGATATAATAAATTATCTCAACCAACATTTTCAAGAATGTGGAATACAGAATTTAGAACAGTTTCTTTATCAAAGTCGGGTACCTTCTCCAAATGTGACTTTTGTAAAGGAATAAAAGCAAAATTACAATCTACTAAAAACCATGAAGAACGTGCAAGATATTTAGCACAAAGAAGATCTCATATGCTACGTCAAATGAGTTGTAGAAATCTATATTATGCTTGGAGAGTTTCCTCAAAATTATTTCCAAATAAATATTTATGCATTATTCATGATAAAATGGATCAAAGTAAAACAGCTATACCACAGATTGGACCAGTTCCAAAATCTCTTAATGGCATTGAGAGATTACCAATATCTTTAACAAGAAAGCTTACTCATGGACATGGACAATGTGCTTATGGTCATTTTGCTTTAGGATTATGGCCCGCTGATCCAAATTTCACAATTGCATCTATTTCAATGTGTTTACGAAACTTAGAAAAAAAAGATAGTCAGTTGTATCGAGATTTGGGATTGAAGAGTTCTGGTGTGAATTACACAAAGAGTCTATTTTATTCTTTGTTATGGCGTGATGCACTTTATCATCATATGGATGTATTAAAGGAGCAAATTTTATATGACAATGTAACACAATGTAATATTACATGTGAAAATCAAAGTAATTCATTTAAGGAATTACCTAGAACATTATTTTTGCAACTTGATAATTGTGGTTCAGAAAATAAGAATCGCTATGTCTTTGCATATTTGTTTTTGTTGGTTGCTAATGGGATATTTGATATGGTGCAACTTGGATTCCTTATGGTTGGACATACACATGAGGATATTGATGCTTTATTTAGTTACTTTTCAGAAAAGCTCAGAAAACAATCTATCTTTAGTTTTCCACATCTTATGAGAACTTTTAATGAATGTTGCAGCATGCATCCGACACCTTTTCTTATACAAAAAGTACCAGATTTCAAAAAATTTGTCAAAGGGTACTTAAATGATGGAGCAGATACTCTTATTGGGCATTCGAAAACATTGCAGTTCAGATTCTACATGAGTCAAGGGGTACCCTTGATGCAATATAAATTCCATCCAAAAAATATTGATTGGTTACCTGCAAATGGTATAGAGCTATGGAAGAAAAATGAAGATGGCATATCGAAGCTTCTTGAAGGCATTCCAAAATTATTGCCACCTAGTGAGTATGTGAAGGATAATGAAAGGGTCATGGAAGGACTTTTGAGATATGCCAATAGGTGGAAAATGCATCTGAAAGAGAAGGGGGATAACTCAGATTATGGAAAATGGATTAATCCGGTACTTACTTATTGGAAAAACCTTATGGAGGTTTTTAAATCTCAAATAATATGGAAGGATACATTTTATCATGATTTTTGGCCAAAAAGTGAATGCAAAACATTTGGATCTTCAAATCTTGTGCAAGATAATACATTTGATAATGAAGATGCAGGTGAAAATGATGTACACTTTTGTGGTCCATTTCATAACAAACCAGCAAAGGAATTTGATCCATGCCTTGATGTGAGAAAAGGAGACTTCGTTCTCATAGAACCATGTGATGCAATGTACCCTGTGTGGCTTGGCATGGCGGAAACTGAAGTTAATCAAACTAGAGAATCAGAAACATATCTTAAGGTTCAGATACAATATTGGATACCTATTTCAAAAAGGAAAAACATCAGTGATGAAGAACTATATAGGGATTGTTGGACAAAATATTGAAGAGAAAATATTGCTGATCCTCAACGTTGGGAGAATACTTCTTCCATTCTTTGGGCTTGGACACCAAAAGGTGGGCACAAACCAAATAAAACCAAATTTACAACAACAGTGATATGGAAGGTAAAACAAAGCCAAGGGAAAGAAGATGAAGGATTTGAACATTTGAGCTACTTCTCTAATGAAAATGATTGTAATATGTAATTCAATTATAATACCTCTAATGAAGATGATTGTAATTTGTAATTCAATTATAATAGCTTATGTGTTTTCTTTTGTAAATCATCCCAAGCTTGTGTTTTCTTTTGCTTTGCTAACTTTTTATGTTGCAGGAATTAATGTCAAAGAGATGGCTTTGCTAACTTTTTGTGAAGGAAATAATGTTGACTAGATGGCTCTCCATTAGCACCAATGTTGTTCACTACAAAGGGATAGTATTGACAACATTAAATTAGAGGGATTATTATTATGTATTTAATTTATTTCGGTGTTTCTAAACACCATACAATGTCGAGATCATTCAATTAGGTGGATATTTAGCCGTACATTAAATTTAATTAGGTGTTTCTAAACACCATATGTTTTTGAGATAATTTGCTTTAAATGGATAATTATAGATTCAATTATATTTTCTCATCATTTAATAATATTCTATGTTATTCATGAATTTTGGGTTTTCTTGAAGTCATTTTCTTTTTATATTTTGAAGATATTGATTCAAATGATTGGATGTACACACACAACACACACACACACACACACACACACACACACACACACATATATATATATATATATATATATATATATATATATATATATATATATATATATATATATATATATATATATATATATATATATATATATATATATATATATATATATATATATATATATGTGTGTGTGTGTGTGTGTGTTTGAACTTTCTTTATCTATAAATTATATATATAAGTTGAAATTTCTTTATGTATGAATATATCTTTATAATTTGAAAATATTTAATTAAATAATTGATATGGTTATGTACATATATATACACATTGCTCACACATGCACATACACATACATAGTGCACACACACACACACACATATATATATATACATATATAAATAAATAAATATATATATATATATATATATATATATATATATATATATATATATATATATATATATATATATATATATATATATATATATATATATATAGATATATATATATATATATATATATATATATATATATATATATATATATATATATATATATATATGTATGTATGTATGTATGTATATATATATATATATAATATCAATATTTAATATAATTTTTAAAGTACTTGTTACTTTTAAAAGATTTCATTTGTTTTATCTTTTAATCTAATTTCATTATGTTTATAAAACTAAGATAATCAATTTTGATTTTTGTAATATTAAGGTCAATCTTCTTTTTCTTGGAATTTCCATTCAAGAACTAGTGTAAAGTCATAATAAATTGCTCAATGTTGAGTTTTGTCAGCTGTCTCATTAATATGCTGAATCTTCAGTCTTCGAATTAATATTTTGCTTCTTATATAGAAGTTCAATCTTAGTGTGACTAATATGGTTTATAATTATTTTGAGAGTTCAAAGAGCCTCTTACATATACTCAAAGCTTTATTTTTTAAAAGGACTAGAATAATGAGACTATATGAGGTTGAAACTCTAATATTGATCCCTTAAACAATTATTGACAATATGAATATTTTTATCCACTTAGGAAGAGGCTCATTGAGTTCAAACGTAGTTACAAAATGAGGAGCAACTTAAGCCCAGCCCAAGTCCCTTCCAATTTGCAATATTAGGCCCGAGCTAAGATTTGAAGATTTTGTTATCAACAAGAGAAGAAACTACCTGGAGAAGCTTGAATATCAATGTTGAGCTATTTTTAAGATATTTAAATAATATGAATCATTCAAAAAACATAGAATTGGAAAACATAGATTTGTCCCAAACTCATGAATAAGATCAATCTTCTTTTTCTTGGAATTTCCATTGATGAACTAGTGTTTAAAGTCATAATAAACTGCTCAATGTTGAGTTTTGTCAGTTGTCTCATTAATATGCTCAATCTTGAGTCTTCGAATTAATATTTTGCTTCTTATATAGAAGTTCAATCTTAGTGTGACTAATATGCAAGTTTATAATTATTTTGAGAGTTCAAAATGCCTCTTACATATACTCAGAGCTTTATTTTTTTTAAGGATAGAATGATGAGACTACATGAGGTTGAAACTCTAATATTGATCCCTTAAACAATTATAAATTGTAATATGTATATTGACAATATGAATATTTTTATCCACTTAGGAAGAGGTTCATTGAGTTCAAACCTTAGTGTTGTAAATTAGTCCCTTCCAATTTGCAATATTAGGCCTTAGCTAAGATTTGAAGATTTTGTTATCAACAAGAGAAGAAACTACCTGGAGAATCTTGAATATCAATGTCAAGCTATTTTTTAAGATATTTAAATAACATGAATCATTCAAAAAACATAGAGTTGGAAAACATAGAATTGTCCCAAAATCATGAATAAGTCCCATTTTTCATGAATAGGCCTTGAAAGGAAAAGATTCTCCATAAGTTTTTATGATATTTTTTTGAGATGGTGTGATGAACATGGGCTAGCCATGCCCTAGATACTTGTTTATTGATCATTGGTTTTTGGTGACCATTCTCAGTAGAGGAGACTCTGTTGAAATTTTCAAAAATATATATAGTTCTATGAGACATTGGAGCAAGAGAACTTTACTAGTTGTTCTCATTTCATATATGTTGGATTGATACAAATTGTATAAATTCCAATTTATTCTGATTTAATATTTTATTCAAGTCCCATGAATTGATATTTGATGCAAGCCGCATCCTTCACAACTCTAATTGAGTTGATTTATCATATAATTTCTCATTTTTGAACTCAAGATGAGTTGATATTTGAGATACTTATGAGTGATAGAGTCATAGGAATGACTCTCTTCTTTCCATCAAGGGAAGGAAACACTTCAGGATTTTATTTATTATTATTTAAGGTTGTGAGTACTCACCAAGTTATTCTTATTAGTTTGGAGAGAAGTTTTTGACTTTAATCTCATACACCATCTATGTGGGGTATAAAGTTTGGTGGTATGCGACATCAAACTTTGTATTCTACCTGGGTGTAGGACACATGGTATGGGAGAGAAGTCTCTGAGAGTGTATTTTTTATATGATTTGGAGTTCATTCATATGATCTTCTTATTATTAAGCAGCAGAGGGGCAGTTGAGGCAGTCACTCTGTATGTGATCGCAAACAAGGCAAGTCCGCAGGCAAGTAGCCTAGAAGAGGAAAGGCAAGGTTTGCACATAAGAACTATGAATAGACAATTGCATTAAGAAGAAATTTTTAAAGTACCTAATACTTTATTTGATATGCCTAAGAATATGCCATGGTCCATACATAGTGTGTATGAGGTGAGCTAGATGCTTAGCCTAGTGTGCTATGAGTCTGCACACATCTACTTACCATTGTTCCGTGTATTCATTGGACTTACATTATGGTTGTCATGGACAAAGGAAACCATCCCAAACCTTAGATTCCATGTGAACCCTGTATCTCACGATTGGTTCAGAATTAGGAGAAACCAATGCTCCCATTGCGTCCATAACATGCCAAAACCCTAAGATTGATTGTCCACTTGCCTGATTCGGATATCTAGAGCTCATGTTTCAAATTGATGACATCATTGATGACATCATCAATTCATAACCGCCCTTCATGAGCCGCCCTTGAAAACCTATATAAGGAGGGGTTGGCCACATTCATAATCATTCTTGCCAATACAAGTCTTGGGAGCTCAAGTACTCTCCAAGTTCTAGTTCTTGTTCTTTTCTTGTTCCTTGTTCCAATCCTGTTTAGTCTTGTATCCTGGACATCTTGTCTTGTCCTCTTGTAATCTCGTAGTACGAGATGTTGTAGAGTTCTTTCTTGTATCTAATTCATCTCCCGGAAGGGAGTTCTTGTAATCTAGAGATCTTGTTTCATACTTACGATCCCGAGTTGTGGGATCTCCTATATCATCTCTAGTCGAGTTGTTCATACCTATTAGTCCGAGGTTGTGGGACATCTTGTATCAATCATGTATTCTTGTATCATTTCCCCTTTGTGGGTGATCTTGTAATCATAAGTGTATTTCCGAAATCTTATCTACTGCAGTCAGAGAGCACAATCTAGTGCTCCCCTGACAGTTTGGCAAGACTAACTTCCATCCAAGACCAATCATCATGGAGAATGCTTATGGACAGATTGTAGCATCACTTCAGAGTCTCCAAAAATAAGTCGAAGACCTAACTCATCGACAGACACAAATCAAGGTGGGACATCCATGGCATGTAGGTGCACTCCTCCAAGAATTACAAGAATGAATCGGGAGTCTTCAAACAAATCAAGGTAGTATGCAAGTAAATCAATGACCTAGTACATCCTTCATGAGGGGAACCTAAGATCTCCATGCCACAAAAGTTAGATGGTGATCACACAAAGTTCCGGGGATTCTTGCAACAAGTCAAATTGTACATCCGTATGCAACCTGATAGATACCTTGATGATGCATCCAAGGTCGGTTTTATTGGAACCTTGCTCTATGGTCAAGCATTATCATGGTTCGCCCCAATCTTGGAGAAGGATATGGCCGTACTTCATGACTATGAGGGGTTTCTTAGAGAGATCATCGCCACATTTGGAGATGCAGACATGAGTCGAGTGGCAAAAAAAAACTTCGAAAGCTACGTCAAGGTAACCGCTCTGCCTCCTATGCATTAGAATTTAGGCAGTTGATATGTGACCTCATTTGGCACGAAGATTATTTCATAAGCCGATTTAGATGGGGCTTAAGGGATGATGTGAAGGACCTTCTACTCACAATGCCAGAGGTGAAGACATTGAATGAATACATCAGCCAAGCCATTCAATGTGATAACCGCATTTTTGAAAGGAAACAAGAAAAACAAGTAGAAGGAAGACCTCGTCAATGGAAACCTTTCCAGCCTAGTCCTAGATGCGTCTATGCCCGAACCTATGCAGATAGATTTAACTAGGTTCCTGCCTCTAACACCACAAGAGAAACAAAGAAGGAGGGATAAAAAGTTATGTCTATATTGTGGAAACCCTAGACACATTTCAGTTAATTGTCCCAACATGAGAACGAACTCAAAAGTCGCAGCCACCCTTGTAGAGCAGGGAAACGAGGAAGTCCAATTGTAAAAGAGACCATACAATCGGACCATGAAATAAGAAAGGGTCTCCTAATTCCATCCACACCCGTAGAAACATGTCTTGCCCCTGTCAAGTTAATCATGTCTAAGAAGACCCTTTCCATTATAGCTCTGGTAGATTCAAGAGCGTCCTCATGTTTCATTGATGAAGGACTCATTGAGAAACATGGAATTCTGGTACTTTGGAAGAACAGACCAGTAGTAGTTGAAGCAGTAGATGGATGGCCTCTAGCATTGGGGAATATAACCATGGAAACCATACCACTAAGAGTACACCTTGGTGACCATGATTCACACATATGTTTCAATGTAATATCGAGTCCAATAAAAATGGTTATCATTAGAATGCCGTGGTTAAAGCAATCTTAATATGATGCTATCATGAAAAATGGTACTTGGTCTTTATGTGACTTGCCTCTTGGAAAAAAGGCCATTGGCACTAAGTAGGTATACAAGCTAAAGTGTAAACCTGATGGAACATTTGACAGGTATAAGGCTAGGCTGGCTGCAAAGGGTTATGCACAGGAAAGAGGCATTGATTTTGATGAAACCTTCACTCCTACATGTCTAATGACTACTGTTCATAGCATCTGTGCACTTCCAGCTCATCATGGTTGGAATGTACATCACTTGGACATTAATATTGCATTTGTGAATGGTGATTTGCCTGAAGAAGTGTATATTTTCAACCCGTTGGTTTGTGCAAAAAGGGCATGAAAAAGAGGTGTGTAGGTTAAAGAAGGCATTACATGGTTTGAAGCAAGCACCACATTCTTGTTATGAAAAGATACATGCCTATCTGATTGCACATGGCTTTGAGAACAGTCCAACTGAAAGCACCTTATATGTTAAGCATGCTAATTATGTGCTTTTGATCATTGTTATGTATGTTGATGACATGCTACTCACTGGTCCTCATGACAAGCATATTACTGATTTTAAGGATGATTTGCATGCCTTATTTGAGATGTCTGATTTGGGACATTTGCATCATTATTTGGGCATTGAAATTATGCAAGTTGATGGAGGAATGGCTTTGTGTCAAAGGAAATATATTGACACATTGTTTCCATGTTTTGGCCCTTAAGATAGTAGACCCATTGCCACTCCCATGGAGGCAAGTTTATGATTGAGTCTTCATGATGCTGGAGATGCATTTGATGCTCTTCTCTATGAGTAGGGTATTGGATGCTTCATTTATTTATGCATTACTTGGCCAGATATTTAGTTTGTTACTCAAAGATGAACATGTTTATGCATTTCCCAGGTGTTAAGCATTGGTAAGAGGTTAAGAGAATCTTTCGCTACTTGAGTGGTACCAGACTACTTGGATTGTTTTATCCCAAGGGGGATCACTATCGCTAGATTTACATGGTTTTTGTGACTCTAACTCAGCTGGTTTTTATGACACTCATGTGCCCACTAGTGGGTTTTGCTTCATGATTGGTGGCTTATGTATATCTTGGTTGAGCATGAAGTAGCCTACGATGGCCACTTCCACTTATGAGGCTGAGTATAGGGAAGCTTTCAGAATGATTGTTGAGTGTGTGTGGCCCAAATGCCTTATGGTTAATTTGGGTGTTGGTCAGTCTTTTATCACCACCATCTTCACTAACCATGAGAGCGCATTGGCAGCTACAAGAAACCCTATATTCCATGCTAACAGTAAGCATATTGAGGTGCATTATCATTATGTCAGGGATCGGTTCTCTGCTAGGAAGGTCATCTTGAGATATGTACCCAGAGAGGAGAGCATTGCAGAGCTTTTCACGAGGGCTCTCCTAGGGAGAAATTTGAAGCTTTCCAAAAAGCTTTGGGCTTACTTCCCTTTGTGGATTGATTCCACATACCTTGGCACTTCCTTGTACATGAGTGCTATCTCCTTGTTCACGGCATCACTTTTAGGGGGGATTTGTTGATATATTTAGGTAGTGATGTGTGTGAACACTATAGGACCACTGGCGTACTTTTTTCCCTCTTTGGGAGGTTTTTTTCTCACGGCTTGTATATATGCCTATTGCCCTAATGGGCTACTTATCTTTGTGCATTCTTGTGGTAATACATTCAGTATTGTGTGTTGTGCTCCAAGCTTCTTCTTCTTCCTTGTGTTGTTCGCGTGCTTCTGTAGACCTCAAACTCCAACAGTGTGAAGCTTGTGTTTTGGGAAAATTGCAGCACTTGTCATTCCCAAAGGATGGTTCAGTTCGAGCTACTTAGAAATTGCAACTTTTTCAAAGCGATGTCTATGTCCTATGCACATACCCTCTTTTTGAGAATATCTTTACTTTGTGTCTTTCATTGATGATTTTTCCAGGCATGCATGGAAAGATCCATTGAAAGCAAAGTTGAAAGCATTTATGCGCTTCAAACAGTTTTTTCTTTTGGTTGAGAATCTATCAGCATGTAAAATGGGCGCCCTCCATACTAATCATGGGGGGGATATATGTCTTCTCATTTTAATACATTTTTGTTTGAACGTGTGAGAAAACATTAGTGTACAATGGTGTATACACCTCAATAGAATGGAGTTGCTGAATTGAAGAATAGGTCGCTCATGGACATGGAAAGGTGTATGGTCAAGAGTGAGGCTTTACAACATAGTTTCTGGCTTGAGGCTATTATGTGTACAACATATGTACTCAATAGGTGTCCCACCAAAACATTGTTGTTAACCACTCCATACGTACTCAGTTGTAGGTCTTTGGTTGTTTGGCATATGCATTACTAGCTGAACAACAATGCAAGAAATTGGATGATAAAGAAGTGAAATGTATTTTCTTGGGTACATTTCTGAGAGGAAAGTCTATCATGTGTATGATCCATAGACTAAATGCACGTACTCTGCTTAGTCACAACGTTGTTTTTGTATAAGGTGCTATTCAGCCATTACTTTCATGTACTCAAGAGACATATGTTAGCTCCAAAGACATGTATGATACGTTGCTGCCTCTTTTTACAGGTAGACAGTCTAGTGCTGGTCCTAATGAGGCAACTTCTCATCCTTTATAGGTTCTTTGTCATGATACAGATCATTCCATTTCTTATGCAGATTTACATGAGTACTTTATGATGAGAGAGCTGAAATTTAGGAGGTAAAAACTATGCCAAAATGGTTGGTGTAGAATTTGCGTGACAACAGATTAGATGCACTTCTATCATATCATACTCGTTCTAGCTGTCATAATGCTTCTTTTGAATTAGATTGTTATGCTATGGTTTCCTCTAGTCTCAACAACCTTATATTCCTAACCAGCCAAATACTTAATGGCAAACTCATACTCATTTAATAATTGAATCCAACACTTTACCAAGGTGAAACACTCAGTCTTATGAAACCTTTCTTCAAAAGATCATCTATTTGAATTTGAAGCTCCTTTAATTCATGTATGTTAAATCTATAAAGTGCTCTAGAATATGGTTGACTCCCTACATACAAGTCAATGGTGTGGTCAATTTGTCTAGGTGAAGGTATACCAAGAAGGCCTTCTGGAAATACATCTGCATATTCTTTCAAAAGATCTACATAATTTAGAAGACTTTGATCATTATCTTCCTCATGAAGATTGTTCACATACACTATAATTTTTCTACACCCATTGTGTATACCTCTAACTATTTGCATAACAGAAATAAAAATTGGTTTAGGATTATGTGCATCACCTAGAATGTGGATAGATTCACTACTTAACCCTAAAGTGTATTTTCTTTTTTTGCAATCAATTGGTCCGGAATTGTGAGCTAATGACTCCATGATTGTGATTGCATCAATATGTTTCATCTCAATCACATAAACACTTCAAGAGACCTATTGGAAAAAGTACATGGAAGGTTGTCAATGTATCCTTTTGTATAGTGCACTCATCCATTGGCCATCTCTACAGGTCTTCGTATCTGCACTAAGGGGCACCCCTAAATTTTGTACCAATTTTAAAGATAGAAAACAATGTGTACTACCATAATTGATAAAAAATCTGATTTTAAGAATGGAAATCATATTCGAAATCCTAATTTAGAAGCCTTTGGGAAAGAACTAGCCATCATGTGATGTAAGTACAGTTAGGGCACTTACTTCATCATCTGATTTCTCAATTATTCTACCTTTCTTGATGATGTTTATCGCCTTTGATTATGGAGGCCAAAAGATTGCCTTGTTTGGGCACTCACATGTCTGATACCCTTGCTCCCCAAAACGAAAACAAAGACGAAGAATTTTTGCCTACTCAATAAAATCAAGGTCATGTTGCCAATGGATGGGTTGATGCCTCCTTTGATTTTCCACTTAAGCAAGATTGTTACCTTGGTTATTGGAAGATAGAATCTTCTTTGAATTGTTCATGTTTGTTGCAAAATGTCTCTCTTGCCTATGTCCCATTGCAAAGAATCTGGTTTTATTCACCTTCTACAACTTAAACTTGTCAATCGTGTCACGATTCTCGGCCATCCCTACAACATCCAAAAGATTGACACATCTAGATCCCTTGACTTGATATGGAAGTTCCTCACAAAGCCCTTCAATAAAGTTGATCTTCAAAGCATCACCACTAACCTCCAATGCTTATTTGTGAATATGTAGGAGCTTCTCTTTCTACTCAGCAACAGAGAAGCTTTGTTTGTCACTTTCGTGTTGGCAAAAATTGTAGAACTCCATCTTCTTCTTCATATGGTAATGTGGAGAGCAATAGCATTTTTCTTCTTGCTCTCTAAATTCCTTCCACAGAACTAGACGAGAACACATCTGAGTCTACATATAGGATTTCCACCATAGATTTGAGATGCCACGCAATTGAAGGATCCCAACTTTTGCCTTAGATTGCCCATTAAATTATCATAGATCAAAGAAATCCTCTAGCTCTTCAGTCCATGCCTCTCGATCTTCACCGCTCCTCCTGTCTCCATCAAAATCATTCAATTTTTCCTTCTTGAAGGTGAATCAGATAAAGAGAAATTCTAATTATAGATGTAAATAAATGGATAAAATAGCTTTGGAAAATATCCTTTCAATGACCTACCTCCCAACCACCCCCAAGCTATCACAATCTCATTCACACTCGCACTCTCAATCACACTCTCACTCTCACTCTCACTATCAATCACAATATTATTCTCCGATTCCTAGTTTCTCCCTCTTCGATGTGTATGTCTTCTTATAGGAGATTTGTTCATCGCCCCAAAGACAATGATTTCTTTAGTGGTACCTATCCAAAAATAGAAGAAAACCACCAAAAGGACATATCCAAAGAAATGCATAAGCCGGCATGACAACACTTAAGCATCAAAATCACGGATTAGAATAGAAATAGAGAAGCTCTCTTTTTTTTTGAAGTGTTGGAAAATGGCACTTTTTGAAGCCTTGTAACTAAAAAATGGTAAGGCATTAGCTTAATCTTGTGAGAGACACTTTTATTTAATTTTCAATTTGCACAAGTGTTAGAAATGAGGTAGGTCCAAATCCGTCTCCAAGTACCACTTTTGAGCCTTGCAAGGTTAGAACTTTTAGAGAGACAATAAAATCAAGGCATTTTCTTATAGTGAACTAAATGTAGAGCCCTAAACAAGTTACTAAGACAATGACTCAGAAAAATTTCATAGAGGAACTTTTATTCTCCTAAGCATGCTCTACCTTTCTCTCATATAGATGTTTTCCTAATTCTTTTATCTTAACGTTCAATTTTCAATGAGAAAACATGACACAAATAAGGTCTAAAGAGAGAATATGATTTTTTTCATCCCAAAACTTTTCCTACATACATAAAATAACCTAATTTTTGAATCTAACCATTATGCCTACAATGAACTTAAGAAAAATTCAAAATGAATTCTTTCACTAGCAAAAGGCTTATTACATTGCATTTTTGCATGCAAATAAGCTTGTACCGTGTTTTATGTGTTTGTAACCGATGATGCAATGTATGCATATGTATGTGTGTGTGCATGAGTTTGTATGGGCATTGGTTTGTAATGTATGCTTATATTGGTATTGTGCCTATATGCACAAATGCGAGTGTGCTAGCACTTCTGCATGTGAACAAGGTCTAATGTATATTCATATAAATTATTTTATAAAGCGGTAATGGAATGAAGGGGAAACGGAATATGTGGTCACTTGGATGGTGTGGAAAGATGAAAATGGGGAGATGCTATTTGGAAAGATAAAGGGAGTATGCACGTGAGTTCATCTCCCGGAGGGGAGTTCTTGTAATCTAGAGATCTTGTTTCATACTTACGATCCCGGGTTGTGGGATCTCCTGTATCATCTCTAGTCGAGTTGTTCATACCTATTAGTCCCGGGTTGTGGGACATCTTGTATCAATCATGTATTCTTGTATCGTTTCCCCTTAGTGGGTGATCTTGTAATCAGAAGTGTATTTCCGAAATCTTGTCTACTGTAGTTAGAGAGCACAATCTAGTGCTCCCCTGACAATGGTTCTCATTCTATTTGGGAGAGATAGATTATTACAATAGTTGATTAGAGATACCTCATTCCTAGTTGTGAATAATTTGATCATAGTGATGAATCAGATTATGGTTAGAGATAAATCAAGTTTCATCCACTTGGAACATCGTGCATGTTATTATGGAGAAGGCGGTGGTAGTTCCACTTGCTGCTATACTTTCTTAGCACGTCTTCACTTGGCATGATGGACTTTGTTCCATAGAGTGGATTGGGGTTTATTTTTTATGGGAGATATTTTGATCCATAGTTTGGATTATTACATGATAGATTGAGATTTCGATCCATAGTTTGGATGTGAGAGATTGAGATTTCGATCCATAGTTTGGATTATTGACAGATTGATATCTTGTTCCATAGTCTGGATCATTGATAGATTATCATCTTGGATTCATTGTTTGGATCATGATGAGACTTTCTTGAGTTTCATTTTTATTATAGTGAGTAAATCAAGCAGATTTACTCGAGCTTTGAGATTAAGCAATATTTGGAAAATATTTCCATTTCATTTTAGTAGTCTTCCACAGAGAGTGGAACATAATCAAATTGTTTTTATTGATCATAATATTTTTTTGTTATTCTAGCAGAGTAAGTGATTTTGCACAATTATACCATATGACAAGAGCAATTTTCCAAAGTTCTCTATAGGTGACAAGCCGTCACAAGCTAGTGGTCAAGGTCTAGGCATATGGAGTCCGAGGATATTTTGAGTACCTATGGACTCATTGGGCCTTAGAGGGACTATAAGTTTGCCAAAGGCTAGGACTACTATTGATTGGTGGAAATGCTAGATACGAAGCACAGAGACTAGTTGTGTACCTTTTGAACATCTAGTATTTCAGACACCTAGCCCACTCTACTCTTATTATTTGGAATCACAGATTCTGATTCCTTGGTTTATAGCTCCTTCTATATCATTGAGAACACTGATCTTTAGAAGGGGGATAGAGGGTTATATTCTAGATATGTTCATGCCTGGAGGAACGAGAAGTTCCTTGCTCGGGGGATAACCAAGGCCAAAAGCCAGAGGGTTCATACAAGGTACCTATTCATGATGGCTATATGAGTAGAGGAACCTTAGGGAGAACTCTAGATGGTGACTAGGCAAGGGATATAAACAGGCTGGGTAGGTGAGTCCCAAGCATTTCATTATCCACTTCTCACAATTAGGGGATCAAAACCTCTTCATTTTTGTGGTTCCAAAATCATGATCTATGCTCGTTTCGGCCTTCGAATGTACTATCATAGCTCTTGTGCATGCTATTATGTCTTTTTGTGCCAAAGATATATAGAGGTTTTAGGTTTCAAGTATAAGCATCTCAAAGTTTGCTATAGGTTTAACACAACTCATTAGGATAGTTCTATTCAACTTTTTCAGATATAATCACTTATTTGCATCACGATATTAGTTAGTGGCCATGACTAAAAGCAATGATGTATTTCATAGGTTCCCTGTTGAGGATAAGTTGGCTGCTATGCATTACCCATTGTGGGCTTATATGATGCATCATGTATTGTTCACAAAAGAACTATGGAACATTGTGCAAGGTGTTGAAAAACGTCTTATTAAACGTGAAAATATAGGTATTGAAGCTAATGTAAATGGCATTGAAGATCGTGATATTAGATAGATTTTTGTTCGAGTTGTGGATCGTATTGCACCTACTATAGAGCAAGTTCGTTGGGATGGCAAAGATGCTCAGGCACATGCATTGATTGTCTTGTCTGTCAAAGGTGCCATTATTCCTCACATTCGCTCTTGTAGAACAACTAAGGATGCTTAGGATACACTTAACACATTGTACCAAGCTAGGAATGAGGCTTATGTGCTTACCTTTAAAAATAGTTCGAGAGTAAGCACATGAATGAAGGTGATTCTATGGAAAGTTTTCTGACAAAAATCAAAGCTTGAAGGAACAATTGATTTATACTAATGAAGTTATACTAGATAGCTCACTTGTGTACACCATTCTAAATGGTCTTCCTAATTCATATCATGGTTTTGCTTCTACTCTTTGTTTGATGATGAAATGCAATCCAAATGCCTTAACATTTGAGGAGTTACTCTCTGTTTTGTTGCATGAAGATCATTCTAGGCACAATCGGTCCATTATGTGTGCTGTAGATCATCTTTCCTAGCTAGTGAGAAGGGCAAATGTAATTGGAGCTCATCTACTAGCAAGCAAAAATCTGCAAATGCTGCACATTTGAGAAAGGAAGAGCAAGATGAGAAGAATTTAGAAAAGCAGAAAATCTTTTGTAAGTTTGTAAAGGAAATACGCATGTCATAAAGAACTGTCCAAAACTAGCTACAAAAGAGGCAAAGAAAAAAGAGGGTGAAATGGGCATTGTAGAGGCCTCTACACTGAAAACAAAGTCTGCTAATCTTTTGTAGAATGAAGATAGGATGTTTATTAATTCTTGCAATTTTCACCCATCCTCTTATGCGCAATGTATGTGGTCAGTAGACTCAGATGCTTGGTATTTTGATAGTGGCGCCACCAAACATATTACCTCGTAGCATAGTTTCTTCAATTCCCTTGAGCCTTCTCCTATAAGGAATACTATCCCATGCGCGAACCAGGCCTCTTCTCTTGTCATGGGTGTTGGTAAGATCATTTTGACTAGTGCTGATGGTAGTTCTTTCACTTTGTCGGATTCTTTATTTGTGCTAGGGATCAAGAAAACTTTGTTAGCATTTTCAGCATTAGCCAAGATTGGCTTGGTTGTGAAATTTGTTGATGACAGATGTAGAGCTCATGATCTCTCAAATGGGGACATCATTATTGCTTTTGGCATTTTATGTCATGGGCTGTATAAGCTCATAAACTATGAAAAATTTGTGAATGATTGAGCATGTGCACTACATGATTCTTAGGCTATGTGAGATGCAAATCTTCGGCATGCAAGCTTTGGTCATCTTAATGCCAGTTTGCTATGCCTATAGAAATCAGAAATCGTGCACTATTTTCCCAAACTTGAGGCACCTAGTAAACATGTTTGTGAAGGCTATATTTTGGGCAAAATGCAGCATTCCTCCTTTCTAAAGGATGGTTCTATTCGAGATACTCAGAAATTGTAGCTTGTTCACAATGATGTTTGTGGTCCTATGCAGTACCCTATTTTGGAAACTATCTTTACTTTGTGAACCTCATCGATGAGTTTTCTAGGCATGAATGGGTATATCCATTGAAAGAAAAGTCCAAAGTGTTTATGTGCTTCAAATAGATTTTTGGTTTTGGCTCAAAATCTATCACCATGTAAAATAGGCATCCTCCATTCTGATCAAGGTGGGGAATATATGTCTTCTGAATTTAATGCGTTTCAGGCTAAATGTTGGATAAAATATTAGTGTACAGTGCCACATACACCTCAACTAAATGGACTTGCTAAACAAAAGAACAAGTTACTCATGGAAATGGTGAGGTGTATGGTCAAGAGTCAAGCTTTACCACATAGTTTCTGGCTTGATGCTGTTATGTGTGCAACATATGTACTTAACATTTGTCCCATGAAAGCACTGCAATCTATCACTCCATATGAGACTTAGCATGGTTGCAAGCCACCTGTTGCTCATCTACATGTTTTTGGTTGTTTGGCATATGTATTAGTGCCTAAACAACATCATAGAAAATTGGATTATAAAGAAATTAAATGTATTTTTATTGGGTACAGTTCTGAAAGCAAAGGCTATCGTCTCTATGATCCACAGAATAAACGCATTTTGGTTAGTTTTGATGATGCTTTTGTGGAAGATGCTATTAAGCCTTTACTTTCATGTATGAACGAGACATCTGCTAGCTTTAAAGACATGTATGATACTTTGTTGCATCTTTTTACAAGTGGATCGTCTAGTGCTTTTCCTAATAATGCAACTTCTCAGCCTTTGCAGGTTTCCTATAACGATGCAAATCATTACATTTATGATGCAAATTTACATGATGAACTTGTTGATGAGAGAGCTGATATTGAGGAGGCAAAAATAATGCCAAAATGGCTAGTGCAAACTTCGCGTGACAACAAATTAGATGCACTTCTATCATACCATACTCATTCAAGCTCTTAGAGTGCCTCTTTTGCATCAGATTGCTATGCTATGGCTGCCTCTTGTCTTTGTGATGAGACTGAGCGTGTTTTGTTTGATGAAGCACAAAGTTCTGAACAATGGACAGCTACAATGCAATCTTAATATGATGCTTATCATGAAAAAATGGTACTTGGTCTTTATATGACTTGCCTCTTGGCAAAAAGGCCATTGGCACTAAGTAGGTATACAAGCTGAAGTGTAAACCTGATGGAACATTTGATAGGTATAAGGCTAGGCTTGTTGGAAAGGGTTCTGCACAGGAAAGAGGCATTAACTTTGATGAAACCTTCACTCCTACATGTCTAATGAATACTATTCATAGCATTTGTGCACTTCCAGCTCATCATGGTTGGAATGTACATCACTTGGACATTAATATTGCATTTCTAAATAGTGATTTGCATGAAGAAGTGTATGTTTATTAACCCTATTGCTTTGTGCAAAAAGGGCATGAAAACGAGGTGTGCAGGTTAAAGAAGGCATTATATGGTTTGAAGCAAGCACCACATTCTTGTTATGAAAAGATACATGCCTATCTGATTGCACATGGCTTTGAGAACAGTCCAACTGAAAGCACCTTATATGTTAAGCATGCTAATTATGTGCTTTTGATCATTGTTATGTATATTGATGACATGCTACTCACAGGTCCTCATGACAAGCATATTACTTATTTTAAGGATGATTTGCATGCCTTATTTGAGATGTCTGATTTGGGACATTTGCATCATTATTTGGGCATTGAAATTATGCAAGTTGATGGAGGAATGGCTTTGTGTGAAAGGAAATATATTGACACATTGTTTCCATGTTTTGGCCCTTAAGATAGTAGACCCATTGCCACTCCTATGGAGGCAAGTTTATGATTGAGTCTTGATGATGCTGGAGATGCATTTGATGCTCTTCTCTATGAGCACGGTATTGGATGCTTTATTTACTTATGCATTACTTGGCCAGATATTCAGTTTGCTATCTCAAAGATGAACATGTTTATGAATTTCCCAAGTGTTAAGCATTGGTAGGAGGTTAAGGGCATCTTTCACTACTTGAGTGGTACCAGACTACTTGGATTGTTTTATCCCAAGGGGGATCACTATCGCTAGATTTACATGGTTTTTGTGACTCTAACTCAACTGGTTGCTATGACACTCATGTGCCCACTAGTTGCTTTTGTTTCATGATTGGTGGCCTACGATGGCCACTTCCACTTGTGAGGCTGAGTATAGGGAAGCTTTCAGAATGATTGTTGAGTGTATGTGGCCCAAATGCCTTATGCTTAATTTGGGTGTTGGTCAGTCTTTTATCACCACCATCTTCACTAACCATTAGAGCACATTGGCAGCTACAAGAAACCCTATGTTCCATGCTCACAGTAAGCATATTGAGGTGCATTATCATTATGTCAGGGATCATTTCTCTGCTAGGAAGATCATCTTGACATATGTGCCCACACAGTGTTGGTGTAAATTACAAGCCTACACATTTGGCTCAAAGGATGCATTGAAGTCTATACATACATGAAGAAGCATAGGAACATATGCTTGTGGTTAATTACCACTTTACCTCATTGTAAAAGTCAAATTGACTTGGAATCTCTTGTAATCACCTACCAAAGGGATTCGCAAGAGAGAGCACTCTCGAGCCTAGCGTTACTGATTTTGAGTGTGTGTGAGGTCCACACTCTAGCCCAAATCTCTCTAAACCATTTGGCAATGATATTCATGCCAATGGAGTTGTATACAAATGTTCATTAATACATACATTCACATTGTCCATCTCTGAGTTCTCTGTTAGTCTACTCAAAAGTCTGTCAACGTGTCAAGGGCATATCTCGGTCAATTCTCCACCAAATTCACTCATTCAAAGATTGTTGGATTCAGCTTGAAGTAATCTACATAGTGTCAACGTTTGAAGACATTCTATTTAGGAAGGTTGGAGAAATCCGCGTCAAGGTGATCCCTGGTCATTTTCTGCTACAGTCCTAAAAAGTCGGGGGTATAGCTTAACTTGCTAAATTGCTTTATCTTAGTATAGTTTATCATTTTACATCATTCCACTTGGAATAGGTAGCTTAGTAAGCTAATTAGATACCCATAGAAGGATTTTTTCCAATTCCTACTGTGTTGGTCATGCTGAGCAATATACCCAGCAAGTGTCAAGACATAAATAGAAGGTTTTCTTGAGTTTGTGATTTCCAAAGTTATCTGTTTTGATTCAATCATTGCACACATCATTTCCAAAGTACATAGGACATTTTATCGTGTCATTGGAAAGTTAAGGAGGTCTTGTTATCAACTCTGAAGCAAAAGAGGGCTGGTGCAAAGCAAGTTTAGCTGTACCGACTCAGTCTCTTGGAGAATCCATCCATCTTTCCCAACAGTGGTATTAGAGCAAACTAAGGTAAAATGGGAGATGGTTTTCCTTCATTCATTGATAAATTGGACAGGAACAACTATCAAGCATGGTCTCTAAGGATGAAGACCTACCTACAAGGAAGAAGTCTCTATGGATACATCTTAGGTGGTGAGGAATTGCCCTCATTCAAAACAAGAGGATTACCAACCAAGGAAGAACATGAAAGACTCAACACATGGTGTGCTAAGGATGCATTGGCAAGGTCTTATTTACTCAAGTCTATATCTGATTTTCTTTTGCCACATATTAGAAATTGTAAGACATCCCAAGAGACTTGGGAAACCTTGTCATCATATTTTTCCTCCAACACAAGGGCTAGGAAAAATCAGTTGTGGATTGAATTCACAACATTAAGGAAGCAACCTAAGCAAGCTGTTTCAGAATTTATGACCAAGATTAAAGATGTAGAAGATTAGTTAGCAAGCATAGGAGAAGAGATTGAAGAAGAACAGATTGTAAGGCAAGTGATCAATGGGATCAAGGCTGATGACAAATGGGAAAGCTTCACCATAGCTATGGAACTTTACATGGACATGCACACTCCAGATCTTACAACTCTCATGGGACAATTATTTACTCATGAAGCAAAGCTCAACAAAAATGGAGATACATCCAAAGGTAATAACTCTTCTCCCTATACACTGATAAGAAGTCTAAAGATAAAGGCAAAAGCGAGAAGGTAGAAGATGAAGGCTCTACTTCTCAAGCCAACTATGCAGGGAGAGGTAGATCTTCAAGAGGAAGGGGCAGAGGAGGTAAGCAAGGTAGGGAGAGATCTTATAACTCCTCACCATGCAACATTTGTGGTCTATCAAATCATACTACAGATGAGTGTTTCAGGAATTACAAGAATCAGAGAGGAAGAGGATATCAAAGAGGTGGCTACTCACAGTCAAGAGGTAGATTCAACCATCACCAAGGCTACAACAATAACTACAACAACAACTACAACAATAATTACAATGGCAACTACCAAGGAGGATTCAAATCCAGGAAGGATTACAACAACTACACAGAGGAGCAGGATGAATCTCTTCTAATCATGAACATGCCTTCAATATCAGGTACAAATGATGACCACCTAGTCTACATTAACTCAGGATGTTCAAATCATGTGGCTCGCAATGTAGCATTACTTTCTGATCTTGAGGAACCAAAAGGTAAGCATCAAGTCCAAACAGGTGATGACACAAAGCATTCTGTAGTTAAAGTTGGAAATGTTAAGACTTGTGATGGAAATCAGAATTTGTTGAGCAGGGTACTCTATGTACCAACCATTACCAAAAATTTGATGAGTGTCGGTCAGATTGTGGAGAAAGGTTTGCAGGTCAGATTCAACCAATATGGAGCATATGTGGAGGATCCAAGACATGGGTTCAAGAGGATTGCTAAAGGAGAAAAATCAGGTAGACTTTTCACTTTTGAGTTAGAAGATACAAAGAACATTGCACTATATAGTTATAAAGATCAGACACTTTCAGAGCTTGAGATTTGGCACAAAAGGTTAGGGCACATAGGAGAAAGAACCTTGAAATACATATGCAGGGACCAATGTGTGCTTGGGATACCTAATGTATCCAAGCAACATATGATTTATAAGTGTGGTGCTTGTCAATTTGGGAAGTCTCACAGGTTACCCTTCTCAAGGAAAGGATACATGCATGAAGACTACCTATAGCTTTTTCACACAGATGTATGGGGACCAAGCAAAGACCATTCAGTCTTAGGTTCAAGGTACTATGTATCTTTCATTGATGATTATAGTAGATGGACTGTATTATACTTTATGAAGCACAAGGATGAGGTATTTAATTGCTTTAAAAAGTATCTTGCATTAGTTGAAAACCAAATAGGAAGGAATTTGAAGAGGCTAAGGTCAGATGGAGGAGGTGAGTACTTCTCCAATGAACCTGAAGACTTCTTGCAGGACAGAGGCATCAAAAGAGAGATAACCACAAGGTATTCTCCTGAACAGAATGGGGTAGCTAAGAGAAGAAATAGATTAATTGTTGAGACAGCTAGATCTATGCTTAATGAGAAAACGTTACCTTGGGTATGATACATATCTTGTTACTAAACATTCTGTTTATCTTGCGAAAGATTTGTCAAATGAAGAACCAGGATCATATGAAGAAGCAATTACCAAATCAGAATGGAAAGAAGCTATGGATGAGGAGATTGAAGCACTCAAAGAAAGTGACACATGGGAGTTAGTACCTAAGAAGGACTCAATGAAGGTAATAGGATCCAGATGGATCTATAAGCTTAAAAGAAATTCTGATGGCACAATCAATAGGTACAAAGCCTGATTGGTAGCCAAGGGTTTTGCACAAACCCAAGGCATTGAGAATGAGGAGACCTTCTCAACTGTGGCCAAGATGCCAACAATCAGAGTGTTGGTAAGTGTGGCTGCATCAAAAAATTGGAATATGTACCAATTGGATGTCAAGAATTCTTTCTTGAATGGATGGATTTCAGAGGAGGTATATATGTCACAACCCCCTGGCTATGAGGATCCTAAGAAGGTAACATATGTTTGCAAATTGAAAAAGGCTTTATATGGATTGAAGCAGGCACCTAGGGCATGTAATTACAAGTTAACTACATATCTCCAAGACCAAGGATTTGTCACGAGCAAGGAAGATACTTCTCTGTTCATCAAGAGAAGTAATTCAGAGGTAATATACCTTTGTGTTTATGTTGATGACATCATCATTACAGGTAATGATGTCAATGGAATCAGATATATCAAAAGTCAAATGATGAAGGAGTTCAAGATCAATGATCTTGGTCTATTGAAGTATTTTTTGGGACTTGAATTAGTCTACACTAATTCAGGGATATATATTACTCAGAAAAAGTAATATACAGGACATGTTGAAGAAATTTCACTTGTAGGATGCCAAAGTAGCAAGCACTCCAATGGAGGTAAACCTAAAACTAAGTGCCCATCAAGGTGATGAAGTCAATGACATTACAGGTTATCAAAGTATGGTGGGTAGTTTGAACTATGCTACCTTAACAAGGATAGATATTGCATATGGAGTTAGTGTGCTAAGTCAATTTATGCACAAGCCAAGGATACCTCACTTAGAGGCTACCAAGAGAATCCTGAAGTATCTCAAGGGTACACAGAACCATGGTTTGTATTTCCCTTACACTTCCGATATTGATATCAAAATTTATTCTGATGCAGATTGGGCAGGATGCAAGGATGATAGGAGGAGCACTTCTGGATATATTTCTTTTGCAGGTGACAAACCAATTTCATGGTCTTCAAAGAAGCAACCTACTGTTGCTTTGTCTTCCACAGAGGCAAATTATAGAGGGCTGGCTAATGCCACATAAGAAGCAATATGGATTAAGCTTTTGTATACAAAATTGGGATTATATACTAGGTCACCAATTATCTTTGGAGATAATACAAGTTCTCTTCACCTTGCAGCTAATCCTATTTATCATGCTAGGACCAAACACATAGAGGTCCATTATCATTATGTGAGAGAGAAATTGATAAGCAAGGACATTCAACTAACCTATGTATCAATCAACATGCAATGTGCAGATTTGTTGACTAAAGCTTTGGATGGAACCAAACTTTGTAGGTTCAAATCCATGATTGGATTGCAAGATATACTTGAAGATTGAAGATGAAGACTTAAGCCAAAATGTTTCGCTTGAGGGGGAGTTGTTGGTGTAAATTACAAGCCTACACATTTGGCTCAAAGGATGCATTGAAGTCTATACATACATGAAGAAGCATAGGAACATATGCTAGTGGTTAATTACCACTTTACCTCATTGTAAAAGTCAATTTGACTTGGAATCTCTTGTAATAACCTACCAAAAAATTTTGTGGAAAAATTAGTTGTTTGATTGAAAGAATATCTCCAATCATTTAGGAGCTTGATCATAGGGAGCCAAAAGTTTGAATTTGAATTCAAATTTTTTACTCATTCCTATAAAAATGGACATGAAAAGTCGCGGGCAAGAGAGAGCACTCTCAAGCCTAGCATTACTGATTTTTGAGTGTGTGTAAGGTCTACACTCTAGCCCACACCTCTCTACACCATTTGGCAATGATATTCATGCCAATGGAGTTGTATACAAATGTTCATTAATACATACATTCACATTGTCCATCTCTGAGTTCTCTGTTAGTCTACTCAAAAGTCTGTCAACGTTTCAAGGGCATATCTCAGTCAATTCTCCACCAAATTCAGTGATTCAAAGCTTGTTGGATTCAGCTTAAAGTAATCTACATGCTTTCAAAGTTTGAAGACATTCTATGCAGCAAGTTTGGAGAAATCCACGTCGAGGTGATCTGTGGTCATTTTCTGCTACAGTCCTAAAAAGTCGGGGGTATAGCTTAACTTGCTAATTGATTTCTCTTAGTATAGTTTATCATTTTACATTATTCCACTTGGAATAGGTAGCTTACTAAGCTAATTAGATACCCATAAAAGGAATTTTTCCAATTCCTACTGTGCTGGTCCTACTGAGCAATATACCCAGCAGGTATCAAGACATAAATAGAAGGTTTTCTTGAGTTTGTGACTTCCAAAGTTATCTGTTTTGATTCAATAATTGCACACTAAATTATCGTAGATCAAAGACATCCTCTAGCTCTTCAATCCATGCCTCTAGATCTTCACCGCTCCTCCTGTCTCCATCAAAATCATTCGATTTTTCCTTCTTGAAGAATTTTTTAAGGGCAAACTCACCTAGCCCCATATCTTCATAATTGCATTTCTCTCTTCCTCTAGGCATGGTATATGTTCCTGCACCTTCATCTACTTCATCATTCAGCTCCACGAACAAATTTTTTGGGCCTTTTAGTTGCTTTCTCCCTCGTTCTTTGCATAATTCTCCAAGAAGCTATTGAGTAAGATCCTCTTGCTCATGCTCCTTTTGTGTCAAACCTTCCATCGCTCCTGAGGATCAATTATGCTCTAATACCACTTATAGCATTTCCTCAATCACAATCTATTCTCAATCATGAACTTCCAATCACTCAGGAATAGTGGAAGAGAGAAAAACAAAACTTGCACAAGATAAGGGAAGATTTTGGCACAGAAGAGTAGACAAGATATGAATCAGATAAAGAGAAATTCTAATATTATAGATGTGAATAGATTGATAAAATAGCTTTGGAAAATATCTTCTCAATGAACTGCCTCCCAACCACCCCCAAGCTATTACAATCTCATTCACACTCGCACTCTCAATCACACTCTCACTCTCACTCTCACTCTCACTCTCAATGACAAGATTATTCTCCGATTCCTAGTTTCTCCCTCTTCGATGTGTATGTCTTCTTATAGGAGATTTGTTCATCGCCCCAAAGACAATGATTTCTTTAGTGGTACCTATCCAAAAATAGAAGAAAACCACCAAAAGGACATATCCAAAGAAATGCATAAGCCGGCATGACAACACTTAAGCATCAAAATCACGGATTAGAATAGAAATAGAGAGGCCCTCTTTTTTTTTGAAGTGTTGGAAAATGGCACTTTTTGAAGCCTTGTAACTAAAAAACGGTAAGGAATTAGCTTAATCTTGTGAGAGACACTGTTTTTTAATTTTTCAATTTGCACAAGAGTGTTAGAAATGAGGTAGGTCCAAATCCGTCTCCAAGTACCACTTTTGAGCCTTGCAAGGTTAGAACTTTTAGAGAGACAATAAAATCAAGGCATTTTCTTATAGTGAACTAAATGTAGAGCCCTAAACATGTTACTGAAACAATGACTCAGAAAAATTTCATAGAGGCACTTTTATTCTCCTAAGCATGCTCTACCTTTCTCTCATACAGATGTTTTCCTAATTCTTTTATCTTAACATTCAATTTTCAATGAGAAAACATGACACAAATAAGGTCTAAAGAGAGAATATGATTTTTTTCATCCCAAAACTTTTCGTACATACATAAAATAACCTAATTTTTGAATCTAACCATTATCTCTACAATGAAATTAAGAAAATTCAAAATGAATTCTTTCACTAGCAAAAGGCTTATTACATTGCATTTTTGCATGCAAATAAGCTTGTACCGTGTTTTATGTGTTTGTAATCGATGGTGCAATGTATGCATATATATGTGTGTGTGCATGAGTTTTTATGGGCATTGGTTTGTACTGCATGGTTATATTCGTATTGTGCCTATATGCACAAATGCGAGTGTGCTAGCACTTCTGCATGTGAACAGGGTCTAATGTATATTCCTATATTTAATTATTTTATAAAGAGGTAATGGAATGAAGGGGACACGGAATATGTGGTCACTTGGATGGTGTGGAAAGATGAAAATGGGGAGATGCTATTTGGAAAGCTAAAGGGAGTATGCACGTGAAGCAATGGACATAGTTTCTGAGACGAAGCTCATCGGAATCTTCTAAAAAAGTACAAGACGGGTTCACCACTAAAAACGTTACGAAGTTACTGATGGGCATATACTGAAGCTTCATTTCAAAAGGAGATAGCTTACTGTTGTGGTTTTCGTCATTCAAGACGTTTCAGGGTACCCATGCGAGAGGAGGATGAGGGGAATTCACAAATGGGAAGATCAAGGCGTAGCATTTTCAGGCATCTCATGGTTTTATCGCAGTGCAAGGACATAATTTTGGAAAGACATGGAGATGAAGGGTATGAATCGGTAGCCAAATAATAGTAACTCCGGCGCTACCTATAGAAGCACCCTTATCATATTTTCTTATGGACATGGAGGTCTTGTTCTTCATTCTTTTTATTCACGGACAAGCAGAGACCAAGAAAAATGTTAAGCATAGAGAGGGAAGTGATACAGCTCTCTGAAGGTAGTTTGGGGGTTTTTTCCATCATCAAAGGAATCTAGCACATTCAATTATTCAACGAATTTCATTTAGGATTCAACTTGTCGCATGTGGAGACAGTTCCAGTAGCTAAGGGAAGGATAGAGAAATGGTCCATATAAGCAATCCAAGGAGTTCCGCTTGATCCATTTTTCTTTTGAAGAAGGCGCAGGTGAAAATAATTCATAGTAGAAGAAATGCATCACTACAGATGCTGACGTTCTGTAACTCATGAAGTTTAATTTTCATGTCACATGAAAAAAAAAGGCTATGATGTGTTGACATAGAAGATCCGCTGTCTTCATCAAAAGCCTTTATCTACGGAATTTAGTGATATACTAAGAAAGAATTCCAATTCCTCATGGTCGAATAGCTATATGTGCTTAAGATTAAGACTCGTACATGTCAATGGCACTTTTTTTATTTTTTCAATAAATTCGTGCTATCTATAAGTTGGGCATTCCTTTGTTGATTCCTAGAGGGAGCTTTCTCACCTCTTGTTGGGGCGAGGGTTCAGTTCCTCCCTATACAAGGACAGTTGTAGGCTCTAGGCCAGTGTATTCACATACTTCGTTTGTGTGATGTATATACCTGAACCTCTGTAGATTAACTCCAATCCAAGAGAATAAGTGAGTGGTCCAAGATCACTTATTTTGAACTCCTCCTTCATTTGATTCTTTACGTGTTTGATTCCTTCAAGATCATTCCCTGTGATAATAATATCATCAACATACACACATAGATAGATCACTTCAGATCCATTCCTCTTTATGAACGAAGAGGTATCCGCCTTGCTAGTTTTGAGTCCTTGGTCCTGCAAATAAGTCACCAATCTGAAATTCCAAGCTCTTGGAGCTTGCTTCAATCCATACAAGGCTTTCTTTAATTTGCATACATAGTTAGGATGATGTGCATCCTCATATCCAGGAGGTTGTGCCATATACACTCCAAGTGTCATTCTCCTTCAAGGCTTCCATTTCTTCATCCATTGCATCTCTCCAACATTTCTTGCTTTCTGCTTCTTCAAATGTGGTAGGTTCTTCATTGGTTGAATCCTTTGCAATGTAGACTGAGTGCTTAGTGAGCAAAGAAGTATCATACATACCTCTCTGGTTTCTTCTTATCCCTTGAAGACCTTCTAAGTGGTTGATGAGCTCTCAGGTCCATATTGTCATGAGGAAGGAGATAAGGAAGAGAGCTCACACACACACTCTCACTCTCAAGGAGAAGCACACATAGAGACTGAGGCAAGGAAGAATGATCTTCTTCTTCTTCTTCTTCTTCTATTGCATAAAAAAGGAATGTACAAACATGACCTAAAAAACAAGAATACAACAAGTGCAATATATAAAGATCAGTACATAAGGAAAAACCTAATGTCCACGAACGAGTGAGCTTGCAAGGAAGAAATGTGCCATCACTATCGGTAGATAAATCTAATAAAGCTCAATGAAGTATCCCTGACATATACCAGCGTGACCACTATACATGACGGAGAAATGAAAAACTGATATGCGTCATCCTGGATCATCACAGGTTGAGCTTGATATCTCAACAATCCCATGCCATGTCCTCTAATCCAAGCATCTTCTGAACATTCTTCGGCTTCTCTACTCCAAGTGCCTTAGTGAAAATATCAGCAATCTGCTCATCTGTTCATCACATAACAAGATTGATATCACCTACTAATACCTTTTCTTGGATGAAGTGATAATGTACCTAAATATGCTTTCTTCTAGCATGAAAAATAGGATTTCATGCTAACTATATACTGCTAAGATTATCACAATGAATAGTGATAGGCTTTTGCACTTCCACACCCAAACCCGCAAGTCGCATTTCTAGCCATGATGCCTCACATGTTGCCATTGCAACACGTCTATACTCAGCCTCTGTATTCAATAGAGCAACAATGGGTTGCTTCTTGCTACTCCATGTAATAGTTGCACCTCCAAGTGAGAATAGAAGTCCACTAGTAGATCTTCTATCTGGATTACTACCTGCCCAATCCGCAATGGTTTATCCTTGAACCTGCAAATCTACACCAACTTCATAAAATAATGAATAATCCAAAGTAGCACTCAAATAATGTAGAGTGCACCTCAAAGAATCCAAATATGGCTTCCTCAGAACCTGCATAAATTGACTTTCAAGTCCAACAATATAGCTTAGATCTAGCCTTGTAATTGTTAGATATATAAGACTTCCCATAATTTTCCTTTACATAGTAGCATTTTCCAATGCTTCACCTAACGTAGTATCCAGCTTCAAATTTTGTTCTAATGGCATAGAAATTGGCTTACAATCAGCCATATTATACTTTTGCAGCATATTCAAGGCATATTGCTTTTGCAACATCCATATACCTGTTTGTGTATGTATAAACTCAATTACCAAGAAGTAGCACAACACACCAAGATCTTTCATATCAAATTCCTGCATAAGAAGTTTCTTTACCTCTTTAATGCCTTCTTCATTATCACCACCTACAATCAAGTCATCAACGCAAATAGCCACAATTGTGATGCCATCATCGCCCTTCCTTGCATATAGTGAATGATCTACATCACACATAGAAAACCCAATGGTGGTTAAGTAATTAGCAATCCTTGCATGCCATGCACGAGGAGCTTGCTTCAGCTTGTACAAAGCCGTCTACAACCTCCAAACATATTCAAGATGCTTTGAATCTTCATATCCTTGTGGTTGGTCCATGTATATTTCTTCCGGTAACTCACCATGTTAGAAAGCATTCTTCACATCCATCTCATGCAAAGTCCATCCTTTTGTTGTAGCTAATGCAACAAGTGTTCTACAGTAGACATTTTAGCTATAGGGCTGAATGTTTTCTCATAATCAATACCATATGTTTTTGCATATCCTTTTGCTACCATGCTTTGTACCTACTTATGCTACCATCAGCATTGTGCTTTACCTTGTAAACCCACTTGCAGCCTATGGGTTTCTTTCCTTGTAGCAATAGAACTAGCTTCCATGTATCATTTCCATAAAGTGCAGACATTTCCTCATCCATAGCTTTTTCCCAAATCTGCATTACCAATTGCATCTTCAAAACAAGAAGGCTCAGCATCTTGTATTACCTTGGTCACGTAGGCACAATGACGAGCCATATTTGTGTCATACGTCAATCGTTGCATTGAATTCCACATCCTCCCAGTTCTTCTTGGTCCTAGGTCACTTCTCCTTGTATCATCTGCATCTGCCCTTCTTACTCCTAGAGTCTTCACAGAGGGCAATCCAAGTTCCTCATCAAGACTCTTTTCAGCACCACTTGGAGATTCATATGCACTTGTTGATGCATAGTTATTATGCTGCCTTTTGTTATATTTTGATTCCTCAACCTGCAATCACGTTCAAAGTGTTCAGGTTTACCACAATTCCAGCATCCTTTAGTGTCATTACCTGAATCATTTCTTTGGAAATCTATGCGGCCTCTTTGGTTCCCCCTACCTCAAAACTTTCCTCTTCCTCCTGCATGATTGAGTTGTTGACTTTGGTCTTGGTTACTGTTTCCTCTTCCATTTCCGAAACCTCTATCTCTCCCTCTTCCTCAACAAGAGTAGAATACTTTCTTTGAATTGGGCTTTTCTTGGGAGCTTGAATCCTCACCAAGATTCTTTTCTTCAATGATCAGCATGGATACTAGATCAACAAAATTTAGAATATTTTCCCTGGTCTATATAGAATTTCTGAACTACTTATATGCAGCTCCTAAACCATGAAGGCACACTTCCACCTTATCATCATCATCTACATTCATGCCAATAGATGCAAGTGAATCACATATGATTTTGAATTTCAGGGTGTAGTCACTTACCAACATTCCCTTATTCTCCAATGTATGCAGCTCGTTCTGAGTTGCAATTTCCATGCCTTTGTATCGGTCTCATACAATGTGACCAAACTGTTCCAAGCCTCTTTTTGAGCCTTGGCATCTTGTATGTTCCCAATCATGCTATCCTATAAGCTAACAGATAGCTAGTACATTACCTTTCGTGCTCCTTGATTCCATTCCTCATATGCTCTTAATTGGTCTGCACTCTGATTCCTCTCTGGCAACGGTGGGCATTTTTGTTCTCTCCTTCGATGTATTTCCAGTACCCTTTTCCCATCACGAAATTCATCATTCTGAATCTCCAAGCATGGAAGTTATTCTTGTCGAGCTTATCGCTCATAAGTTGACTCATTGCATCTGTGTTTGCCATTTCTGGTGCAATTCACAACACTACAAAACACCACAAGCAGAACTTTTTCTTGAACACTATCGCACTATGACGTGACAGTTGGATCTAAAAGAACATAGTTTTTGTGTATTAACAGTATACGGAATCGCTTGAAATTTTGGAGCTCGAGTATTTGAGTGTTGTCAAACACGGTGCAAGTTATAGTTTCTAAAACTAACCTGGTTTTCTATGGGCCCCACCTTACACGCTCAAAATGGAGGTCGAGATGGCTTTGTAACTTTGATCTGATGAAAATGAGTGACCCTTAAGGGATAACAGTCAAAAATATTTTTAGGTCTTCTACCTTCATGCAGACTTTTGTAGCAAACAGAGGTCATTTGTGAATCACATTTTCTCCATGCCTTGCCGCCTACTCTTCACCATCGCCTTCTCTAGAATCTCTCTACAACCATGCTGGCTCTGATACCATGTCACAAGGAAGGAGATAAGGAAGAGAGCTCACACACACACTCTCGCTCTCAAGGAGAAGCACACACACAGACTGAGGCAGGGAAGAATGATCTTCTTCTTCTTCTTCTATTACATAAAAGGAATGTAGGAAAATGACCTAAAAAACAAGAATACCAGTGCAATATATAAAGATCAGTAGATAAGGAAAAACCTAATGTCCGGAAATGCGTGAGCTAGAGAGTAACAAATGTGCCATCACTCTCGGTAGATAAATCTAATAAAGCTCAATGAATTATCCCTAACATATATCACTGTGACCACTATACATGTCAGAGAAACGAAAAACTAATATGTGTCATCCTGGATCATCACATGTTGAGCTTGATATCTCAACACATATGTAGCATCTTGCATCTTTTCTTTAACTTTGCTCTTCCATAGCTTTAGTTGTTCCAAGTCTTCTAGGTCAATCTCCGAATCACTTTCTTCAATTTGTTTTGGGTCCTTTGGTTGAAGTGATGGAAAATCTTAATCCAAGTCATAAGGCAGCTTCACTTTCCTGTCATCATCAAACCATGATTTGTTCTCATAAAAAATTACATCTATACTCACAAAAAATCCTTTATTGGTTGGATCATACACTCTATATCCCTTTTCGTTTTGGTCATAACCAATAAATAAGCAGTTCTCTGCCTTGGGATCCGATTTCCCTCTTACTGGAGAAGGAATGTGAGCATTTTCTAAGCATCCAAAGATTTTACAATGCTCTAGACTAGGTCTTCTTCCATTCTGCACTTCATATGGAGTGGTTCCATCTAGTGATTTAGATGGAATTGTATTTATGATATATGTGGCTATAGACACAGCCTCTGCCCATAGACAATTTGGCAATCACTTTTCATTGAGCATGGATCTTGCAGCTTCAACAATAGCTTTTTCTCTCCTCTCTGCTACAACATTGAGTTTGGGTGTATACCTTGTAGTGACTTCCCTTTTAATGCCTCTTTCATGCAAGTAGGTATCAAATTCAGAAGAGAAGTATTTTCCTCCATCATCTAATCTAAGTCTTTTCAAATTCCTACCTATTTGGTTTTCAACAAGAGGAACATACTTCTTAAAGCAATTAAAAACTTTGTCCTTGTGCTTCATGAAAAAACACAATGGTCCACGTGCTACAATCCTCTATGAAAGACACAAAATATCTTGAGCATGATACAGATGGTTCCTTACTAGGACCCCACAAATCCATGTGCACTACATTCAAAAGATTTTGATACACATATCCCTTTCTATTGAAAGTTTTCTATTAGCCTTATTGAATTGACAAGCTTCACACTTATAAATTATGTGTTGCCTTGTGATATAAGGCAAACCAAGTACACTTTGGTCCCTGTAAATTTGTTTGAGTGTCCTCTTACCAATGTGAGCAAGCCTTTTGTGCCATATCTCCAACTTTGTGAGAGTTGAGATCCATAGCTAAATGAAGCTATGTTCTTTGTATCTTCCACTTCAAAAGTGAAAAGCCTTCCTGTCTTGTCTCCTTTGGAAATCCTTCTAAAGCCTTGCCTTCGGTCTTCAAGATATGCTCCAAATCAATTGAATCTAACTTGCGATCGGTTTTCAACAATCTTCCCAACACTTATTAAATTTTTGGTAATTGTAGGGATATACAAGACATTGCTTAAGAGGTTAATATTCCCATTTGATATCCTCATAGTACCTATCTTCTCCACCCAGTTCTTTGTATCATCTCCTATTTGAACTTCATGTTTGTTGTGAGGAACTTCCAAATCAGAAAAAAAAACCACATTTCTTACTACATGATTTGAGCATCTCGAATCAATGTAAATGATGTGATCATCATCCTTACCCTTCTTCACTTATAGATTCATAATCAATAATGAAACTTCTTGACTTTGGTCCTCTGCATAGTTATTCTAATCTCTTCTTCCTCTATGACCACTTTGATAGTTGTTGTTGTTATTGCAATTTTTGTTGTAGTTGTTGTTGTAACCTCCATTGTATCTACCTCTATTTGATCCATAGCCACCTCTATTGAATCCTCTTCCTCTTGTGTTCCTCGGGTTCTTGAAACATTCTTCACTAGTATGATTAGATAAGCCACATATATTGCAAGGTTTAGATGAATCCCCCTTGCCTTGCTTTCCACCTCTACTTCTTTCTTTAGCTCTTCCTCTACCTTCAAAGGTTGCTTGGAAAGAGCTCCCTTCATCTTCATTCTTCTTATTCTTTGACTTTTCTTTGACCTTAGCTTTATCAGAATATAAGGTAGAAGTTTGATTTCCTCTTAAGGACTCACCACCTTTGCTAATCTTTGCTTCATGAGTGAAGAGTTGGCCCATGAGTGTGTTGAGGTCGGGTACATGCGTATCCATGTACAAGTCCATGGTTGTTGTGAAGGACTCCCACTTGTCAGCTCCTTTGATTCCATTTATGATTTGTCTAATGATTTGTTCCTCTTCAATTACCTCTCCAATGCTTCCAAGTTGATCTGAAATCTCCTTTATCTTTGTGACATAATCAGTCACACTTTGTTTGCGTCTTTTCTTCATTGTTGTGAACTCCATCCACAATTGGTTCTTCGATCCTTGAGTGTTGGACAAGAAGAAAGAAGCAAGTGCATTGCAAGTCTCTCTTGATGACTTGCATCCCTTGACATGAGGTAAAAGAAAATCAGAGATTGAGTTTAGAATATAGGATCTTGCAAGTGCATCCCTTGAACACCAATTTGAAAGTCTTTCCTCTTCTTCATGTGATGGTTGCCCTTTGCCTCTCATGGTTGGCATAGCTTCATCTCCAGATGTGTATCCAAATAGATTCCTCCCTTGAGAATAAGAATTTCATCCTTAGAGACCATTTTGGGTAGTTGTTTCTATCCAATTTGTCAATTGTTGATGGAAATCCATCTCCCATGTTGATTGACTATGGTCTGATACCATGGTGAAGAGAGATGCTATATGCAATCCAAAGATGGGTTGGTGCTGCTACAAGCAGTTTCACACCAGCCAATTGAGACTTTAGATTTGTTTAGTAGACCTTTTCAGCTTCCTAACTCCACAAAAAAATCACCCAAGTGTTTTGGAACAAGTATCGCAAAACTTTGAGTCAAGAAAGACTAGTTGCAAAATGACTAGCTCCCAAAAGTTGCTATTTTTGTAGGTACACCTGCTGACGAAAATGAAGAGTGCTCTCAATCTGGTAGGAATTCAAAAACTTCCTTTTGGACATAGCAAAAAGATATAGGTAGCTTGATTATCCAAGTCAAAACACTTCAATTGGTCAACCAAGCAATGAGAAAAAGATTTAGCAAAATCAAGAAGACTCCCCCCATTTTTAGGGCTCTAGAGAGATTGACTAGTGAGCACAAAAACATAGATTTCTCCCAAACAATAAGTCCAACGCCGGTAAGACTATGTAACATAAACTAGACTTAGAGAGAAATCCAATGCACTTTACAAATCTGAAAAAGGTTACGTATTCAATTAATCCATGAACCCAACAAAGAACATAATACATTGGATATTTAGTAACGGAGCACAATCTACGCACTATGGCCAGAAAGCCGCACACCACACACAACTATACTTTTATCGCCATTTCTACAAAATAAATAGATCGATTCACTTCTGCCTTTTTTTATTATGGAAGCGCTTTAGTACTACAAATAAAGTAAATATTCCAACGGCTTATAGTCATCTAACAACACAATAAATAATCACTTTATACTACACCCATGCTCCTTATCTTTCAGATTTTCCGTTGGTTTTGATATGTAACCATATTATAAGTACCTCCATATCATATGAACCTTCACATAGATGTCTCAATAATCTAGTATCTTGTCTACAAATTCGATGGACTTCGTCTAACGTTATCCTCTCTCGTCTTATTGCATTCAATGAACTGCACGTTCCTGAACACGACACGTGCTCTGGACATTCGAAATTCCATAGTATTCCTTAGAAATGAGTGAAATGCATAGCGCTTATATGTGTTTAAAGTATTTGCAAGATAAGAACGAGTCTATCTTTTCGGTCTGCAAGGCGAAAAACGTCCGCATAGGACTGTTTCTGCTAGCTTCTTTGAAGATAAAGGCTCCTGGACATGCGTCCTTAGCATTACTGTAGTTGGAACGTACATACGCGTTCGGCCTTATCGATTAGATACTTACGTGACCTTGCCTTTTCGGGCACAAGACATACAAAGGACAAAATAGTTCCCTCTGATGAGCCTTCTGATACGAATGTCTGATATTTTTTGCTTTACGGAAGTGTTGGCAGATTTTTATTGCCCTTTTTGCATCCAAAAGCTAGAATCGCTCATTTAATGTGTGTACCCATAAGTTAGAAGGATGTTTGATGCCTCATGAGGGGGACGACAGGATTATACGACTTCTTTGTACGTCCGGGGAATGAAAGGATTATAAGTCTTCTTTGTACCTCTCACTAAAGTTAGGTGATATTACCATCAACTGAGTTAATCCAAGATTCCAGGAGAGATTAAATATTAGAGTCCAGGAGAGATTAAATACTGACAACCAAACGGTCTCGTGAAAAGTCAATTACTGAATCCTAGATTGAATTCTATGAACTGACTTCTATGCAGTAAGGACTCAGAGTCCTCACACAAGGAAGGAATAGGTTGAGAATGTAAACTTATACCTGTGTAGTTTGTTTCCTCTACCTATCACAAAGATGAACAAGTAAGAAAGCTCCCTCACCTCCTTTTCAAAGAGAACACTATATCTCCAACTACACGCTTTTTCCCTCTCTTCGATTATCTTAGACCAACAAGATTAAGAACATAGATAATTGGATGAAACACTTATACTCCATTACATTCAAATAAATCGTGTGATTTAGATTACTATTCAATGTCAAGTTCTCTAAACGTTACGATGACAGCATAGATAATTGGATGAAACACTTATACTACATTACATTCAAATAAATCGTGTGATTTAAATTACTATTCAGTGTCAAGTTTTCTAAACGTTACTATGACAACTTCCTTCTCTATGTCTTTCACCAACATGCAAGATGAAATTCCTCATGGCACATGTACCTTCCTCTTTTCATGCATGAATATATTCATGCAAATAAAAGTTTTTTTTTTCATTCCCATTCCTTTTTAATATGAATGACTATGAGTCACTCAAACCAATCATACATTAGCATGCGTTCATCATTCTTATGTCACCATCTTGATGTTTTTCTTTTTCATTCTTTGCCAATCCGGATATAGATTATGAACATGGAAAATATACAAAAAATGTAGGAAGTATTACATATACTTTCCACTTGGTAATCTTTGGACTCTCTACCCCTCAAGGTCATTCTTTGTGGGGACTTTAATATGGTTTATGCTCTTTATGAGAAATAGGGGAAAAAGGGTTGTTCATTGTCAAGATTCACCTAGATCTAGTGGAGATCAAAGACAAGGCTAGTTTCTCTTGGTCAAACCTTGAGTCTAGAGTTGACTTGAGCAAATCTAGACTTGAGAGGAGCTATATTATGCAGAATATCATCAGTAAGTGGTGCCTCCTTACCTCTCCCAATGTGTTGACCTTGTTGTCTCTAATCTCTATCCGATTGTGCTTACCTTCAAGCCATTCATCAATCTCAATTAAGCCCCTTGGTTTCATGCCATTGTGACAAACTTCGCGTTCCCCTCTCTCCAACAAGAGATTACCAGTGCCTAGAATTTGTCCTTGGCCACCCCTTTCTATATGGCCAGGTGTTGGAGGATAGTGGTTATGGAGAAAAAACACATATTGGTTATGAATCACAAGAACTTCAACAAATTAGCTAAGGCGCCTAGTTAAACATCATGCATGCCAAGGTCTTATAGAAGACCTCTTTCTTCCCCACAATCAAGACCACATGATCATGATGCTCTCTATCGATGACATGAATGTTTTTGTGCATAAGGATCGAGTTAGCATTGATACCTTTTGAGGTTGCTTAAATACATTTTGTGAGGCATCGTGCTCCAAAGTAAACTACTCTTGAACTAATTTCAAGGTCGTTATTAGGCATGCATCTCATATTTTGGTTGGCCAAGGTTGTTTATTATCCCTAGGGCACAAATCTTCAGCTTGTTTAGTATTCCAATGGGACTCAATGTTTCAATGGATGAGTGATGGAAGAGGACTCTTTGTTAGCTCGGTAACAAGTTGGTGTACTCGAAAGGTAACAAGTTAGCTCGGTAACAAGTTGGTAACATGTTTCAATCAACCTTGCAGGCTCAGTTAATGTTGTTAAGATGTTTCTTATTTCTTAGATTATCTACTTTCTATCTTGTTGGAGATCGATTTACCAAAAGATTGTCCAAATAGAAAGAACATGCAGAAACATCTCTTGAAAAGAGACCCTAACATAAGAGGTGTCCTTGAAATCAAATGGGCTACTTGCATAAGCCGAAAATACCAAGGTGGTTTGAGAATTGTAAACATTGAAGAAATGGACAATAAATTGGTTAATTAAAGCATAGAGCAATAGGAAAGCCTCTTGGGCCAAGCTAAGTTTTAGAGACAAGAGCACTCTTACGCTTGTATGTGTGTTTGGGTGGAAGGGTCTAGATCTTCTTCTGATTATGATCTCCCCCTATCTGATGACTCCTAGAGGCTAGAGCTTAGTTTACTCTTAGTGGAAGAGTTGGAACAAGGTGAAACAAGGTGTCGAAATCCATGAAGATTGGAAATAGGCAGTCAGTATTAGAAAAAATGATACATTTTGGTTCCGTATAAAAGGCTCAATATTATTGAGTCTTAGAACCTCCAAAAATCTAGGAATCTTTGAAACTAAGGCTTCTATCTATGGAAACACCTCTAGAAGCAAGACACATGCCAATGGATTATATTTGACGACATTGACATGGCTAAGAGAGTGGACTATGAAGAATCATAGTTGTTGTGTAGTATATTCAATGCTTGGGAGTGCTCGAAGACTATCCTCCTTATTGAGAATGATTCTCCTCACCTTGAGGGTCTAAGGTGGCATGACAAAAATAGTCTTGTTAAAATTTTGAGATTCAAGAAGAACGTGGACTTCCATGTCATGCTTAATAGGAGATGGTATCTGAATTGGTCAAGTTTTAGGTGGGATTCTAAGTTCTAGTCCCTTTCATATTCCCTCATCGAGACAAAAAAAATGTGGTTCTTATGTGTCGAATCCTCGATAAGGGAATCTGAACCAATGTAGAAGCGACCAAAAGTTTTGGAGCCCCTCCTTGGTGTAAACGATGTTTCCATGGTGATGAAGACTTGGGAAACATGACCCAAACCAATTTCAATCTCGTTGACCCTTTGGAGGCTCCTACTATTGAAAGGAAAAATCAACTAGAAGCATGCATTATTGGGTGAAGTGATCAGGGTTTCCTTAGCACTTTGGAATGTTATAAGAGAAAAAACACTATAGAAGATCTGAAAAGAGAGGTGTGCTATCAACTTCGATAGCCCTCCTAAAGAATGGTCAATAAAAAAATCTCTTTTCCTTCTAAGCAAAAGAATTTCCAATTGTAAGAAGTCCCTACCTTTTAAACATCATGGAGTGTCTTTCCTCATAAAGAACAAGATTAAAATCAAGTTCCTCCCCCATGAGGGGGATGAAAGCATTACTATCCTTCTTTGTAATGTTTTCTGGCAAGTTTCTAAGAAACCCTTACTTTCTGAGATTCAAGGGGTCACGTGGATGTTAGGCTCATTGAATTGTACAATTTGTCTTTCTATTAAATAAAGTTTGGGAGAGAAGGTTATTTCCAAACTTGCCATTAGTGAAAAAAAAAAAACGAATTTCTCCACTCATAAGCATGGAATGAAGCTGCATAATTGAACAAATATATGTAGTGAACTTATTTTAAATCATATGCCATTTAGGAATGTCAACAGAGATTTGAATATACATGCACAAAAAAGATTTATTATAGTAAATTTGATACATTGGAATGAAAGTGACCAATACAAAGCCACATTCCAATGGATTAGATTTGAGGAGTTTCCTCCTTATAGGGTATGCCTCCCCTCACCTTTAGGGTCTAAAGTGGCACAATGCTCATAGTCTTAATGAAATTCCAAGATTCAATAACAATGTGAACTTCTATGCAATGCTTAATATGAGGTGGTGTCTGAATTTTTCGATTTCTATGTGCATTTTAAGTCCCAATCCCATTGGCATCTACTCGTTGAGATTAAAAAAGTAGTTGTATTCTGGAAAAAGCTCCATTAGAAAATGTGCACCAATGTAAAATGTAAGAAACTTTACGGCGCACCTCCTTGGTGTAAATCATGCTTTGATGGCAATGAGGACTTGGGAAACCTCTTCTTTTCATTCCTCAAGTCAATGTTGATCTGGCAGACCCTTGGGGACTGCTCCTTTGGGAGGGACAAATCAATTGGAAGCAAGCTTCATTGGTTGGCGCAATGATTGCTCCTCAATATTGTGAAATGTTATAAGAGGTGAGGCACTTTGGAAGATCTAGAATGAGGTGCAGTACAATCTTTGGTAGCCTTCCTAAATAACCATCGATTGAAAAATCTCTTTTCCTTTTAGGCATAAGAATTTCAAATTGTAAGAATTCCTCACCTTTTAGACATGTGCTTTTCCTTGACAGCAACAAGATTAAAATCAAGTGGGCCCTATTAGGGGATGAAAGGGTTATTGACATCATTTGTAATATTTTCTGGTAGCTTTTTAAGCAACCCTTGGTTTGTACTTTTCTTTTCCTTTAATTAATACAAGCTTGGGAGAGTAGGCTAAGGCCAAACTTCCTTTATTTAAAAGAAAAAACTTTTTAAGCAACCCCTTCTTTTTGAGAGTCGGGGTCCCATGGGTACTAGGCCCATTCACGTGTACAATTGGTCTCTCCATTAATCAAAGGTTGGGAGAGAAATTTGTTTCCGAACTTCCTTTTAAGAAAAAAAAACAAAGAATTTCTCATCTCATAAGCTTATGAATGAAAATGTGTAATGGAACAAATACATGTAAGGAACTTTTTTAAAATCACATTCCATCGACGGAAGTCAACACAAAATTGAATATACATGCATAGAAATATTTATAATATTGAAGTTGATACATTTGAATGGACGTGAGAAATACAAAGCCACATAGTCTATGTGCTAATTTAAGCTCATTTTGTTCACAAGTGATGAATTGATCTTATTTCGTATCTAAAAGTTCCTATGAATAAATTTAGAACAAGATTATAAATGGAAAGAATAGATGAACTTGGGAAACTTTAAAGATTTTAGAAATAAAATCTAAGTGCTGAACATAAAACTATTAACAACAGATATATACATTTGCCCCATGAATTCTAAATATACGAAAGACCACTTCTCTTTAGGATCTCAATGTAATACTAACGCTTTGGAAATTTAAGTTTCAAATCAAGGCTCCTCATCAAAATAGATTCTAAAATCCCTATTTAGAATTAGGAAGGATTTTTGGAAAGATTCTCCTTAAAGTTCCTCAAAAAGAAAACTTTACAAGTACAAAATAAATCCTACTTCAAGGAATTTTCCTTCACCGCTCGGGCATACAATTAAATACTTGATCTTGAATAAGTGTGAATGATACTTTCGTATTCAAAGGACACCTTAAAAGGAATATGTTGGAGAGGTTCAACTTGAACGTACGATCAATATACAATCCAAGGAATAAGAGATTTGGATATGGAAGACAAGCTCAAGAGCTGATTTTGCTTGAGCTACGATTGACCTAAAAAGAACAAAAAAAAGATTGATTCTTATCTTGCTAAGAGAATCATCAAAACAATGAAGATATCGCCAAGCTGAGTTAGATTAGTGAAAAAGTGCATTGTTACTTATGGGATCAATGAAAACCCAAAATACTATGTCTCGAATGATCAAAGGAAGTTCTAGATTCAATATTCTTAAAAATATAAGAGCTTAATATCGTATACTACTAATATGTAACGTGTAATGAAGTCCCAAGAAAACCAAAGGATGAATTTTAATGTAAGTCAGACCAGATTAGTACGATTAAGAAGAAGATTGGAGATCATATTCCTTGGACACGATATCTTGAAAGCGTATTCCTTGTAGTTCATCACGGCATTCCAAAATCATTATTAACGATGTTTCCAATGAAGAATCCAAAAAGTTCTTAAGAAGAGGGACTTGTGGTCATAAAGCTCCTCGAGTGAGAAAGCTATTGTAAGACACTTCATTCATATGGAAAAGAAACTTGGTATAGATGAAATATACTTAAAATATACTTCAATAATATGCATTCAAAGTTGGTTTCTCCAAAATAAGAAGACTTTTAAAGAGGACAATAAATAAAAATGGATCAACCAAGTGGGAAAATTCTATCTTCCGGTAAAATCAACCTCACGGAAGGACATGAAGGAATTCCATACTTCCACTTTTGCATATGCTTTCACTTCACATAGCTTCACATTTTTCCTTTTAGTTTTTCAAATGTGCACCTAAGAGAGGGTTCATCTTAACCTTACAAACACTTTAAAACACTTTGAACCTTAGAGAAGTTACACAAAGACACTCTCCAACCTGCATCCAACTTTTTGCAAAATATAACCTTTGTGAACAATTGATTGTGCACTACGTGTATACCTTGACACTCGAACTTTGAACGCTTTGACTTTGCCCATGTTGACTTTGACAAAGAACATTTTGACTTTTATTGCTTTGACTTTGACCATTTGACTTTGATTGTGGTTGACGTTGACCAATATAACTTTTATGGGCTCAACAGTTGGGCTCTCCTTCCCGGAGAGCTACAGCCAAAACTCTAAGTAGAGATGACAAGATGATTCATGTGCTACAAAATCTTCCAAAGAACACTTGAGCAGCTACCAAGTCCACCAGGAGTAGTAAAGAACAACACCAGAGAAGAACCAAAAGTCGAAATTTTGCATTGAAGAGAAAAGGATTGAGAATGGAGGGTAGGAGGAAAGCTTATGGACGGCTTATAGGGCTAAGAGTGATAATAATGATGGGTAAGGGTTTGGCTGGGTAGAAGGATAAAGGGAGGGTTTGGGAGTAGGATTTTGGGCTCTAGAGATGGTCAAAATGAAAAAACAATAAAGCTATAGAGGATGCATATTGGAAAATGTGAAACAAATGGTAAAATAAAGTGAGAATAGACCATGTGGACAATGTGCACAATGAAAAACACGTGAGAAATGTGCTCAAAACATGTGGGTTTTGATCAAAAGTCAGAGAGAGATCGGGGTTTTGGAGAAAGTAAGTGTAAAAATGAGTTGAGAGGTGCCAAAACAAATGAAAATGATCCCAAGTTTGAAAAAAAATGGCCATCCCAAGCACACTCTAGAGCCAAAAGCATCGGACCAAGGAAAATAAAAAATATATCTCTTTTTATTTAATTTTATTTTTATGACATTCGTGGGGTGTGGCAAATTAAAATAAAAATAAAGATAAAATAAAAATTGTAAAAAAATAAATAAAATAAAAATAAACTAAATAAAAATGTAAATAAATTAAAAAAGAAGGGGGCGGGTGTAGAGAAAAAATAAAAATAAAATAAAGATAAAGATAAATAAAAATTAAAAGAAATTAATTTTTATTTATTAAATTAATAAATAAAAAGCAAAATAAATTTAAAATATAGAGGGGGTGGGGGGGCGAGAGAGAGAGAGGTTTTTTTTTTTAATTTGAAAAAAAGAAAATTAGCCACCAGGGGCTCTTTTATTTAGTTTGAAAAAAATACCTAAAAAGAGATAAAAAAGTACAAATGAAATCCAAAACAATTAAAAAAATCCAAAAAAAAATCACAAAAAAAACTCTCAAACAAATTCCTACATATTTAGCCACTTATCCCACTGAAAACCACAGAGAGCTTTTGCATTTCCTCCATTTTATTAAGAAAATTGATATTGAAAAAAGATAAGAAATTCTAAGAAAATTTCTAAACATGCTTTCAAAATTCCCAAAAATTTTCTAAAACTTTGTTTATGCAAAGGGCTATGAAATGGCTTCTAAGTTACACAAAAAGTCAAGAAACAAGCATGAAAATGGATAAAAACTACTAAAACTTAGCAAAAAATGATATGAGAAGGCTATGTACAACTTGAACAGATTTTGCAACTTCCACGTGATCCAAAAATCTTCAATTGTGCTGATTATAAGCCTTGAGCCTTGATATGATGACTATTTGCAGCTTTTTACCCTCCATAATCTCCAAGTGTACTGCACTTAATTTGATCTATCTTTCTTATGGGCACACTAACCATCTGATAGGGCCACCCTAAATTCTTCGTTGGAATACTATCCCCTCCATAGTGCCTCTTTTGTATAGACTTTGACTCACCTAGTGTGTACCTTAATCTACAACATTTCATTTTTAGTGTTCCAACTTCTTCAGCCAATGGATTCCTTTGTTTCCAAAGATTTGTAGGTACTCCTTCCACATCTTTGTAAAGAACTGCACTTATTGCCATAAAAGTTGATGTAATAGATGATATCCATACCAACATCCATAACAAAGTGGCCATTGAGATAGGATTCGAAGTAGCTTCGTCACTGCTGCACTTAAGGTCTTTTCTTTTCTTCTCTCTTCTATCCTTTGACTTAGACTATTTCACTCGAATCAGTAACCTCAATGATGTCCTCTTTTTCTTCATAGACTTTCTCTCTACTTGAGTTTGGAAAAATTCCATAGCAGGGAGATGGGTCTTCTACATGGAGCCAAGCCAACATGTTTTCTTCTTCATATAAATTTGCTTCTTCAAATAGATCTGCTTCTGGGTTGTCCAACAATTCTTCTTCCATACAAATACCAATTGTTTGCATCATGGTAGTATGTCTTTGGTTTTCTAGACCTTCTTCTAAAAATATCTGCTGCAACTCTTTTCCCTCTTGCTTTACCCACATTGTCCTTACCCTAGTCATGTAGCACATTGGCATGCCTTAAGCAAGCTCTCCCAATCAGCAGGGGGAAACTTCCTTCTACATGTGGCATCCTTAAAACAACAAAGTCCAAGTTAAAGATGGTACCTTGTATCTCAACTAGGACTATAGGAACTACTCCCATAGGCCTTACTATGCTTTAGTCTAAAAATATATGCTCCAACTTTTTTCCCTCTTGCTGTATCCACATTGTGTCCTTACCCCAGTTATGCAGCACATTGGCGTGCATTAACCAATGTCTTCTAGCCAGCAGGGGGAAACTTCCTTCTACCTATGGCAACCTTAGAACAACAAAGTCCAAGTTAAAGATGGTAGCTTGTATCTCAACTCAGACTCTAGGGACTACTCCCATAAGCCTTACTTTGCTTTGGTCTAGTAATGTTACAGTGAAATTAGCAGGCCTTGAAGGTTGTAGTCGAATATTTTTCATGGTATGTTCAAGCATCAAGTTAATGCTCGAACCGCCATCTACAATAACTCCTTCAAACTCAATTTTTCTGATAGTAATTGTTAGTGGAGGGCTCTTATAATATCTAAGGGGGGATTCCCCTACAATTCTATCTTTCTGCATAACTGCGATCTTTGCCACTAAGCTTGTTGTGGAAGCCTCATCAGTTATCTATAAGACTTATGACCTCAATCTCCCATCCATCTTTATTAAATAAAAAAAATATTGACTTTCGTTTTCATGTACTTGAGTAGTCTTGAAGCTTTTGATTCCTTAAGAGCATGGGCTGCATTTGAATTATCAAACTCTTCATGAGTGCTGCTGAATGGATGTCCAATGGCATCCCTGGTACCTATGAGATCTTTTTGCCTTGTATTTGCACATGTGTTGGCTTCATCTTCAGATGTTTCTTTTTCTTCGTTCAATCCATCAATGCTTGACTCTTGAACCATTTCTAACTAAGCCTTCCCCTTGCTTCTTGTCTGCATTGTAAAAGATTCAATTTCTTCTAATTGCACCACTCTGGTAGATGGGGATGGCACATTTATTTTTTCTACAACTTCTTCTTTGCACATAGAAATCATTTGAATGTGGGGCGCAGATGAAGATTCCTGGTTCTTAGGATAGCAATTGGTACAATGGTACCTAGCCTCTAGGCAATTTTTGCAAGGGGGGCATTTTTTGGTAGGGTGCACCTACTTTGGTAATGCCCACATTATCCACATCTGAAATAGATAATTGGCATACCTTGGCCCATTTGCAAAGTTATCCCTATGTCTCGGGTTTTAATTGTTACCTGGATTGGGTGTTGCTACCATCACATTGGTTGGTGATAGAGCTCCTCCTTGTGTAGAATATGTTGTTGCAGGTGTACCTCTTGACTAGCAATCTTGAGACTCATGTCCAACTTATGTCCAACTTTCTTGCATAGCTGGCAAATTACACTTAAAAGTGGATACTCACTTACCACATGACGTTGCTTGCTACACATGGTACACCATAGTCCACTCTTGATGCCACCTCCCTTGCGTTCCTGCAACTCTTGTCGAAGTTGAGCCACCTCTTCTGCTTGTGCTTCCTCTTCCTTTTGTAGCTTCCATGCTTCAATTTCCCGCCTCAACTGAGTCACAACACTCTCCTCCTCTTTATGTGGCTTATTCCTTTTTAAGCTGGCAAGCTCTTTCCTTAGCTGAATTACTGGGTCTTCAGGTTCTATAGAATATGATAAATTGGTAGAGCTTGGCCCATATTGCTATCTAACTTGCTCCAATCTTGTAGCGGTATTGAAAAATTCCTCTATTGTTGCTATCGATAAAACTAACTCCTTTATTTTACATTGTGTTGATATGGGAAGTGGTTTAGCTAGCCACTTCTTGATAAAAAAATCATGGGGAGGGTATGGTAGTTCGGCCGTTGATGCCTTAGCTCTGGTAACAAATTCTGGGAAGGAATTCCCAAGACCTAGTCTTAAATTTTCTAATTCTTCAATAATGTTTTAAGTTGTGTTCCCTTGTTGGAACTATGTCCTAAATGCTTCCTTCATCAAGTCCCATGTGGTGAAATGGTTGTCGGTGAAGTGACTAAACCATTTGTCTGCTAGCCCTTCTAATGTTGTAGCAAAAGGAATAAAAATGTGTCCTCTCTTCCCATGAGATGCCTTGTTTTACATCAGGCTAAGAATCTCCTAATCCGCTCATGTGGGTCTTCTTGTGCTAGCCCTTTGAAGGATAGAAATTAGATATTCAATCTAGAAAGTAAAGTTTCCAAATCTACCTAGGTTACCATATTCTTCACTAATGATGTCGATGACAATGGACTAGTTGATCTTCAAATAACCTTCCTTCTTGTTGCTTTGCAAGGGTTCCTCAAACTTTGAGACCGGGTTGTAGTCATAAGTTGTTCATACTCCTCTTAGTTTCAGAGAATTCCAATGGAAGAAAGATTACCTCTTAAGTCAATATACTACTGTCGATAGTCTTGAACTCTTCTACACTTTGCAATTTGCTTCTCCTATGATCAAGTCTCCTTGTGGTCCCATTGTGCGTGTCAAATTTTGATGGGGGATTCTTGTGCAGAAAGGGACTTAAGTGTTTGTAGGAGAAGGGAGAAAGATAAGAAGAAAGATACAGACACCAGAAGCTTCAGTATATTGATTATAAGGAGAAACATACAATGATGATATACAATACAATCCAAATGCAATCTGTGCAAAATCCTAAAGAGTGCACAATCAACAAACTTACAAAATACCAAAGGGTCTTGCTACTGCCGAGCTTCTCTGCACCAGACCTCCACCTTCTCCAAGAGCTTGCACCTGTGCACACCTTGCACTCAAGCTTCCAATGGGGGGATGGACTTCTGTGGATGCACACAGAGCTTCAATGGGACCTTGTGACCTTTGGTTGCATGGATTAGTACTTCTCTACACACTTCTAGGTCACTCTTCTTGCACACATTGCACTTCACTTTTCTGCGTTGCACACTCAGTGTATGTGTCTTGCTCTTCTCTCTCCTTCTGTAGACTATGCCCACCTTGCTTATTCTAACCAAGAATAATGCCTTGCCTTTATATGAGTGTCGGTTCATGTATGCTCCTAACTGCTAGAGTATCTTGGTGCTCACTTTGATGTGCCAAGATTGTCTCCAAATGTGGGGAGCCAACGAATCCTCATTTTGTCCTATAGTGACTTTAGACTAAAACAAAAATTTTAATTGGGGTCCATACTTGCACTTTTGCATACACTTCCGCTTCACATACCTTCACATTTTGCCTTTTCATTCTTCAAATGTGAAACTAAGAGAGGGTTCACCTAGACCTTGCAAACACTCTAAAAATACTTTGAACCTTAGAGACATTACAGAAAGACACTCTACAACCTGCATCCAACTTTCTACAAAATATAACCTTTGTGAACAATTGATTATGCACTACCTATGCACCTTGACACTCCAACTTTGAATACTTTGACTTTGCCCATGTTGACTTTGACCTTGAGCATGTTAACTTTGACTACTTTTACTTTGATCCTTTGACTTTGATTGTGGTTGACTTTGACCAATATGATTTTATGGGCTCAACAACCTTTAACCCTAACAAGTCACTTATCTTTGTAAATTCACTTGGAAATACATTATGCACTGTGTTGTGATCCAAGCTTCTTCTTCTTCCTTGTGCTTTGGTAGACATCATACTCCAATAATTGGTATCATAGGAGGACCTTTATTGATCTAGGGCATCATCAACTCCCCTTCGATCACAATCTCAAAATTTTACAAAATCTCGTGAGAAAACTTGATGAGATTACCAAATCCTTTGGTCCTCCAAATACACTACCACAATGATTATGCAAAAAATTTCATCCTTTTATGTGAAACATATATATAGATTTTGTTGACCACTACAAGAGCCTTTAAGTCTTCCAAGTACAAGAGCGTCAAAATCTTCTATAAGTCTATCAGATTTGAATAGAGTATCTCTTTTCAATGTTTTTTGATATATTGAATTTTGTGCATCAGGGTAAGTGTTCATTCGACCATGGTTGAAAGGAATGTTCATTTGATATGTTGGGTGTTGAGCATAAGTTGGATTGTACTAATTACCCATTCTATGTATACATAATGGGTCATGTATTGATAGCAAAAGGGATGTGCAATGTTTTGTTGGTTGTTGAAAGACGTCGTATTAGACCTTGAAACATAGTGATTGAAGGTGATGCAAATGATGTTGAAGATGATGATCTTCAATTATCTAGTCTTGTTGCAGCTCCTATTGCACCTATTAGGCCGTCCGAAAGTAATGTAATCATATTTAGAGGAAAAATGTAATGGGGAAAAGATGCACATCGAAAGGATGGAGCACAATTGTTGTAACCTTTTCATAATGTAAAAAAACGGGGAAGAGAGAGGCAGTGGCATCGTCGGACTGTGTGTCTAGGCAGTGTGCCTATGGATCGATTCCAACATAGTTCATCTATAATGTTGTGTTATTCTTTCCATGTCTGGTATTGAGTAACTGTGGTGATTTCGTTGATATTCTCTGATTCATTCATGAAGTATAAGGTTAATAGTGATAGTGTGTAAATCATCATTAAGAACTTGCATATTTTGATTGCGATGAATATTGTGTTTTTGTTGCATACCCGTTGAGGAGACCAGCAGTTAAGTCTATGAGAATTGTCAGATTAAGCTAATGAAGAATTCACTACACTAACGAATTGAACGGGGAAAATACATATAGGGTCTCTGTATTACAAAGCCCTGACCATCCCAAGAAGCCATTGGTAGTTTTGTTCTAGTGATAATTAATCCGACGGTTAACACTTTTACACAAGTGTTGGCCATGGGGCATGGAGTAGCTAGTCTGAGAGCAGGTTAAGGTTTGAGAAAGAATCCTATGATATATGCCTGTAATGCATTCCGGAGAATCTTACCCGAAGTACAGAAGTAATCAACATTCATCGAAAGTTTGTAGCGCGTTGGGAACGCCTCCTGGTGGTAGTGGTGAAGGACAATTGTTAGAAGGAAAGCATGGTATATGGGCTAGTCGAGTGCCACCTCAGTATTTTCTTCTTCAAGGACTATAGGGTATACCAGAAGTGCAACCAACTCCATCAGCGGAAACTCTCGTTGGTGGAGTAATCGCTGATTCCGATGATAGTTTGGAAAATCTCGATGGTAGTTTGTTGAATTCTGGTGATAGCTTGGCAAATTCCGATGGTAGTTTGTTGAATTCTGGTGATAGCCTAGAGAATTCTGGTGGCGGCTTGTTGAATTTCGGTGATAGCTCCACTTCAATTTTGATTTTGGAGAAACTAGTGTATTGGTCGATGAAAGTTCTGGTGAAAATTTTATCTTAGGAGCATTTAGGCATGTGTGATCGACTCAATGATATCATATTATCGGAGAATTTGCAAGGTGGTGAGACAAAACAGTAGCAATTAGGATCAACTTGTTCAAACCATTCTGAAGTGATACTTCCTTTTGACTTAAACAACAGGAGTGGTACGCAACAACACATCAACAACAACACCAATAGCAACAACATCAACAATGATAACAGCAACACCAAGAAGAGCAACATCAAGAGTAGCAGAAGATCATATCCCCACGATCGGTACCTGTTGGAGTTACGTATACTAAATTTGATGGATTCCCAAGTGATGATCTTGATGCTCATGTTCGTACCTTTGAAATTAATTATGTTGTACTCAACTATCCAGTGGATCCGACATATAAGCCTATAGTGTTCCAATCTACTCTTGTTAACGAAGCTGCCCGCTAGTTAACCAAATATGATATTAATCATTTCGGTCAATATGATGATGTTAAGGATGCCTTCTTAGAACGTTTTTAGTTAAAGAAAAATGCGGCTGAAATCTTTGATTATTTACAAAACAATAGACAAAAACCACATCAAAATGTGCAAGAGTATGCAAATTTATTTTGCACTCATCTATGGCAGCTTCCACCGGTGCATGCTAACCTACTGGATGATGTGATTACCCAGTGGTTCTTTAATGGATTAAACCCTCAATTCAAACAAGTTACGATTATATGATGTGTGGGTTGTATGACCTTGGATGCAGTCACAGCCATGGCATTATAGTTGGAGCATAAAGTTGGTGGTTTTATTGAAGATTTGGATTGGTTAAAGGCATCCAAGAGTACGATCGAAGATCCACTACAATAGGTGTATTGCACCAAATGCAAGAACCGGAGACACACAACTTCAGCATGTGCATTAAATCAAATGTATTATGCTATTTGCAATAGGGTGATTCATTCCACTAAAATGTGTGCATATAATGCCATACTACAGAGCAGGGGTAGCACGCTACCCACTATGTACCACGGCATTTGAGAACTACCTCTTACCAAAGTTACAAAACCTACAAGGGACCACGACCAAACAATTTTGGACACAACCGGTGGAACTTGGGCCCATCGGGTGAAGGTGCATCTCTTCCACCACCAAGATTCCATTTTTGTGGAGAAATTGGACATATCTGAAAATATTGCAAAGAAGTAGCCGAATATGATAAGCAAAGAAAAGAACGACAACATCCAATGGCAAATATGGTATATACTTTAGCAGTGGATACCCAAGCAGCAGCAGTTCAAACACGGTCCGATAAGAAATTGCAACTAGCTGCTGAGATTGTTGAGCCAGGTATTCGAGAACAACAAAGAATTTTTACTAAAGCTAGTATGTGGGAAAGTCAAGAACCGATTGTTTTCCCTGATCCGATATCAGTGGTCGAGAAAACAGTACCGAATACACCACTACAAGATATGAATCCGATCAAATTGTCGTCAGAGAGTGCACCAAACTCAGTACCTGGTACATCGAAGTATATGACAACAATTCCAGCAACAAATCAATCCAGGATCTTTGTGTACACCTGCTACAACAACTATTAGCTGGGAACTCGATTCTATGGTGGACCATGTTGTTGCTTTAATTACGGTATGGTATAAAAACCACAAAATTACACAAGTATTAATTGACGGAGGCTCATGTGTGAATATTGCTACAGCCACACTTTGTAAAAGATTAGGACAGACTGAGATTGAACCTGTCTAGTTTTTTGTAAGAATGGCTGATCAATCTAGGGTAAATCTAGTGGGCTTGGTGCGTGATATACCCATTACCCTCTAGGGAGCAGTGTTCAAAATGACTTTTTTTGTTTAGGAATTACCTAAATCAAGTCTGGATTACAACTTACTATTCGGGAGGCCCTAGTTGAAACAAGCAAAAAAGTTGTAGGATTGGTCTACACATGAGCGTTTTTTCAAAAGTAATCATCGGAAATATATGGTACCCTTGGATAAGATGAAGCCTTGCGACCTGCATGCTCGACCTTACATGGCCTAACCCGTGCATATGTTGGATGGACTTTCAGATGATGAAGAAGAAGCTTTCCTAAATGCTAATTAGGATTTGCTAGCACTGGGTACCGTTCATTTACAAGCCATTGTGGAAAATTGGACTCCACCCGCTTGTAAGATAGTTCCACTTACCAAAGGAGTGGATCTAGTTATGGATTAGGTCTTCGATATTGTGCCTCTACAGCAATTATTCCATCTATCTAAGGATATCTCCATGCCCCGATAGCTTTATGTACCAAAAGATCAACTAAACACTTGTAATTTGGGAGATGAGGCTAATATGTGGCCGGTTAAACTTAAGGCTAGGTTACGAGAAACCTTTCAAGATGATTTGCTAAAGTTGATGAAAGAATTTGTTGATGTATTTCTGTGGGATTATCGTGATATGAAAGGATTGGACCCTCGTATCTACCAACACCATGTGATGCTGGAACCAGATGCGCGACCAATTAAACAACCCAGTTATCGAATGAATCCCAACTATGCAGCTCAAGTGAAGGCTGAATTGGATCGACTGTTTAAAGTAGGCTTCAGTGTTCCTATTGAGCATGCTGAATGGATATCTCCTATTGTCATTGTCCCAAAGAAAAACAAGAAATTACGCATTTGCGTGGATTATCGAAAGTTGAATGCAGCTACGGTGCCTGATCCCTTTCCACTTCCCTTTTTGGGCATGATGTTAGATGATGTTGCTGGATGAGAAATGTTTTCCTTTTTGGATGGTTAGAGTGGCTATAATAAAGTGTGCATGGTTGAAATGGAGATTCCAAATACTGCGTTTTTTTACGAATTGGGGTGTATATGCTTGTATCGTGATGTGGTTTGGTCTCCACAATGCTCCTAGTACCTTTGAATGAAGCATGCAGGAAATCTTTTCTCCCTACTTAACTACATTTATGCGGGTGTATTTGGATGATTTTTCGTTATGTGTTGACACATCGGCTCACCTCTATCACCTATGTTGCTTCTTTTCTAAGTGTCGGGAGTTCCATTTGTGCTTAAATACCAACAAATTGGTCTTTTCAGTTTCTTGTGGCAAATTTCTCTATCATATTATTTCATAACACGGAATTCAAGTGGACCCTAATAAAGTGAAAGCAGTGTTAAATGCACCTGCCCCTATGACACCAAAGGAAGTTATGAGATTCGTTGGTGAAATATGCTGGCATTGAGGACATCTTCGGTGGCTTGCTCATGTGGCTATGCCACTGAATTGGCTGATTACTAACAATCCTTGACAGTTTGCATGGACTAAGGAATGCCAACATTCATTTGAGCATCTAAAAACACTCTTAACATAGGCTCTTATTCTGCAAGCACTGAATTGGCAACTCTCGTTCCATGTCTTGGTGGATGTGTCTGACAGTGCAATCAGTAGTGTGTTGATGTAGCAACAAGAGAAGTGGTTTCATCCTATTTATTATTCTAGTTGATGATTAGCCACTGCTGAATGGAATCACTCTGTCACTGAATGCAAATGTCTTGGTTTAGTTTATTCGGTTGAAAAATTCCAGCAGTATTAACTGGGATGCCCATTTACCTTTCATGTGGACCATGTTGCTCTAGTTTATCTTGTACGAAAACAACATTTAGGGGGCAGATTAGCCAAGTGGATGTTGTTCCTGCAAAAATTTGATTATGAGGTGGTCCTTTACGCGGGGTGAGCGCATGCTCTTGCCGATTTTCTGTACCGGCTTGATTCCGTTGAACCCATCGGTGGTATTAATGATTCTATTGCAGCTATCTATGCGACTGAGTCAGTTCATGATGATTCCCAAGTGCTCCCTATGGCATCATCGTACTATGAGAACCTTATGATTTTTCTAACCAGTGGCTATCCCCTTAGTAATACTTCGATGTCTGCTTGCCATAAATTGGCCATGTAGAGTGGTCGATTTTGGATAATTGTGGGATATTAGTATTATATGGTTGGCATGCTTTTACGATGTATCCCACCACATAAAGTTTCTTCTCTCATTCAAATGGCTCATTCTGCTATGTCCGGTGGCCATTTTTCCGTTGACCTTACATACCGGAAAATTCCGTAGAGTGGATTATGGTGGCCCACTATGCATCGTGACATTGCTACTTCTGTCCAACAATGTGATGCTTGCCAACGATCTGGGCAACCTTTACAACAACATCATTTTTCACTTCAACTTGTCCTTACCCTTGAGCCCTTTTAAAAGTGGGGATTGGATTTCATTGGCCCCATTACGCCTCCTGCTATGGTTACCAATCATCAGTATATACTTACCAGTACTGACTATGCTACTGGGTGGGCTGAAGCCTGGGCTTTACGGTCCACAACTACTTCGGTGGTCACCAAATGTTTGATGAGTGATATTTTTCCTCATTACGGTCTTCCCTTGGAGATTGTTTCTAATCAAGGTATGAATTTTGCTAATACCTTAATGCAAGTGCTCACTCGCACCTTTAAGATTGTCCATAAATTTAGTTCCCCTTACTATCCTTGTGCAAATGGACTAGCCAAAAGTACCAATAAAATCCTTCTTAACATGCTAAAGAAACTTGTGCTGGAATGTCCGGAGCATTGGGATCAATTCCTTCCTTCATTCTTATGGGCTTACCACACTACTTATAAACTTGCTATCGGAAGTACACCTTTTAAATTGGCATATGGGCTAGAGGCAATTGCAGCTGTGGAATTGATGGTACCTAGTTTATGGGTGGCATTGGACTATAAGTTATTACCTGAAGAGTCCTTCCCTTTCCGGTTGGATGTGTCGCAATAGAATGCCCCATCAGCCCAAATCATTATGTTAGCACCCAAGTCTTTGAAGTGAGAGAAGTCCTCCACAAATCCTTTATATCATATGTGTATTAGGAATATATATCGAGCTTCATTTCCATTGACCTATGAACCTTTCCTTGTTGTTACACTAACTCGCACAATGCGGTCATCTTGTGAGAAATATTTCTTAGTGTGTAGGTACTCATTGTCCAATGCGTCATTTTAATCACTTAGATAGGTCTTTTGTGAGCATGCAAGCAAATTTTAATCATAATTTGACTCATCAAAATCAAGATATGAGTGATTCTATATGATTGTGTCTATATATCACGTAGTTCCTAAAAAGTCAACTTTACCCCAAATACTTCTTGGGATTTATTGCTCAGTGTATTGTGAGCCCCAATTCATCAAAGAAATTGCCTTATTTAGCTTAAAACTTCAATTTAGTGTGTGCAAAAGATCTCTAGACAATTGCTACTAGGCTATTAGCACGGAACAAAATACTACGAGCTTTCAAAAGTAAAATGTTTCCTCTGGTTTTTGAACTCACAACCCATCAGTTTCAATAGAGACGTTTGAGATTGATGCTCCAAAGTATTTAGGTGGTTGAAGTGCTTAACAAATCCATTGACCTCTATAAAAACAAAAATAAAGACAAGCGCAACAAAGGGAAATGCAAGAAATCGGATGATGAAGGAATTACCTCTCAAGCCATATTTTTAAGTCGAAGTAGATGCTCAAGAGGAAGATGTAGACGAGGTAGAAAAGGTAGCGGGAGAGCTCAAACCTCATCATCTGATGCTATGTTTGGTTTTTGAAATCACATTACAGAGAATTGTTTGAGGAACCCAAGGAATAAAAGAGGAAGAGGATACAATAGAGGAGGCTATGGGAACTCAAGAGGTAGATTTAATAACTCTCATTAATATAATAGCAACTCAGACAAGAAAAAGTATTGAAGAGCATACAAATGGACAGACTACAACAATGATATAGATGCTCAAGCTCAAGAGGATTCAACTTTACTAAAGAACATGGCAATTAAATATGTTAATTCTGATGAGTATATGTTTTGTATAGCCTCTAGATCCTCAAATTCTGGCAAGAAAGGCTACATACATGGAGATCTCTTCGAGCTTCTCTAGACAGATGTTTTGCGAACAAGTAAGGAACCTTCAATTTCTAGATCAAGGTAAAATGTTTCATTCATAGATGATTGTAGCAAATGGACTACGTTATATTTCATGAAGCATAAGGATGTAGCAATTTCATCATTTAAAAAGTACTTAGCTCTTGTCGAGAATCGAACAAGGAAAGCCGTGAAAGGGCTAAGATCAGATGGATGGGGAGAATACCTCATTAATTTCATTGTTATCTATAGAAGAGAGGAATCAATAGAGAAACAACCACACAAGATATAATCCTTGGTAGAATGGAGTGGCAAAGAGAAGAAATAAAAAAATTGAGGAGGTTGCAAGGTCCATGCTCAATGAGAAGAAATGAACTAGATACTTGTGTGTAGAGGCAATATCTATTGCCACCTATTTGCTAAATAGAGCACCATCAGAGGCTCTAGAGGGCATGAATCCATATGAGGCATGGAATGAAAGAAGACCTAGCTTGGATCATTGCGAGATCTTGGGATGCATTGCATACATAAGTAGAGATGTTGTGTTTGATGAAGAAAAGTCATGGTTTGAAGATTATTGCAAGAGAAGCAAGCTACCTTATGACCTACAAGAAGGCTTTCCAACTCTCTCAAGAATGAATGATCACACACTTGTAGCATCAAGTGACTCTCAAGATGATTAGAAGACTCCAAGGAGAGACATTAACTCTTGGAACTCCAAAGCTAAAGACAAAGTGCAAGAATTGAGGGATGTAGGAGAATCCTCTCAATAAACCATCTAAAGGTCATCTAGGGAGAAGAAGAAGCTAGAAAGATATGGCTATGATACATCATTGGTCACTAAAAACTGTATCTATTTAGCACACCATTCAAACTCTGAGGAGCCCTCATCTTATGAGGAATCAAAGAAGAGACCAGAATTGATGAATGCCATGGAGGAAGAGGCTGAATCCCTAAAGACAAACCATAATTGGGAGTTGGTACCCATGAATTCAACTATGAAGATCATAGGATCAAGGTGGATATATAAGGTAAATAAAAACTCTGATGGGACTACCAATAAGTACAAAGAAAGACTTGTGGCCAAATGATATGCACAAATAGACGCGATTGACTATGAGGAGACTTTTTTCACCCCTAGCAAAGATGCCAACTATCATATTGCTTATGAGTATTGCACCTTCCAAGATTTGGAATATTTACCAAATGGATGTGAAGAATGCATTTCCAAATGTTGCATATCTAAAGAGGTATATATGGCTCAAATCTTGGTTTTGAAGATTCTTCATTTCTTCAATATGTATCCAAGTTAAGGAAGACCTGATATGGTGTGAAGCAAGCCCCAATAGCTTGGAGTCATAGAACTATCATGTGTCTGTAGGATAAAGAATTAATGGTTAGCAAGCCTAAGTTCTTTGCTAATTATTTAGGACTACACATCTATTTTTCATCTCACACAAAGAACCACATGTGAACTCATACTTGTCAATTTGAGCACATTTACTTTGGATAAATGTAAAAGTCAAAAGAAGATGGAATCTCGTGAACTTAGGAGCATGAACCAACAACCTATTTGGTTAAGGAGTCAAATCAATAAAGTCCCTAAAGTGTAGCATCACTTTGAGGTGAGGAAAAATTCAAATTCAAACTCAAACTATGAGTACAAATGGACATGGTCTTAGTCATAGGATAATGGAGCTATTGTGAGACATATTGGACTACTTCGGTCAGTATACCTTTAGCTCACTTCATATATGAGTAGCCCACTACACTTCACTTGTATCATATGCTCATTATCATATACATTTTTATATATTTCTTCAAGTACATTTCTATTTACTATCTATTGTTGCATTATCTTCATTCAAGTGATTTTATGGAATTCACTTCTCTATGTGCACTCCTTTTTTCTATACTTTAACTTGGCATAGCTCTTATTGATTGTATACTACCTAGTTATCAAGTTTCATAATTTTCATCGAGCAGATCTCAAGAAATGAAGCATAGAAGTGATGATGTTTGCACACCTTCTAGATCCTAGAAAGCCATGATGACCCCCTTGACTTCTTAAATTCATTTCCTAGTGTGTGGCACAACTAAACTGATGAGATAACTTGCTTTTTTTAGCTATTCATTTCAACAAGATATGTGAAAAATGTCTCTAGTTAGTTCATACCAGGTTGTGACCTTTGAACATAATACTGAAACCTTCTAGTCCAAAAATAGAAGGTTCTTCACATTTCTTGCATATGCAAGCTATTTCTTTTGTTGCAAAGAATTGAGAATGATGCTCCAAAGGACTTGATAGCTATAAATACATCATTGTGAAGCTAGAGGAGTCCATTATGCATCCTTTAAGCTAGATTGGTAGGTGTGGAGCAGGTTTTGTGCAGTTCCAACTCATCTCTAGAAACTATCTCACCATCTCCTCACAGTGTATGAGAGCAACAACAAATCAACATGGGAAATAGATTTCCTTCATCCTCTTTATTTTGATCATCTACATAATTTTTGTAGTCTTTCCTTTCTCTCCATCCCCGTGATAACTACTGGTGTTGTATGAGTTGTTTCTATAGCCATTGTTGTTGTTGAATCTACCTCTTGAGCTTCCGCAACCTCCTCTATTGTAACCTCTTCCTCTTTGATTTCTAGGATTCTTGAAACATTTTTCAGTAATTTGATTAGCTAAGCCACATATGGTACATGAAAAGGAGCTCTAAGTTCTCCCCTACCTTGTCTTCCACATCTGCCTCTTCTTCTTGAGCCTCTTTCCCTACCTACAAAGTTTGTTTGAGAGTTTATGCACTCATCATAAAATTTTTTACCCTTGCCTTTGCTATCTTTACTCTTGTCCTTATGTGTATAGAGATCATAGGATTGATTACCTTTTGAGTTTTCTTCATTCTTCATAAGCTTTGCCTCATGTGTGAGCAATTGTCCCATGAGTGTGTTGAAATCACGAACATACATATCCATGTAGAGTTTCATAGCTCTGGTCAACGCTTCTCATTTGTCATCTACCTTTAGTCCATTGATCACTTGCCTTACTATATGCTCTTCATCAATGATTTCTCCAATGCTTGCAAGCTTGGGCATCTTCTTGAGGGTGGTGAACCCTGTTGGAAAGATGGATGGATGCTCCAAGAGACTGAGTAGGTACTGCTAAACCTGCTTTGTACCAGCCCACTTTTGCTTCAGAGTTGATAACTAGACCTCCTTAGCTTTCCAATGACACCACAAAATTTCCTATGTACTTTGGAAATGATGTGTGTAATGATTGAATCAAAACAGATAACTTTGGAAGTCACAAACTCAAGAAAACCTTCTATTTATGTCTTGACACATGCTGGGTATTTTGCTCAGTATGACCAGCACAGTAGGAATTGGAAAAATTCCTTTTAGGGGTATCTATTTAGATTAGTAAGCTACCAATTCCAAGTGGAATGATGTAAAATGATAAACTATGCTAAGATAAATCAATTTAGCAAGTTAAGCTATACCCCTGACTTTTTAGGACTGTAGTAAAAAATGACCAGAGATCACCTCGACGCAGATTTCTCCAAAATGGCTGAATATAATGTCTTTAAACTTTGATATAATGTAGATTGCTTCAAGCGGAATCTAACAAGCTTTGAATCACTGCATTTGGTGGAGAATGGACGGAGATATGCCCTTGACAAGTTGACAGACTTTTGAGTAGACTAACAGAGAACTCAGAGATGGACAATGTGAATATATGTATTAATGAACATTTGTATACAAATCCATTGGCATTAATATCATTGCCAAATGGTGTAGAGAGGTGTGGGCTAGCTAGAGTGTAGACCTCACATACACTCAAAAATCAGTAATACTAGGCTCGGGAGTGCTCTCTCTCACCCGCACCTTTTGATGTCCATTTTTATAAGAGATGGGTAAAATTTTGAATTCAAATTCAAACTTTTGGCTCCCTATGATCACTTGGAGATATTCTTTCAATCAAACAACTAATTTTTCCACGAATCCTTTTGGTAGGTGATTACAAGAGATTCCAATTCAATTTGACTTTTACAACATTGAGATAAAGTGGTAATTAACCACTAGCAATGGTTCCTATGCTTCTTCATATATGTAAGATCTTCAAGATATCTTTCAAGCCAAATGTGTAGGCTTGTGATTTACTCCAACAAAGCCATCCATAGTTGATCCTTCCTTGCCTTGGAACTTGATGAGAAGAATGCTTCGAGATCTTTCCAATCTCTTGTGAAGTCTTGCTACTCCAGATCTGTGGAAGTAAAATATCAAAGATTTAGTTAAGAATGTATGACCTTGCAAGAGCATCCTTTGAACACCATGTGGTTAAACTCTTTTGTTCTTTTTGAGTTGGCTGCCCTTTGGTTCTGAGGATTGGCATCATCTCATGTCTAGATATGTAACCATAGAGATTTCCCGTGTTCATTTATTGTAGCTCTGATACCACTATGAAGAGATGGATAGATAATTTCCAAAGATCAGTTGTTGCACAAAACCTATCTACACCTACCAAGATAACTCTAAGGATGTTGAACGTACTCCTTTAGCTTCAAAAGAATGTATTTGAAACCACTAAGTCCTTTGGAGCATCATTCCCAAATGCTTCTATCAAAATTTTGCATATGCAAGAAATAGAAGTAATCAATATTATACTGAGAGCTCACAACCATGTACAAATCCACCAATCGGATTTTTCAAACATCAAACTAGGGTGTGTAGCTAACTAAATCAACTTATATCATCAATTTAACTATACCATACACAGAGAAATAATTCTAACAAGTCAGGGGTCCATCTTGCCTTTTCAAGATCTAGAAAGTATGCCACCATAGTCACCTTCTATGATTCCTATCTCACGATCCTCTCAATAAAACTTGAGAAAAATTGATATTCAATTACTATATGCTTCAATCTAACTAAGACAAGTCAAACTATAGGAATTGAGTGAGTAGACATAGAGAAAGTGATTCCTCAAAATCAATGTAGTCACAAAGATGTAGCAAATAATAGTAGATAGAGATGTACTTGAAGAAATGCATGAAAATGTATATTTTAATGAACATATGATACAAGGGAAGCGTACCAGAATATAGATAGGTATTGTCAGCTCAACATATGCTCACTAAAGTAGCTCAATGCTACTCAGAATGGCTCCACCACACAAGTCTATTTATACTCATAGTTTGATTTTGAATTTGAATTTCTGCTCACCTAAAAGTGATCCTTCACTTTAAGGATGATTTGAATTGAATCTTCCTACAACCAGACTTGTCCTTTCAGCTCGCTAACTTCACAAGATTCCTTATTTCCTTTGCTTTTACAATTATCCGAAGTAACTATGACAAGAATGACTAGCATAGGTTCACATGTCACACTTACATGGATACATACACACACATGCATACACACATAGACATGCATACACACATGCACATACATACATACATACGTGCATATACATACACAGATACATACATACACAAATATACACACATACATAAATGCACCCATATGCATACACTCTCATACACACATACATATGCATACATACATAGACACATGCATACACACATGCACATACATACATACATATGCATACACACACATACATACACACATATATGCAAATATACACACACAAACACACGCACATACATGCATCTCCTCATTTAGAGGAACACCTTTTAGATGGAGCCAAAACGTGAATTCAAATTCAAATTTGAATGGAGAGATCCTTATAAAATGATTTGTAAAATGCGCAACCCAAGTGGTCTCTTTTGAAGCTCTTCCACCTATCACTTATTGAAGTTGAGTAGCTCTCTCCATATACTACTCGTCTCACTATCATTGGGAATCATTTCTATGCCAATGATCATGTATATCATTGTTCTATAATAAATTCGTATAATTGAGTATATCTGTCTAGCTCTCTGCCCACTACTCAGAACAGTGTGTTTTGAGTGAACATATCTCAGTGAGTTCGTATTCATTTTCAATGATCTATAGCTTTTTGGAACACACTCAACTTCTACTACAAGCAAAAAGAATTTGAAGAATTTGATTGAGGAGATTGGGAGAAAACCACCTCGAAGTTCTCACTCGTCATTCTCTGTGTAGCTCCTAAAAAGTCTGGGGTAAGACTTCAGTTTCTAAATTGATTGCTCAGTGTGTAGTTTATCATTTTAAGTGATTGCACTTGGAATCATTAGCTATATAAGCTAATTTGATTGACCCAAAATGAATTTTCCTAATTGCTACTATACTATGAGCACTGAGCATAATATCAAGCAGGAGTCAAAACCAAAATAGCAAGCTTTTGGTCACAAGCTAGTTACAAAGTTACCTGTTTTGATTCAATTGTTTGAAGCATCATCTCCAGAGTACATAGATACCTTATTTGTGTCATTTGCAAGCTAAGAGGGCCTACAACACAACTCTAAAGTAAAATAGGGCACATACTAAGTAGGGTTTGGCAATACCAACTCATTTCTTGTGGTATTCATCCATCTCTCCCAACCAAAAGGGCGAAATGTTTCCTAAGAACTATAGTACAAATACTATTTACATCCTCACACAATACTCTTTAATAAAGTGTTTGTAAATGCTATGTTGGGTTTGAAGAATGTTTTAGTCTGGAGGACTCATCATCAAACTCCATTTCTTTAGCCTTTAATATGAAATTTTCAATGTTGCAAGGAAAGTTTTTTGGAAGTGTGGTGGGACACAATAACAATATTAATCATAGTTTTAGAGGATCTTTCAACACATGAACGGTATCATACACACCTTAATACTAAAAAAGAAGATGAGTGAGAGATAGAGAGAATAGTCAAATTTTCAAAGTGTATGGTAAGTTAGGATGCTCACCTACACTAACTTATATTCAAGTTAAAATTACCATGTGTCAATATGATACAAAATAAGAATATATGAAAGTAGGCAAAAATAGGAACTAGATAGAAGAGATTATGTGCCTAAGAGGTATTAACAGTGTGTCTGAGAATATGAAGAACATGAGTAGTTTATAATTGTTTTACAACAACCTCAATTCTAATTAAACTAAGTGAGAAAAGATTGAGCTAGGGAGTGAGAACAGAAATAGACTTTCTACTCATAATATATCAACAAGATTGTTGTTCGTTAGTTGACATGAACTCCTCCCACTGTCACTAGATGTAGAGTACACCTCCTCCAAGTGGATGAGAACACTTCCTCCTAGTGATCTTCTTGCATTGAGCACTTGAACCTCTTAGGAAGAAGCTTGGAAAGATTATTGATGAATGAGCATAACTCATTTTTATATAGCTTTGAACCCATGTGAAAAGAAACTTTCGAAAAAGCTATCATCCTAGCTTCAAAAAACTTGCACCAATCCCAATTTGAAAAGCACGTGAAATGGTAATCACAATATCGGAGAACGTTTTCAAAATTATCTTTGTAAGAAAACTTCTTCCAAAAACAAGCACACCATACTACATCGTTGTAAATAGGGATCAAACTCGTGTCACCCCTTTAAGAGATTTTTGCATATCTACCATGCCACACGCTTTTAGTTGTAGAAGAATCTCTAAAGAGAAATAATAATCTTTAATCATATTGAGGATTTGGCCCAATTTGTGATGGAGAGTGTTAATCTCCAAAAGAACAAGCTACTCTTGAAGTTAGAGCACCTCTATATCAAGACTAACTTAAAACCTTCACCAATTTGGAGGATCAATACTCAATTTCCAAAATCTTGAACAAACTGTGAAGAAGGTGATTACATAGAAAGTCTGCTGCACATAACTCACTCATTGACTTATCAAATGTGTAGAGTTTTTTATAAAATTTTGCACAACATGTCGCCTATATCTTGCGCACCTTTTCCAAGTTAAATCATTCCAAAAGAATTAGTAGATCTTTAGAAAGTATCTTAACAAGTCACCTATGTCTAAAACTGTAGTTATTTACAGTCGACTTTGACACCTGCAACTTCTAAGGCTTGGTCCTCTCAAACTAGAACCTGTTTATGCAAATGCTTTTAGCCATAGATGGCTTACCTTCCAACTTAGATTTTGACTCCTCATTTGTGCAAAAATTTACATTGTGCACTGAGAAATGATCAATTCTTTGACCATCGAGACGGCGCCTGTTTCAGAAAACACTCAACACTTTCTCACATATGAATGTTCCTAGTCATAATTCTCATAGCCTGTTTACAATTAGGCTCTCAAACTTTAACCATAGACTCATTAACTATGGAACTAGATACCTACAAAAGGATTCTTGAAATGATCAAGCACAGAAGGAGAATACTCAGAAAGATCGGGCGCAATATTTCTTCATTTCTTGAAAACTTTACATCTGAGTGATGAGAGAGATGTTACTCACTTCTAAAGTGTCTAATGGCTCATACAACTTCTAATTTCTCTATTCACATGCTCTTTCAATTTTTCCCCGACATTTTTCCTTGTATATGTAGGCAAATATGTACAAGTTCATCACCACAACAGTATGAGTAAACTAACTCTAAATTAATGTACATATGTATACACATCTTCATTCACTGAACATGTACTTTCTTCATGCTTCATGACTTGATCTTTTCTTCAATCCTTGAATTCAAAACTTAATTAACACTTCAATTGTTGATTGCCTTGCACCAAGAGCTCGCCCTCAATCATCAATTGAGGTTTTCTCTATCTTCTTTATGCCTGCCATGTCTTTGAATCTCTGTAGCTTTGGTCCATCCAAGCTTTTAGTTAGCATATCAGCTATCTGATCGTTTGTTGAAGTATGTATGATTTCAATCTCTTTATCCATCACTTTCTCTCTTAGAAAATGATACTCAATATCAATGTGTTTAGTCCTGGCATGGAAAACAGGATTAGCAGCTAAATACAATGAACTCATGTTATCTCCATGAATAGTGGGTATACTCTCGATGATGTCAAAACTCTTCATAAGAGTCTTAAGCCATATCACTTCCATTGCAGCTTCCACCATACCTTTGTACTCAGCCTTTGTGGATGATAAAGCAACTGTGTGTTGCTTCTTTGAACACCATGAAATTAACTAATCTCCCACATAACACAAGTATCCATAAGTTGATCTCCTATCATCAGGATTACCTGCCCAATCTGTATCACTATATATCTTGATGTTTGTATCTGATGTAAAACCATAATACAAACCTTCTTTGAGTCTACCCTTAATGTACCTCAACACTCTTTGTCCTGCAATCCAATGTTGTTTCCTAGGACAATGCATGAATAGATAATACTCCAATTGCATATGACAAGTCAGGCCTAGTTAATGTAGCATAGACTAGACTACCAACCAAACTTTCATATAGCTTCATGTCCTCGAACTCTTGTCCTCCATATCTGCTCAATTTGTGATTCATCTCCATTGGAGTAGGTGCTACCCTGCAATCATCCATTTTAAACTTGACCAACAAGTTTTTCAAATACCTTTCTTGAGTTACATACACTCCATGTTGAGTGTATGAGATCTCCATGCCCAAGAAATATGACAAGTCTCCCAAGTCACTAATCTTAAACTCTTTCTCCATTTGCTTCTTTAGGCTTTGAATACGTTTCTCATCAGTACGGCCTATAAGAATTATAGCATCAACATATATGCACATGTAAATGAACCCATCATCACTTGCTTTGACAAGCAAGCTACAATCTGCTTTAGATACTTGAAAACCAAGTTCTTTCAAGAACTTCACAAGTCTATAATTCCATGCCCTTGGGGCATGCTTCAAACCATACAAAGCTCTCTTGAGCTTATATACATGATCTGGATACCTTTCATTTCTGAATACTTGTGGTTGCTCCATGAAAACATAATCTAAAATATAACCATTTTAAAAAGCATTCTTCACATCTAATTGACACAATTTCCAACCTCTACATGCAGCAATGGAAATGAGTGTCCTCATGGTTGTCATCTTTGCCACAGGACTATAAGTCTCATCATAATCTATACTATATGTCTGAGCAAACCCTTTCACAACAAGTCTAGCTTTATACCTAGACACACTTCCATCTGCAAACCTCTTTGTCTTGTAGACCCATTTGTTGGGTGTGTGTAGAAGTGCGAGAGACACACAAGAAGCACACACAAGGAGCACAAACGCAGCAAGACACACGGAGAAGACGATGGCTGGAATAGCTCTCTCTATTGATTGATGAACTGAACTGAAGTAGGAGCTGAATAATATCCCTAAGTACAAAGTACCACCACATATGAGAGTATCAAGTATGTGGTAACATGGGGAAAAAATCTCTAGCTAGCACTAGAGTAAAAAGTGCCCATCTATAGGGAAAAGGTTCACATCAAAGCTACTCGAGGAACACATAAGTGTAACAAACCCCCCTGGAGCGAATGATGTGAACACATACAGGGAGTGACAGATCAGCCCCCACAAGGTAACAAGCCTAAAGCTTTGCGAAAAGCTTCAAAATTTTCCCATGGAAGAGCTTTGGTGAATATGTCTACCACATTATCTTATGTAGGCACATATACCAAATCAATATCTCCTGCATGAAGGTGCTCTCTCACATAGTGATAATGCACCTCAATATGTTTGGTCCGTGCATGAAACAGTGGGTTTCGTGCAACAGCCAAAGCACTCTGACTATCTGTGAGAATATGCGTAGCAGCATCAATCTCCATGCAAAGATCCATCAATAGGCGTCTCAGCCATATACACTCCACTGTCGCTTTGAAAACTGCCCTGTACTCAGCTTCACAACTCGATGTAGCCACTGTAGGTTGCTTCTTACTCAACCAAGATATGCACGAGTCTCCAAGCAAAAAGCAATTACCACTAGTGGACACACGAGTATCATAACAACCAGCCCAATCACTATCTGTAAAAGCATGCAAGCATGGCTGGACATCTCTGCCATAAAAGAGACCTAAGCTCAAAGTGCCTCGAAGATATCTAAACACATGTTTCACCACTTGCCTAGTGCCAGGGCTATGCATGAATCGACTCAACTGGGAAACTACATATTGTTTATCCGGCCTTGTGTTGCATGCATATATAAGACATCCCACAACTTACTGATAAAGAGAAGTATAAAATGCATCATTGGAATCCTTAACCGAGAACCTGAATCCTGTCTCAACTGGCATGGAAACTGGCTTACAATCCTCAAAGTCAAAATGCTGAAGTAGTTTCTCAACATACTTTGCTTGATGCATAACAACTCCCCCCTCAACGGATACAAACTGGATGCCAAGATAGTAGCTCAAAAGACCAAGATAAGTGACATCAAAAGTATGCTGCAATCAGCCATAAGAATGTCAAGTTTTGCATCACATGACCTAGTCAAGAGTATGTCATCAACATAAAGAACAAGCACTATAAGATCAGCCCCATTTTTGCGTACATAGAGTGTGCTTTCAATCGGACTACATGTGAAGCCAAGAGCAATCAAGTGCTTATGTATTTTGTCATACCATGCACGTGGAGCTTGCTTGAGACCATACAAGGCTTTATGCAAGCGAGAAACCATATGCTCTTTCCCTTTCATAGCAAATCCAGGAGGTTGCTTCACATAAACCTCTTCTTGCAAAACTCCATTCAAGAAGGCTGTTTTTATATCCAACTGATGCACTTTCCAACCTCGATGGGCAGCCAATGCAACCATGGTATGAATGGTAGTCATGCATGAAGTAGGTGCAAAAGTTTCCTCATAGTCAATGCCATATTGTTGCGCATATCCTTTGGCAACCAATCTAGCTTTGTAGTGATCAATGCTACCATCAGATTTTCTCTTAATCTTATAAACCCACTTTGTGCCAATGGCATTCTTTCCTTTTGGCAATTCACATAACTCCCAAGTACCATTCCTATGTATGGAATCCATTTCTGATTGCATAGCACTCATCCATTTTGGATCGTCACATGCATCTGCAAAAGAAAGTGGCTCTTCATTACATGCTGTAGCAATAAGAGAATAATCCACAAAATTACTTGATGCATGGTTAGAGCTTGATCTTGTTCTACCAAGTAAAGGTGCACTCAATTTGTTGTCCTGCAAAATTTGTTTCAACCACTTTGGCATAGATTGTGCACTCTTGATAGACATGCGTTCATTATGTAAAACATCTTCAATATGTACATCCTGCGTGGGCTGAATTTCGTGCTCAGTTTCAGCCATATTTGGACGCAAATGTTCAGCCATACGTGGTTGAAACTTTCCAACAGTTTTGGCAATTTTTGGCTGAATTGTTTTAGCCATGTTTGGCTAGAAATTCTCTGCATTTTCAGCCCTATTTGGCTGGTATTTTTCAGCCCTTTGAACCTCAGTTGGCTGGTCTACATGGCCATAGTCAAGCGCACCATTTTGGAACAAAGGCGTGAGTGTATCGAACACATCTTGTGAGCTAACTGTTGGCAGTTTTTTGCATTCAAGTAGAGGGAAAACTGAATTTTCAACAAATACCACATCTCGACTCACAATAATTGTGTTCGTCAATGGATGGCACAACTGATATCCCTTACTTTCAGCACTATAACCAACAAATATACATTTCTTTGCCTTGTCATCAAGTTTGTGACGTTGTTGTGATGGCACAAGAGCATATGCCAAACAACCAAACACACGCATATGACTAACCATAGGCTTATGACCATTCCAAGCCTCATAAGGAGTGATGAATCTCAATGCTTTTGTAGGGCAGCGATTCAACACATAATTTGCACACATGACCGGTTCCATCCAAAACTTATGAGGAAGATGCTTTCCTTTAACCATACATCGTGCCATTTCAAGTAGAGTTCTATTTTTACGCTCGACAACACCATTTTGTTGAGGTTTATATGGCACCGTACATTGGTGTGAAATACCTCTTTCACGAAGAAAAGCATTAAACTCATGTGACATGTATTCATCACCACGATCCGTGCGTAGATTCAAAAGCTTTTGTGAAGAAAAATTTTTAGCCATAGCTAAAAATGCTTTGAAGCAAGAAAATACCTCATTCTTTTCTTTCATAGGATACACCCATGTATGGTGAGTAGCATCATCAATGAAGGTAACAAAATATACATGCTTCCCAAAAGATGGAGTCTTGACGGGACCACATACATCACTATGAACAAGTTGCAATTTTCTTGTAGTGTGTGTGTGACTATCTTTTGGAAAAGAAGCACGATGCATTTTTCCAAGAATGCAACCTTCACATGCATGCTTTTCAATGGACTCAAGTGTAGGCAAGCCAATAACCATGTCCTTATTTTGCAAGTAGAGCAAACTATTGAAGTTTAAATGACCAAAACGAGCATGCCAAAGCTCCATTTCAGCCATGGAAGAAGTATGAGCAACTAAGGCATTCGAGGTAGCCCTCTTGTATGTATCCATGCGATACAAACCATTACATAATGTACCGGACATCACGATAACATCGCCATTGCTGAAATCATGAACCATAAACTTATCATCAACAAAGTGTACATGAAGTCCAGCTTTGGCAATCAACGGAACTGAAATTAAGTTCTTCTTGATACCGGGCACATACAATGCATTTTTCAAGAGAATCACACCTCCATTTGCAGCCGTAAGCTCAATTTCTCTTACTCCAATGATAGGATAAGAGGCATTGTTTGCACACACCACATGTCCTCCTTTAGGTGCATCTTTCAAAGAGGCAAAAAATCTTTTGCATGATGTTATGTGCTTTGAAGCACAACTATCAAAGAACCAATCCGAATCAGCCTCACTCACAACCATACATTTAGAATGTAAAGAAGCATCATAATGACATGTAACAACACATGCCTAAAAATCTTGAGCCATGTTAGCTTCATCATTCTTTGCATTTGCTGAATTTTCAACAATAGACATGCCCGATTCCTTCTTCTTTTCATTGCGTTTAGCAAGCTTTCTACACTCATCAACAGTATGACCAGCCTTCCAGCAATATTTGCATCTGTTCTTCTTTTGCAAATCACCATCATTAGAGGAATGAGTGGAAGAGGAAGCTTGAGGCTTTGGTTTTGATGAACCAAAAGCTGAACCATACTTGTTTTTCCCCTTTTGTGAGATAGCAAGTGCTTGTGTTCCTTCAATCAAACCACTCCTATTCACTCTAGATTGCTCTTCTTGCAAAAGAAGAGACACAACCTCATCAAATGCATACATATTAGGATTTCCTTTTGCAACCAAACGAAGTGTAGTAGCAAAGCTTTGAAAAGATTTTGGTAATCCTTTCAACAATGTAGAAATGAGTGATGCATCCGGAATGATCTCATCTATGTTTGCCAATTGCTCTTTCAAGTCCTTGATGCGTGTCACATACACATCCACTGACTCATTTTCAACCATACATACATCCTCAAGTTGCTTCCTCAAGTATGCAACACGTGCTTCATTACGCACGGCATACAAAGAAGCAAGAGTGTCCCATGCCTGTCGTGTGATGTAAAACATGACCGAATGTGTGGAACTATATGACGCTTCACTGAAAGCGCAATCAAAGCATGAGCTTGAGCATCTTTTCCATCCCATCTAAGCTGCTCCTGTGTAGGTGGAGAAGGAGAAACCACTGTACTTGAAGAAGAAGCTCCATCTGTGACAGTAGACTATGAAGTAGAAGCATCTGCCGGTCTTCGATCTACATCTGCCACTATGTTCCAAAGTTGTTTTGCAATAAGAACGTGCTTCATCATGTAAGACCACATAGGATAGTTGGTCCCATCAAGCTTATCTTCAGCTTGAAGCATGCCAAACAATTCATTGCTGCCCGCCATTTCACTAAGGAACAAGAATGTGACAAAATCTTCACTTCGACGAAAACTGAAATGAGTGCTGAAATTTCAGCTCACAGATCGTCACTCTGATGGCGATTCTCACTGCACGAATGGATTCGAAATGGGGGTAAAACCCCAGCGCACCTGATGGAAATGTTTCCGGGCTATTGAAATTCACACTTCTATGCTCCGAAGTCGATTTGCACTGTTAAAGTGCGCGCGCGCCGCGACGCGAAAAACCGAAACTTAAGAAGAAGCTGAACCTGCTCTGATACCACTGTTGGGTGTGTGTAGAAGTGCGAGAGACACACAAGGAGCACACACAAGGAGCACAAAAGCAGCAAGACACACGGAGAAGACGATGGCTGGAATAGCTCTCTCTATTGATCGATGAACTGAACTGAAGTAGGAGCTGAATAATATCCTTAAGTACAAAGTACCACCACATATGAGAGTATCAAGTATGTGGTAACATGGGGAAAAAACCTCTAGCCAGCACTAGAGTAAAAAGTGCCCATGTATAGGGAAAAGGTTCACATCAAAGCTACTCGAGGAACACATAAGTGTAACACCATTTGCATCCAATGATCTTCTGACTATTTCGTTTAGGAACCAAATCCCATGTCTAATTTTCCATCAATGCATCATACTCTTCCTGCATAGCTTTCTGCCAATTTTCCTTACCTTTTGCCTCTTCATATGTAGAAGGGTCTTCATCTGCCTTTATCATATAAGCATAATCTTTGGTAGCTAAAAAAGAAGTATCATAACTATAACTTGTAGGTTGCCATTTGTGTCTTGATGACCTTCTAAGTTCTCCACTCCTTGAGGTTTCTGGTTCATCACACTCTGGATCAAACCTTGGCACTTCTTCAACTTCAACCTCTACTTCATTGTTCTCCTCTTCATCAAATATCTGAACCTTTGATTTACCTTTCTTTTGATTCACAAATTCTTCATCACCTGTATAAATATTGATTGTACCTACATACCAAGTACCTTGCTCATCAAATGTAACATCCTTTGATACAAGGAATTATTTTGTGGATGAACTCCACAACCTATATCCCATCTCCTTATCATCATATCCAATGAACACATACTTTTCAGCTTTAGGTTCCAATTTGTGCCTTAATTGAGATGGTACATATGCATATGCCAACACCCAAATACTTTGCAATGATCTAAAGGAGGTCTCTTACCCCACCATGCCTCATATGGTGTCCTACCCTGCAAAGCTTTACATGGTAATCTATTGACCAAATATGTGGCTCTATTTATAGCCTCAACCCACAGATAATTTGGGCAATTTTTCTCCTTCATCATGGATCTTGCAAACTCAACAAGAGTTCTATTCCTCCTTTCTGCTATACCATTTTGTTGAGGAAAGTACCTCCAAGTAATTTCCCTTTTTATACCTACATTCCACAAGTAATCACTGAACTCATGAGAGAAATACTCTCCCCCTCCATCTGACCTTAGTCTCTTCATTTTTTGACCTGTAATTCTCTCTGCATACATATGATAATGTTTGAATGTATTGAATACCTCTGACTTATCTTTGATCACATAGATAGTGATCCATCTAGTAGCATCATCAACATAAATCACATAATACCTTGAATCATTGATACTGAAATCCTTTGATGGTCCCCACATATCTGTGTGTACCAATTCAAGCTTCTCTGAATACATAAAACCATGCTTGGAATAAGATTGCTTATGAGCCTTACCTAATTGACATGCCTCACATTTGTATGTCATATCTTGACCTGCAACATTAGGCAATCCAAGCAGTGAACCATTGTTAACCATATCTTTAATACCTCTTTCATTGAAATGTCCAAGCCTTTTGTGCCAAAGATCTAACTCACAGATCTTATGTCCTCCATAGGTGAACAAGGCATGACCAATGTTACCTTGAACCTTCAATGTGAACAATCTTCCTTCTTTCTTCCCTGAAACAATTTGTTTATACCCATTGCTAGGGTCTTCCACAAAAACTCCTTCATTAGTGAACCTAACTTCATAACCTTTTTCAACAATGTTGCATTCATTATCAATGTTGAATCCTCCTTCTGATCAGAAGCATCATTGTAGTAGGTATTGTTATTTTTTTGGGTTTGGAATCCTTTACCTTCATTTCTTCCAAAGTAGCCTCTACTACCTCTACCTATGAAGTTACCTGTTTGATTTCTACCACCTCTTCCTCTTGAATTAAAGTTCTGATTATATCCACCATTATTCTGAGTATTATGTGAACAGTCATGAGGTAAGTGATTTGTTTTACCACAAATCCAGCAAGCTTTGACTCCATCTTTATTACTTCTGCCTCTTCCTCTACCTTTTCCACCTCCTCTTCCTCTTAGGAAGTTAGCCTGGCTAGTTGTACCTTCATCTTCATTTGCTTGTTGCTTCTGTTTGCTATTCTTCTTCTTGTCCTTTGAATACATTGCTTACCTGCACTTTTATCACTTTCACCTTTGACATCCTTCTCAAAGGTTAGCATGTGTCCTAGCAACTGGTTTAAATCAGGAGTAAAATGATCTAGTGATAATTCAGTAGACAAAATGAATGGCTTCCATTTGTCATCACCTCTCAAACCTATGAGGATTTGACTTACCAATTTATTCTCCTCAATATCTTCATCAACTGCTCCTAATGCATCTGCAATGTCCTTCATTCTTGTCACATAATATGATATGGATTGAGAGGCCTTCTTCTTGAATGTGGTAAACTCTGCCCATAAGGATGCCTTCCTTGACTTTGTGGTGTTTTGGAAATGCTCCTCTAAAGCATTCCATATATCACTTACACTTTCAAGACCTCTAATGTGAGGTAGCAAGTAGTCATTAACTCACATATAGATAATGCTCCTAGCTTGAGCATCTCTCTTCATCCAAGTCTTCAAATCCAACAATTCATCCCTAGTTGGAACACTAGGATCTCTGAACTGAGGCTTTTCCTCTTCACCTGTAATATAACCTATCAAGTCTTTGCTCATAAGATGAGCTTCCATCCTCATTGACCATGCTAGATAGTTCTCTCTATCCAATTTCTCTATCTGAAGAGAATCTCCCATCCTTTCTCCACCTGTGTATTAAATCCTTCCAACTTTATGAGGAATAAGATTACCTTTGCTTCGAATAAAGTTCCTTTTGTCTTCCTTGATATCTTCTGGCCTCCTTCTGAAGCTTTGCTTTCAAACTTTCACCTTTTGTATCTTCAAATGTTGAATTCTTTATAACTGCAGCAGTCAGGGTCCTCCTTTCTTCAATTTTGATGCTTCCTACTCTGATACCATTGATGGAGAGTGTCAATCTCCAAAAGAACAAGATACTCTTGAAGTTAGAGCACTTATATATCAAGAGTAACTTAAAACCTTCACCAATTCGGAGGATCAATACTCAATTTCCAAAATCTTGAACAAAATGTGAAGAAGGTGACTACACAGAAAGTTTGTTGCACATAACTCACTCATTGACTTATCCAATGTGTAAAGTTTTTTTAAAACTTTGCACAATGTGTTGCCTATAGTTTTCTCACCTCTTCCAAGTTAAATAATTCCAAAAGACTCAGTAGATCTTGAGAAATGATATTAACAAGTCACCTATGTCTAAACATGTAGTTATTTATATCGACTTTGACACCTGTAACTTCTAATGCTTGGTTCTATCAAACTAGAATACATTTATGCAAATGCTTTTAGAAATAGATGGCTTACCTTCCAACTTAGATTTTGACTCCTCATTTGTGCAAAATTTTACACTGTGCACTGAAAAATTATCAATTCTTTGACCATAGAGACTACGCCTGCTTTAAAAAACACTCAACACTTTCTCACATATGAATGTTCCTACTCATAATTCTCATAGCTTGTTTACGATTAGGCTCTCAAACTTTAACCATAGACTCATTTTATATGGAATTAGATACCTACAAAAGGATTCTTGAAATGATCAAGCACTGAAGGAGAATACTCAGAAGGATCGGGTGCAATATTTCTTCATTTCTCGAAAACTTTACATCTGAGTGATGAGAGAGATCTTACTCACTTCTAACGTGTCTAATGGCTCATAAAACTTCTTATTTCTCTATTCACATGCTCTCTCATATTTTCCCCGACATTTTTCCTTGTATATATAGGCAAATATGTACAAGCTCATCACCATACAAAAGTATGAGTAAACTAACTCTAAATTAATGTACATATGTATACACATCTTCGTCCACTGAACATGTACTTTCTTCATGCTTCATGACTTGATCTTTTCTTCAATCCTTGACTTAAAAACTCAATTAAAACTTCAATTGTTGATTGCCTTGCACCAACAATTTGGGCATTGATTCCAACAATCCACCCTTCAATGTCATAATGGTACACGGTTTAATAATGTGCAAAAGTTCTTGTGTCTCTCTGGAAAAACATCTCTTGACTGATTTCCATTGAATCTTAAGATGAAAGTGTATGAACCTCAATACTTGAGAAACTACAAAATGAGCTTATACAGATCTATAACATAGATATATCAAGCAATCTACTATTTGACTATATAATGTAGCATCCAATGGTTGTGAATCTACTACCAACTTTAGTGACACATTGACATCCATAGTTTTGTACATAGGCTTGGAATATGTCATATCAAAGCTTTCCAATAATTTCTCAATGTATTTCTTTTATGTGATGTACATACACTCATCTATGTACCTCAACTCAATCCCAACATAATAATGTAAAATGCCTAAGTCATTTACATCAAATGAATGCTTAAGTGGTCCTTAAAACAATTGAAGGTCTGAATCTTTGTGACATATGATAATCATATGACTTTGTGGTGCATCTTCAACACTATCTAGTTCATTCTCATCTAAATTAAGAGCTAAAATATTATGACTCTCAAAACTATTCTCCATAATTGACCTTGTTTATCTATGTTTGAATTCTGGTTCTTCTATTGTATTCCTTTATACCATTATCCTTCCCAATTTGATAGAACCACTTTGATGTATTCCTTAAGAAGTGGTGGAATCGTTTTTGGTTCCTTAGTATCTCTTTCTTCTAGAACTCTAGAACTATATGAGAAACAATCTCGAAGTTCAAAAGTCAGAGCATCTAGAGGTACTAATGATGGAATAGGTACTAATGTTGGTAATGAAACTCTCTCTTCTCGTATATCTCTTAGGTTTTGATACGTTTCATCACCCTCTTGTAAAGGGTGAATGTAAGCATCCAACGTCCTTCTGAAAAATGCAGTCATGTGCTTTTTTCAAATTTGGAATCTCTTCCTTCTTATCATGAATTTGACTTTCCACAACATATGCATCGCATGAGAGTAGGACATCACCTGTATCTAGAACATAGAATCTGTATCCTTTGCTTTTAATTGCATAACCAATAAAGACTTCTTTAATGGCTTTCACATCAAGCTCATCAGAACCCTTCTCCTCAATGTGAACATAACCTAGGGAACCAAAAACTTTGTAATAACTCACATTGGGTTTCTTCCTATCATAAGCTTCATATGGTGTAACGAACTTGGAAGATTTTGTAGAAGGTCTATTGAAAATGTGATTAGCTATATGTACTGCATAAAACCAAAACTTGGGAGAAAGCTTTTTGGATGACATCATACAATGCAGCATCTAACAAGTATCATATTCTTTCTCTTTGCAACACCAATCTATTCTACCATGTAAGAAATAGTGAATTGATGAGGGATATCTTTGTCTAAAAGTCGTTTGACATGTACTCTCATCCTCTTTCACTTCTCAAAATTTGGATCTTTGTTTGACTTTTCATTTTCAATCATAGCTAAGAACTTAAAAGTAGGAAAAAGCCTCTAACTTCACTTTAAATTCATGAATATCTTGAGAAATCACCAATGAAAGTAACAAATTACCGAAAACCTTGAATGGAATCTGTTCTCATCTGATCATTCACATTTGAATGTACGATCTGTAACTTCCTTGTAGGCATGATGTTTCCATGTTTCTTGACAGGAACTTTATGAACCTTTCCTTGAAGAAATCCTTTACATGATTTTGCGTCATCTAGTAAAGAAAAATTAGGAAAACATTCCACCATACCCTGATCTTTGATATGTTTGAGAGCTATGTAATTGATATGACCAAATCTAGCATGCCATAACTTCATGTTGTCCTTAGGTGTAGTAGACCTAGCAACATTAGCGTGACTTATTTTGGACAATACAAACATTCCAATTCTATTTTAACCTTGAAATAGACATTGGTCCTCATGAGATGAGAGGATATGACATGAATCTTTCTTAAAAACAACTTTATGACCATCTCACAAGAAATCATATATAAAGAGTGATTTCTTCTTCATGTGGGGAACATAAAGAATATTTGAAATTGTCAAATTTCCTCCTGCTCTACACTTAAGGCTTACTTCTCCAACACCTACAACATCCAAATCATGACCATCTACAATGGTTACTCTTCTAATTGAAGATTTAGAAAGGGAAGAAAATACCTTTTTGCAACTTGTCATATATTTAATAGTCTCAGAATAAAAAATACAAAGAATATTTGAGATTGCAATTAATGATCCTTGATCAAAAGCTACCTCTTAAATAATAACACATGCATATGAATCTACCTTTGAAGATTTAGGTTTTGGATTTTCTTCACCACTATTACCTGATACTTTCTTCTTCTCATTAAGAACACTTGTTCTGCATTCTACTATGAGATCACCTAGTTTCTTATAGTAACAACATACTCCTTTCATTGAACTAGATGTAGTAGAAGAATTTTCTTTGGGTGTAGAGGAAGCATTAGGAGAAAAACTCTTTTTTTGATATTCATCTTGAAGTAACAGAAACTACAATTGTTCAATTGAAAGTTCTCTATCTCTTATAGAGAGAGACAAAGAAATAACAAAAGCATGATATGTAGATGGAAGTGAGTTTAGAAGTGTGTTTACCATCTATTCATTTCAAATATGTATTCTCACTTTGAGTAACTAATCTCTTAAGCCTTTGATCTTCAAAATATGTATCTAAACTGATGCATCAACTTTCATCCTTGTGTTGGCTAGTTGTCTCCTTAGAAAATCTTTCCTAGCAGGGTTCCTGCTCTCATAGAGATTCTCTAAGTACAATCTAGCCTGTCTAGAGGTTGTGAATGATTTGATTTAGATTATGATATACCTCTTGAGTTCCATAGAAATATATGAAAGTCCTAGTGCATCTCGTGGATCCCATTTGAATTGCTCTTCTATAGGAAGTAATCTGGTATTAGTAGAGACTTGTGCTGATGAAGGAGTTTCTTCTTCTTTACTAACCTCCTAGTGAGCAGAAATAGGAACACCACATCTTCTAGAATATGAAGCAACAACTTCTCTCACTTGTGTTGGCCTTGGATAAGTGCTATTGGAAATATTCCACGAGTCCTTAGATACTAAGAGATTTATCATAAAAAAAATCCACATTGGATAGGTAGACATTCCTTCAAGATTGTCTTCATTCTCAAGTCTATAATTAATCATTGTATTAAGGATGTACGTCAAATATGCTTTGATACCAAAAGTTAAAAGTGGGGTGCGCCACAATAACAATATTAGTCACAGGTTTACATGATCTTCCAACACATGAACCATAGCATACACACCTTACTACTAAGAAATAAGTTGTGTTAGAGATAGAGAGAGTAATCGAGTTTTCAAAGTGTATGGTAAGATAGGATGCTAACCTACACTAACTTAAATTCAATGTCAAATTACAATGTGTGAGTATGACACAAACTGAGAGTATTTGAATCTAAGCATAAAATACTAGCTTCTTCAAATGAAGAAGGTTCTTCTATCATAGAGTCTTTAGTGATATAAAGAGAATGCTTGGTGACTAATGATGTATCATAGACACACATTATGGGCCTTTTAATCTCCCTCTGAGATCTCTTGAGCACTGGATTGAGGACTCTGATATGTCTTCTAATTGCTTGAATTTGGTCTTGCTTCTTGACTTCCAAGCCTTGAAGTCAATTTGCTCTTCATCCTCTGAATTGATATCTTTTGGTAATTGTTGTTCTTCTTGAGTGAGAGTTGGGAAGTCATTTTCCATATCATAAGGTAACCTAATCTTCTTGCAATCATCTTCAAACCATGAATTATTTTCATCAAACAGTACATCCCTACTAACTCTGCCCATAGGTAATTAGGTAGCTTCTTCTAATTCAACATTGACCTAGCAGCTTCAATTATTAACCTGTTCCTTCTCTCTGCTACTCCATTCAATTTAGGAGTATATCTTATGGTTATTTCCCTCTTTATGCCTCTGTCCTATAAAAATGAATCAAATTCATGTGAAAAATACTCACCACCTCCATGAAACCTGATCCTCTTCAAGCTTCTACATGTTTCCTTCTCAACTAGTGCCAAATGATTTTTGAAGCATGTAAGTACTTCATCCTTATGCTTCATGAAATAAAGGACTCTCGATCTATTCTAATCATCTATAAATGAAACATAGTACCTTTAACTTGAGATTGATGGATCTTTGCTAGGGCCCCACATATCAGTGTGTACAAATTCCAAGTAGTCTTCACACATTTACCCCCTTTTGTAGAATGGTTGCTTGCAAGCTTTACCAAATTGGCATCCTCCACATTTGTATATCATGTGTTCCTCGATCACATTTTTGTTGATATATGAAACATCAGAAGAAATGTGACACTAGAAAACCTCTATGGTCACCATTAGCTCAATGCTTCTCCTAACTTTGAGGAATAATTTCTTAAATAGTCTCCATTGAAGGTCTCTGTCCATGGCATAATCCTATAACAACCTTATCAAATAACGAGTTTTACCGATTCACAAAGCTTTTCTTTCAATGACTAGAGTCATGTCTACATTATCATCAGCCATATTATCGACCTTAATTTCATGAGCGAATTTGTTCTCATGTGCCTCCATTTTAGCTTTGTCGATAGAAGGAGAAATGGAACCAACATTATATTGAATGCCACGTTCATTGTATAGAGGATAGGCATACGCATAATGAGATTTGAGTGCTTCACCAAAAGACCTAACTAATGAGCCATTTGAGATTCCACCACCATTGAACAAAGGAGTAACACCATCACAATGAGTTGAAATAGGGGTCATAGAATTTCCTTCACCAGGACATAGAAGATCAGCACTTCTCATCTCATAAGGAATGGAGTAGCAATTGCGAATGGCATCAAATACAGAGATTGAGGCTCGCGATCCACAGATACACCACCCCAAAGATAGAAAAAAGAGAAGTCCCACAATGAAGCCACCCAGAAAGCACTAGTCTCCCCCCCCCCCCCCCCCCCAACTAGGGGGAAGGAGCGGGAAACCTCACAGACTCAGACTATGCAAACCCTAGCCATGCGGACCCTAACCACACGAGCTCTTAGAGATGGAGAAAATTACTCTAAGCTTACCATTTGAAAAGTAAATATGGAAACTTTCATGTATTCTTGAGATAAAGAAAATAGAGACACGTGAGTTTCTTATTTTTTGAGATGTAGATGTACCAACTAATGGACCTTATGGATTCGTTATCATATTTATCTCATATTTGAAGGCTTAACTTATGCATCTCATCTAAGGTAGAATCCCAACACACCTTGTTTTTCTAGCCCCATCTAATGGGAGGACACTACTCTCTAGTAGAGTAAGATCTATCCTTGTGGCATGCACACATTTTATCTGAAAACAAATGATAACGAAAACTCACATGATGCACATATCGCCGCTTGTAAAGGATTGAACAAAACCATGTATAACCATGATAAGCCCTTCTCAAAGCCATAAAGTATTGAAACTATTACTCTATCTCGTTCATGCCAAATAAGCTTAGCCAAAGCCAAGGGTATGCCACAATTAAATGCAAAGGACAAAGCATACAACCTCTTAGAGGTTAAGAACAAAGTAAAATCCCCAATGAATTTCGAGAAATCCCATCAATGGATCGAAAAATATCTAAATCCAAGAAAATAAAGTCAAATAAATGAAAATGGATGCAACGTAACCCATGATTTTAAAGCATTTTAAGCATGTCTTTGGATTCCATATGTCCCCACTCCTAAGGATGCCATATGTTCCAACAAATCATGGATGTCATGTGTGGATGGAAACAAAACCCACATGGATGCCATATGTCAATGACACTCAATGGGTGCCATAGGTCCCACACTTGGGTGGCTATGTGTAAGTTATTTGTAAGCATCCCATATCTCCTTAAATTTAAAAACCTAATGGACTAAGTGATGCCATATGTCACTAGCTCTCCTCATTACAAAAAAAGGGTCATCATACAGAGGGGGGTTGTTGAGATGTCCATGGTCTACCCTTTTGTGCAAGCCTACATTACTTTGCATGAAAGCTCATTTTTACCACATGGAAGGAAATTTGCTCTCCAATTGATGTAAAGAGGGCTTTACTTCACTTCCCATGAGCTCATACAATTTAGCTAATTATCAAGTGTGTTCACTCTTCTCTCATTGAGTCTTCATGTTTATGGAGAATTTCATGTAAGTCGTTTTTTATTTATCTACTACAACGTGTTTTTAGACATTTTACTCCATCCTTGTTACTTCGATTAATGTGCCGGAGCTATTAATAAATGTTAAGTGTCTATCCTTCATGAATGTAATTTTTGTTGCATACTTGTAAGGCCCTCATTATGAAAAGATTCCAAATGTGCATTACGTTGTTGATGGGAGTCCTATAATACATGGTCGATGACGGTAGAATTGGACCCTTCATCTTTTCTAGACGATTGAGATATATAAGCAGTCAAGGGAGTGGTAAAGGTCCCCTATTGTCGGCTAGTTCAACATTACCCAGAATACTCCCTATCTATCTTAAGTTTCAATCAGACTTGTTAGGTCATTTTAACCGACCTAATCCCCATACAGCAAATATGCAGTTGGTGACCACGCACTTCCTACCACCCATTTCTTCTCATCCGTGCAAGGTGACACCTTTACGATGGCCTATATATAGATGCCTTATCCACTATTGTAGACATCAATTTGAGTGAGCATACCTCTAGATTGTAATCCACTATCTAGAGTTTTGAACATCACCATTTAAGACAATCCACGATCACACGTGGACAGTGTGATTATCTCCTTGTTTTTTCTAGCAATATATTTTTGAAATTCTGTTATACAAGTTGCATTCTCTATTATTGGTTCTATTTTTTTCTTGCATACCTTAGTTCTAATAGTGAGTGTTTAAGCTACTATCCGACCTTTCATAATTGCATAAAGATAAACGTAAAGTCTTAATCATTTACTGTTAGTTTTTTGTTTACATTTACTTCGTGTATGAGCTTCACCCCATGAACTGCATACCTTATTTCTTATAGTGAGTGTCTAAGATACTATCCGAGCTTTCATAATTGCATAAACATGAACTCATCAGTATTGGGTTCAAGTGAGGCTATCGGGGACCCTCTAGGTCTCGCTCCTCTGGTGGTATCTTTAATGAGGGAATTTATCTTGGCGAAGCAAGAAGAATTATTGAAAACGTACCCTATTGGTCAATTGCTTAGACCAAGCCCCCCCTTAGACGAAGGAGCAGAGGGCTCTTGAGCATGCCAATGTAGGTGGAAGCATCAGAAGCTGCTGGGAAGTTTGGAAGGGATCGCCATGGGCCTGATCTCATGAGGATGATAATTTTTTGCATATGAATGAGCTTTGCAAAAAGGCATTGGTACATGAAGGATGAGGGTGATAAGTGCGCTAAGTGCTCTTCAATGGCTGACTAGGTTGCTTTGCTCGTGATGTGTCGCTCCAATAGAGATTGAAGTTGTCTTTGGTACTGTTCCACCTGAGCCCAAAGGGTCATCCCCCAGATGCATGCTAGAGTTAGAACTGCTGTTGAAAGGTCCATGCTTGATAAACTGATGACGTTCGTGATGAGCTAAGCTAGCTAAAGAGGCACCAGGTAACAAAGACCATCAAACCGTTAGCATCTTCTAGGAAATCGTGTTTTTTTTTTCTCTTCGCTTGGATTTTCTGTCGCCCTCAATGGCTGTGAGGAGTTTTGTTCCTCTGTTCATTGCTTGTACAAGGTGAAAGGAGGGGAAATGTACTATGCAAAAGGGGAAGTACACTACAACATATCTAGGGTATACCGAGGTTGCTATCGAGGTAAATGAACAGGTTTGAATTCTTTGCGACGTCGGTGTTGCAGTCGGTATAGGCATCGGAAACAAAGCGCCGGTATGGCGCCGGTATAAGAGTCGGTATATGCGCCGGTATAAGCGTCAGTATTTCCGACGCAAATACCGACGTCTATACCGATGTCCGCTGGGTGTACCGGCGCATATACCGACGACCATACTGGACCTACCGACGCGTATACCGAGGACCATACCTGCACAAATTTTTTTGGATAGAGTGTGTTGTCTTTTGCTAAAGCATGATGTTGTTTAGCAAAAGACAATATACTCTGCCCAACTGAGTACATGTGTTATGTACTCTAATGGCAACCAAAACATAAATTTATATGAACAAAAATGAACAAGGATTCATGTACAGAAAGTCGTATATTCCATAAATGAAAAATGTACAAAAGTGTGGCAAAGCACTTACATATAGGAATCGAATACAAAACTATGGTACATCATTGCCACATAGGAGTGTAATACAAAATTGTGGCAATGTGACAAAACACTTCCATATAGGAATCGAATACAAAATTATGGTTCATCATTGTCGTATGCGAGTGTGATACAAAATTGTGGCATTGATCAAAATATTTACACCTACAATCCTGCAACAAAACATATGTATAAAATAAGACCAATTAACATGACATTTATAAACAACAACTAGAAACACGAAACCAAGATATAACTTTACCTAATCAAGAATATTCTCCCATGAGACGATTGCACTGCATCCCTCTAAGTCTTGTAACAGTGCAGTCAGTCCATGTCGATATCCATACGATTCTTCAATTCGCGTTGGAGGACGACCCACTGCCAACTCCTATAGTAAATATGCAAAATGTTAGATGAATATACATAATATACTTAACACAAACAACTTCAATAATTAACATCATACTTACAAATTGGTAGTGCATACTGTCATATCCGCCACTACCTAAATGCGACGTTCCAACCGTATCTAACAGTGTGGCCGCCGCATCTCTTTGTTGACAATACCGATCAGGATTATGTTAATGTTCATCCTGAATCGATTCCCATTCTTCGGCATCTAGCCATACAGGCTTCGGTAAGCCTGCTTTGAAAGCATCGCGAGCTTCCGATCGTCGATGCGACATCACTTCGCGTGCTGTATGTTGTATCCAATCGGAACTCACAACAGGATTGCCAGGTGATGGCCGATACTCTTCATATATGCATTGTGTGATATGATTTTTAGACTCTCTATCCTGTTCGGCCCATTTCAACATTACTAAATGACCGAATTCGATAGAGCAGAGTTGTTGTATACATTTTCGCATTGACTTCCCCGCCGCATCCATAACTGGAGCTCCATTACGGATATGATATATCTTTGATTCATCGTGATCATGTGCACCCCAAGATGTACGTGGAGATCCCATCTCATGCAATATGAAGATCTCATCTCATCCAATGTATATATATGCATGCTTAAGCTTGTATACATATGCATTCATGTATACATATGCATTCATGTATGCATATGCTTGCTTGTATGCATATCCATGCTTAAGCTTGTATACATATCCATTCATGTATACATATGCATATGCATATGCATACATGTATACATATACATATGCATATGCTTGTTTGTATACATACATGTACATATACATGTATGTATATGCATACATGTATGCATATGCATATGTATACATGTATACATATACATATACATATGCATATGCTTGCTTGTATATACATATACATATGCATATGCTTGCTTGTATGCATATGCATGCTTAAGCTTGTATGCATATGCTTGCTTGTATACATACATGTATATATACATGTATGTATATGCTTGCTTGCTTACATATGCATATGCATGCTTAAGCATGTATGCATATGTAAGCATATGCTTGCTTGCTTACATATGCATATGCATGCTTGAGCATGTAAGCATACGCATATGCATGCTTAAGCATGTATGCATATGCATTCATGTATACATATGCATTCATGTATACATATGCATTCATGTATGTATGCATATGCATGCATGTATGCATATGCATGCATGCATGTATGCATATGCATGCATTCATGTATGCATATGCACGCATTCATGTATGCATATGCACATGCATTCATGTATGCATATGCATATGCATACATGAATGAATGCATGTATGCATATGCATGCATGCATGTATGCATATGCATGCATTCATGTATGTATGCATATGCATGCATTCATGTATGCATATGCATGCATGCATTCATGTATGCATATGCATATGCATGCATGCATTCATGTATGCATATGAATATGCATTCATGTATGCATATGCATTCATTTATGTATGCATATGCATGCACTCATGTATGTATGCATATGCATTCATGTATGTATGCATATGCATTCATGTATGCATGCATATGCATGCATGTATGCATATGCATACATTCATGTATGTATGCATATGCATTCATGTATGTATGCATATGCATGCATGCATGTATGCATATGCATGTATCCATATGCATGCATGCATGTATGCATATGCATGCATGCATGTATGCATATGCATGCATGCATGTATGCATATGCATTCATGCATCCATATGCATGTATGCATATGCATTCATGTATCCACATGCATATCCACATGCATATGGATACATGCATATGGATACATGCATATGGATGCATGCATATGGATACATGCATGTATGGATGTATGCATATGCATGCATGCATGTATGCATATATGCATATGCATGCATGTATGAATATGCATATCCCTCATGCATGCATATGGATACATATGCATGCATGTATGCATATGCATTCATGTATACATATGCATGCATGCATGTATGCATATGCATGCATGCATGTATGCATATGCATGCATGCATGTATGCATATGCATGCATGCATGTATGCATATGCATGCATGTGTGTATGTATATGCATATGTATGCATGTATGCATATGTATGCATGTATGCATATGCATGCATGCATGTATGCATATGCATGCATGCATGTATGCATATGTATGTATCCATATGCATGCATGTATGCATGTATGTATGCATGTATGTATGCATGTATGTATGCATGTATGTATGCATGTATACATATATACATATGCATGCATGTATGCATATGCATGCATGCATGCATGTATGCATATGCATGCATGCATGTATGCATATGCATGTATCCATATGCATGCATGCATGTATGCATATGCATGCATGCATGTATGCATATGCATGCATGCATGCATGTATTCATGTGCATGCATGCATGTATGCATGTACATGCATGCATGCATGCATATGCATACATGTATGCATATGCATATCCCTCTCTCTCTCTCTCGCTCTCGCTCTCTCAAACAAAAATAAAGAGAGAAGAAATTAGAAAAAAAAAATATAAAGAAAGATAAAAGAGTGATATATGTTTTCTTTACATTGATGTAATTTTTGAATCAAAGTTGTCAAAATCTACTTGAAATTCTCCTTCGTTGAATTTCCAAAGATTTGATTTCAAAAATCTCTTGCAAACTTAAAGAGAGAAGATATTAGAAAAGCAAAAACATAAAGAAAGAAAACAAAGTGATACAATGTGTGTGATCTACTTACCAAAGCGTCAGATCTATAAAAATAGAGGTGTGTTTAGAGAGAGAGAGAGGGAAAGAGAGGGAAAGAGAGAGAGAGAGAGAGAGAATTGTTTGACACGATCGTCAAAATCCACTTGAAGTTCTTCTTCGTCAAATTTCGAAAGAATGCATCCCAAAATCTCTTGCAAAACCAAACAAAGAACATATTAGTAAAAAAAAAACATAGAAAAAGAAAAGAGAGAGAGAGAGAGGGAGAGAGAAAGAAAGAGGGAGAGAGAAAGAGGGAGAGAGACGGAGAGAGAGTTAGAGAGAGAGAGGGAGAGAGAGAGAGAGATAGTGAGAGAGAGGGAGGGAGAGAGAGAGGGAGAGAGAGAGAGGGAAGGGAGGGAGAGAGGGAGAGACAGAGAGAGAGGATGACAAACACAGTTCTGTTGTTGGCGCACGCAAACCCAAAAGCAGAAGTTCTACATTCAAAACGAGCTGAATGACGAATTTCGGGTTCGGGCCCAGTTAAAAAGAGAGCGTCGGTATAAGCGTCGATATTTTCAGAAAATTACCGACGCATATACCGACGCATATACCGACGCATATACCGATGCCGTGATTCTGAGGCAACGTAGCTGTGATTTTGAGGCAATGCAGCTTTCCCAAATTTACCGAGGGGTATACCGATGCCGACAGCTGCCCGTCGGTACACTGACCGTCGGTATTCCCTCTATATGTTGTAGTGGTATGCTACTGATCAGCTTTGCATTTGATTTGCTATCTGCACCTAGAAACATCTTTATTAATCATGACATTCACATGCATTGTGGGCAAAAATCGAATATTTTTGCGTGTAGACCTTACATTTGTTTAAAGTCTCCATTTAGAATTTAAGCGATGGTATAGAAGTTTTAGAATGAGACGAGCATATCAAGATCATGCATTGTAAATGAATTTGATTCTGTACTACTACTCACCCAAAAATGATTATCTGAAGCTTTAATATTTCATCTATATTTTGGTTAAAGGTTATCAACAGTTAGTTACTCATCAGGTACATATATAGTTGATAGATTTTTTTAATGCCAAAACTAGAAGTTATGAGCTGAAGTGATGAGCTTCGATACATAGTTTGTTTATGATGCCTATCAAAAATGTTTTGTTTGACTTGAAGAGTAATTTTGTATATAACTATGACAACTTTCATAGGAGAAAACTTAAACTAGATTGAAGGTTTCTCATGCCATGTTTTGCGTATGCGCTTAGTTCCAGCAGCTCGATTATATTTACGATTGATAGCGTTGATGACAAATTAAGTTTAATCACGTGGCCAAGCTTTATGATTTGTAGGAAACAAATCACGAAAAATTACCTTTTGTGTGTCGATGCAAACGTGCTTGATAATAATATATTCTCTAATCCCTTTGTATCCTCATTAGTGATCAGATCCTAATGTCCTCAAACTGATTATGTATGACATGGACAAAGCTAAGGTATTCACAAAAGTTTTCATACATTAATTAACACATGCTGATGAGATCAAAATGTGTATCTCATCATACGATCTCTTGTGTTTATACTGTCTCCACGTAATCATACTAACAACCACCGAAAAACCAAACCTATAGGAAGGATACATATTTGTTTATCGTGTTCTTATTTCAAATGACATGACAAGTTTTTTTTATTGATCGAACTAAATCTTCTACTTATGAACTTTCAATTCGATTTGAGTTGACTTTTCGAACAAAATACTTAAGGAAGAGAATTCAACTACTTGAGTATCTAGTCTGATTAGGACCTTGATTGTGACCAAAGGTTTAGAAAAATGGAGGCCTTTGACTTAGGTCTATGAAAAGAATTTGATTACCACCGTATCTCTTTAATCAAGATTTCAAAGAACTTAAAATTTAGCAAGATTTCTAACTATGAGAATGAATAAAGCTATGAAAAGTAATTGCAAGGAAACGACTATCATTTCTTATTCCTCTTTCCTGTGGACCTCTCAGTGTACTTAGAAATATAGGAAAATTTTCCATTAAAAGCTTGCTTCATCTGAAGACATTTAAATCTTAATACAATTGATGAAGGTAAGTTTTCTCTTTAGAGAAAGCTCACATATAACTAAGATTTCTTCTTTACAGTGCACCCTCCTTTTCACGAAATCTGACGACATACCTGGTGAACCCGACGTGAAAGGAGGAGGGTAGAGGTTTAGTTTGCACCTCAGGGTAGTTAGAGCTTGAAGAAACCTAAGTTTATGTGCGAATCTATAATGGATTTTATAGTCCAACTCTTGTAGTTCAAACAAGATGAAAGAAGATGAAGTGCCATACAAGCATTCAACAAACACGTTATTAAAAGGAGCTGGTATTTCAACAGAAAAAATGCTACTCCTTTCTATAAAGAGTACGAATTAGAGGCGCAATATCTTGGCAGGTGGCTTACATGATTAAGTGACCAAGAAATTTTATATAATTTTGTATATGTTTCAAAATTGCATCTACGTGATCGACTAGTTATGGATGCTCCCCGACTAGTTGTAGAAGGGCAAACAAGATGGTCTCAATATAAGAGAATACTCACGAGAATGTTTACACTTGATGACAATGATAAAGTGACTAGGTCAACATTCCTAAAATGGATACATAAACCTCAAGACCAATCCATTTTAGACATAAAAAGAGAATTTGATTAGCAGTTTGAAAACTTATCTGAATATGATAGGAGGGCTATAGCTCAAGAGAAAGTATCCTTGTTTCTTCGGGCTATAGATACGAAAGCCCGAGAAGAACTTTTTCGATAATTATAACATGTGGGAACTGATATTGGTCTTACTAAAGACTGGGATAATGTGGAAGAAGGTCTTAGAGGGTACATTGAAAAACAAAGAACTGTGTCTAAATTTATGTAGATTTGGGATGACAATATGTAGGAAGAACAAAGAGAGACTACTCAACAACCTGTATAGAGTCCTTACACAAATCCATGAGTGCCAAAGGATGCTATGCCTGCTAGTACAATGGAAGAGGTTTAAGAAATTGAGTGATCTTACGATCCAAAGTATGAAACAAATGATTGAATCTCAAGCTTCACAAGCACCAACAACTAAAACTCAAAAAGCCCTTGAAATTAAGAGGTGCATTTGGTGTGACTCTCCTTAGTATAACAGGTACTCATGTGAGAGTTTTAGATAAGCTGTAGCTAAATACCTAGTCTTTATAAAGGAGAAGATGATCTATGATGCGAAGACCAGGGAAAAGGTTAATATAAACTTCAAAAGAGGGGGAATCAAAGTATTTTTCCCTAGTACTTTGATCAATTTTGCTTCAACATCTAATATGACAGCGTATGCCTATCAAGTGATAGATGAAAATGGAGAGATAGAATCTTGGGATAGGGTAATGAAGTCTCTTGACTAGGGAAATATGCATCAAGAGGTTCTAAAATCAACAAGGAATGAAATTCGGGGAGTAACTAGGTGGAAAGATCCAGCCGATATGCATTCTGTAGTTACATATTTATGCTCGTCGATGGAGCACGAGGTGATAGTAGAAGAGAAAAAGAGAAGAGAAGGACAAGACGACAGGTAGAGATGGATAAGGACAAGATGACAATAGAGATGGAGCAAAATCAACAATGAAAAATAAACCAAAATCAAACACCCCAAGCAAATCAACCAACAAAAACAAATCCACCAACACTGGTCCCAAGTCAGCCAAGTCAAATCCCATATCAAAATCAGCAACGTGTCTCTATGGAGCCACAGACTTTGAGTCCTACCACTGATCTTCCTCAAGATTAGGAAATGAAACCCATAGAGAAAGGCAAAAGAGGATTGAAGAATCCTTCGTACATGCTTAAGTCACATTTTGAGCAAGCGACGGATCTAAAATAAGTCCTTGAAAAGCACATTATCGATAGTGTGATTGAATTCACACTAGGGGAATCGTTAGGGATAGCAAAGAGAGAATTCTTAGAGGCAATGACTGACCTTCTAAGATGCAAGGGACAACCAATAACTGATAGCAAAGAAGTTGAAAGAATTTAAGAAGATCTACCTACTCATACATTGTAGGCACAAGTTCAAGAAGAAAGAAATGTGATTGACCAAATTGAATGTATTGCACACCCTTTGAAATTAGATTTTCCAACTTTATCATCTTTTGTTCTTGGTGACGTTAATTATTAGTCAAGATCTTGTATTATTGAGGAATCAAACTTACAACTTGCTTTCTTATGGACTATTGGTTACTATTTGTCTATGATGAAATAGGGCACAAAAAGGAGATCCAATTCCATACAAAGAATTCTTTTATAGTTGGCGTAGATACGAATGAGGAAATGAAAATCCATTCCAACTGTAATTAGCCTAACAAAAACTTTGTTCACCAAATTTACTCTCTCCCGAAAATATGCGAAAGATAATCTAGATAGAGAAAAACTTCTAGTGGAAACGTCCATGGTAGACATTAATACAAACTATCAATAACAATACCTTACGAGTTGAATTGATTAACTAGATGATAGCTACACTCGATGAAGATGATACCAAGAGGAAGGATAAAACCCGTAAAATACTAGTAAAAACGTTGAATGGGTAGATAAGGCAAGTGCAGCGGTACACTATATTGAGCAGGAAGCCACGTCAAAACAATAATATATATTAAAAAAAATGCTATTGCTCGTGGAATTGCATATTACAAACGTTAGGGAGAAAATCTCCTTAGAGACTATCCGAAACCATATAAGGCATTCATGTTATAACTAAAGACCACAGGAAGGAATGTGGAAAGAGCATCCTATCAAAAAGTACGCAAAAAACTGAAAGAACGCGACACATATGGCATTGGAAAAGTTAGAAATAATTAGAAATATTTGCAAATCCCTCATCAACCTATTACATGAGCTCATATTAAGAACCTAGACAAGGCTAGAAAATTTGAAGAAGAACTATCTCCACCTCAGTCCTTAGATAATGAACCTTATTTCAGAAATATGAAGAACATGAAGAAAAAGAACAACAATTTTAATTGGATATAGATAAAGGAGAAGATTATTGACAAGTGAAAAACGAAAATGGATGGCCGAGAAAAAGAGTTACAAAATGCACATACTAAGGATTTCAAAAAAGAAAATCTATACTATGTCATGATATCCATAAAGAAGAAGGTATCTTTAGTATCAGTAAATCCTCTCTCGTAGTGATTCTGTTCAATCATCCTAAGCTAAAGTAAAACGCGGGCCATGTGTTGAAGCTCCTGATCTTAATTACCTTTATGAACGAATAGAATACAAAAGTGATGATGTGGAAGGAAGATAAAAATTCTAGAGAGCAATGATTCAAAAGCCCACCGTGAAGAAAATGCTGGAAAAAGATTCGCAGTATCCGGTTCAAGAGCCTTTGAAGAAGAGTTCTAAGTTTGAGGAAAAAATGAGGACCGCTAGTACCAAAGTCCTTGGATGAAGAGAACCTTAGAAAAGAGATCTCTTAGTTGAAGATATTGATGCGTATATACAGGAACGATCCGAATTTCCTTAAGTCAATTTGCAAGAAGCTAGGTTAAATAAGGAGAAACAAATTCATCAAGTATCTCCCATGACAGTAGTTCAAGACAGAACTCAATTTTTTGATTATGCGATGTATGAATTATTAAAAGATTGAAATGATATCTTATAAGTGTTACATCAATACACAAAAGAGTTCGAAAGGTAATCCATTATTAGAAAAGAAATCTTTGTAACATTTTATTCGGTCAAAAGAAAATTGAACACCCAACTCAACGCTATCAAGGACAAGTCAACTTAGATGCATCCTTACTTTAGAATTTGTATGTATCAAGATACATTTAAGAAAAACACTGGCCACATTTGTGGTCCCAAATAGTAATCAAAGTAAAGATGGAGAAAAAAAAATATAGATATTTTTGGCATGAGACAAATTCTTGTAGGAAAGGTAACACAATATAGAGTAGGAGATGGTGGAAATACATGGCTATCTATCTCCCTCAGTAGGCGTATGACAAAATTGAATTTTGATAGCAGCAGAGTAGGTGTGAAAATAATCAATAAAACCTTATGCGTAAAGTGAGAAAGCTCTATCACATTTGTTGGATAAGAGCTTTTATTTCATTTTTTTTACATACCTTCTATACATGTTTCACATATGTACCTTGCACACTCTACCTCATGTCTAGAACCTCATCAACCTCTATATTGAGTTTGTATGGAAGATCCAAAATCAATCTCAATGTTGCAACGCTAATGCAACAATGGAAAAATAATATCAAGAATCTAGATACATGCATGAAATGCTAAAATTTAGATATCCAAAGCCCTCAACCAATGGAAAAAAAATATCCAAGGAAAGTTCCTCTAGATGGCATGAAGGAGACGTGCTTCATCTCTAGAGAAATCAACAATGCAATCAAGAAATGTGCAACAGTGCACAACATCAGGATAGAGTACAAGGAGTGGAGGACGCGAAATAATGTAGTTAACATTCATCAGAATGCATCAAGAAATTCAAAAGGAAAAGGTTTGCTATTTAGTAGATAGTTTCTTTATGATGTGCGATAAGGAATCATGGTGAATTAAGGACATCAACGTCTCTCAAACGCACACTAGAAATAAACATAAAAATAAAAAAAACTTTCAACATAGCTTGGGCAGAGAACAATATAACACATTATATGATACAATTTTTAAACATTATCTATAGAAGATATGTCATTCATAAAAAAATATGGCTTGCATATATTTATGCTCATAGATCGTATTACTGATTATGGAAGCACATCCTATACAACCATTTTCCTTTCTTCATACAAACATACACTAATCCAAGCATTGGGATCACTCAAGGTATCGAGAAGTCTCATTATATGGCATGGAATGCATACTTTAAGCATATGCATGATGTGAAGAAGCATAAAGGGAACAATCTTTTCAAACTCTTCTAATGAAATTACAGATGTACATGCAAAAATCTGATTAAAAAAAAAGTGAAATTACATGAAAGAAAGTGTATGCTGAATAAGAAGGGGTTAATATAATTCAAGAATTTCAAAGCTCAAATCCTCTTGATGAAAAAGAGAGATGGAAATGCAAAAGAGAATTCGTTAATGAACGATGGGTGAAGGCATCATGACTAAGTGACACTATGTAAGGGTCGTTTCCCTTTGTATTACAAATGGTTTGAAATACGTCACACTGATGCATTGATTTCTTTTGTCTGCATGAAATTTCCTTTACTACATATCTTTTTCAATACGTGATATATTGATCTCAATATTATCCTGTTCATCTACTCGGCACTCTAATAAAACTTCTTCCTTTGACTTCATCTTGAATCATATTAAGTGATTTTTTCCTAAGGCTGTAGGTTCTCATTATTATCTATTCTTAAGGTTAGCGCAAGCCCTAAATAACCACTAAAATATGATCTTCTTGAGCATGGAAATGAAGGAAGATTACCAAAATTATCTAATGCAGTAATTTTCTCTACCAAGATTATCTTGTCATAGGCACTACGGATATGATATGCACCTACATAGCAGGATAGTGTTTCAAAGAAGAACTTAGCTAGAATACCCTCATTTATGAGGTTTGTTTTCTAGACTAAAATCCTTGATTTGCAACTGCTTTTAGGTAGTGTCTAAGTGTTGCATCACAACAATTATATTCTCTTTAATGCATTCCTAGGAATTTGTCTTCTTCTCCATATATTTTTTTATAAAAAGGAAAAGATCAATATAGAACATTTATTGATAATGATAATTATTTTCGAATCAAATAATAGAAAGCTTCAAATGCTCTTACCCCTAGACTCTCATCACAGACAAAAGTCCTCTCCTTCATAAGCTCCACACTAGTGCCTTTTGGATCCGCTTTAAAACTATGCACAAAACCCTCTACACTATCTACAAGCTTTTCGTATCCAATATCAATCCAGAAATTCCTAAATTATTGGTCCCTTGTACTCATCATGTTTTACGTAGTCCCTTATCCTATTGAACCAAGGATTTAAGCACTTCCTTACACAAAAAATGGTCTTCGAATGGTAGATACTTCATTTCATTATCAAAGAGGAACTCCTCATCTTCTTCTGCATTAAATGCAATGGCTGCAAGTGCATACTCTTCTTGGATACTGAATTCCATTTAAATACCCGTGAGCAAAAAAATACTTCCTTCTATCTCAAAATCTTGCAAAAAGAGTAATGGCATGGAAGGGGAAATTAAAGGCATTTCCCTTGTATTGTTGGGAAGGTTGGGCACATTTTTCTTCAGATCTCTTATGATGCTCATTGTGGTATCATTCTCCTCACTAGTGGGAGAGAAGTGCTCTTCAGCTTCAACGTATCTTAACTAAATTGATCATCCAAAGAGTCATTGAATTTTTCCTTCTCTAATTCATATATAAGATCGGATTCTCTATCAAGAAAATTTTGTAAAACACACTGTAAGAATATTTTAGATCCCATTTTAGCGAACACTAGCTTGCCATTCGTTTCATACACAGGACACCAAGATTGCCTATGGGAGTCCATTAAGTGCAAATCCCTTACATGCAATAGTGCTCTAACATTTGTTTAAAGTTAGTTTTTTTTGTTAGAACCTACGTTTGCATGAAACTCATGTTTATTTTCTAGACTAATTTGAAGATATCTAAACATCTTTAATTTGATGTTTCTGTTATTGAATTTGTAGGTTTGTCCATCAGGGGGATGGCCAAGATTAGTTGAGGAAGTCTGCACTTTGATTTGAGTTCCCAGAAAATAAAACTTTTGTTTGCAGCAATGAACTCTTTGACTGTTTGATTTTTGTTTATGAAGCCTAATCTATTTCATTTATGTGGATGATTGATCCCTGTTTTGGAACCGAGTTTTATGTGTACGTGTGTTTTGTAATTGTACCTATGTGTGTACATGCCCATCTTATTCTCTTTATGTTCAGATTTGTATGCGTTTATATGTGTAATGTCCAAGTAGCCATGTGACCATGCGAACATAAATGTGATATATATGTGTTTTTCTAAACAGGTGTCCATGTGTGTCTATGGTTCTATGTAAATATTTGATTTATATATGGGTATTAAATGTGCATGGGTATGTATTTTCCATAAGCGTATGTGTGTGTACATGTGCTATGTCTAAATTCCTTTATCCATGTGAATATGTGAATCTGTGTCATAGGTACGTATGTGCCTGTGCATATGTGAGCGTGTGTGATATGTATATATGTTCTTTTGCATATGTGTAGCGCTTCCACAATCACAAACTATACCTAATTACAAGCCTCCAATCACTCTAGTACAATACAAGGGAGAAAGAAAACTTGCTCAAGATAAGAGAAAATCTGATGTAACAGAGGAAAAATTTGTGATGTAGAGAAGGACAAGATACAATTTGTGATGTAGAGAAGGACAAGATACAATTTGTGATGTAGAGAAGGACAAGATCTAGTATTATAGAGTTGAATCAATTAGATACAATAGATTTTCCAAAATAGCCTCATGACAAAGCCTTAACCTTCGGACCACCCCTGAGGTTTCCCAATCTCACTGACACTCACATTCTCAATCTCAATGTCATTAACAATCTCACTCTCGATCACAATCACAAGGAAATTCATTGATTGTCAACCTCCTCTTGAATGATGCACGAAAATTCTCCCAAAAGAGAGTTGACGGTGTCTCTCTTAGGAATTGCACAATTCAAAAAATTAAACAAAACCTTTATTTGTAGGGAAAAAGAGAGAATGAAAAGACATATTTGTTGGGATCCACAATATGCATGTGTATGCATCAAAATTCGAGATTCAAATAACAATAGAGAATTCCATTTTTTGTGCTCGAGAAATCGACACTTTTCTTAGCTCTATAACTCCAAAATTGTATTGAATTCCAAGATGCTTATCAAATGCAAAAACGTTCAGATCTTTGATTAGCAGGATAAAAATGTTAGAGTTTCCCTAGGTCCAAATTTACCTTCAAATATTAGTTTTCAACCGCGTAAGTTTACAAAATGTATTAAGAGAATAGACTCAAGGCATTTTCTTACGATGAACTTATTCTAAAGCTCAAAATGAGATACTTAAAACATGAATCATGAAAATTTTAGAGAGACACTTTTATTCTCTTATGCATGCTCTATCTTTCTCTCATAAAACGTTATTCCTTATTCTTTCATCTTCACCTCCAATTTTCAATAACAAAACATGATTCCAATAAGTTCTTTAGAGAGAATATAAAAATTACTATCCTTTCCCTTTGTCTATATGCATAAATTAACCAATTTATTTGTTCTAAAAATTTTCCACACAATATATCAGAGAAAGTTCAACCTGAAATATTTCACTATCTGTAGCACCGCACGATCCTCTCTCTCTCTTCCCCAGCCCCCACGGCCCCCTCCCTCCCTCTCTCTCCCTCTCTTCCCCCCTCTCTCTCTCTCTCTCTCTCTCTCTCTCTCTCTCTCTCTCTCTCTCTCTCTCTCTCTCTCTCTCTCTCTTCCCCCTTTGCCCCTTGCACCCGCCAACCCCACAAAGCCCGCCCCTCACCACCCCTCCCTCCTCCACAGCCCCCGTGGCCCCCTCCCTCCCTCCCCCTCTCTCTCTCTCTCTCTCTCTCTCTCTCTCTCTCTCTCTCTCTCTCTCTCTCTCTCTCTCTCTCTCTCTCTCTCTCTCTCTCTCTCTCTCTCTCCCTCTCTCTTTTCCTCCTCTGCCCACCGCACCTGCCAGCCCCAAAAACCTCACCCCTCACCATCCCTCCCTCCTCCACAGCCCCTGCGGCCCCCTCCCTCCCTCCCTCTCTCTCTCTCTCTCTCTCTCTCTCTCTCTCTCTCTCTCTCTCTCTCTCTCTCTCTCTCTCTCTCTCTCTCTCTTCCCCCTCTACCCCCCGCACCCGCCAGCCCCACAAACCCTGCCCCTCACCACCCCTCCCTCCCTCTCTCTCTCTCTCTATCTCTCTCTCTCTCTCTCTCTCTCTCTCTCTCTCTCTCTCTCTCTCTCTCTCTCTCTCTCTCTCTCTCTCTCTTCCCCTCTACCCCCACACCCGCCAACCCCACAAACCCTGCCCCTCACCACCCCTCCCTCCTCCACAGCCCCCGCGGCCCCCTCCCTCCCTCTCTCTCTCACTCTCTCTCTCTCTCTCTCTCTCTCTCTCTCTCTCTCTCTCTCTCTCTCTCTCTCTCTCTCTTCCCCTTCCCCCGCAGTAACCCTCCCTCCATCTCTCTCTCTCTCTATCTCTTTCTCTCTCTCTCTGTCTCTTTCTCTCTCTCTCTCTCTCTCTCTCTCTCTCTCTCTCTCTCTCTCTCTCTCTCTCTCTCTCTCTCTCTCTCTCTCTCTCTCTCTCTCTCTCTCTCTCTCTCTTTCTCTCATCCCCCTCTGCCCCCAGCACCCGCCTGCCCCACAAACCCTACCCCTCACCACCCCTCCCTCCTCCATAGCCCTCACGGCTCCCTCCCTCTCTCTCTCTCTCTCTCTCTCTCTCTCTCTCTCTCTCTCTCTCTCTCTCTCTCTCTCTCTCTCTCTCTCTCTCTCTCTCTCTCTCTCTCCCTCCCTCCTCCCTCTGCCCCCCGCACTCGCGAGCCCCACCCGCCCCTCACCACCCCTCCCTTCTCCACAGCCTCCGCGGCCCCCTCCCTCTCTCTCTCTCTCTCTCTCTCTCTCTCTCTCTCTCTCTCTCTCTCTCTCTCTCTCTCTCTCTCCCCCCTCTGCCCCCCGCACCCGCCAGCCCCACAAGCCCCGCCCCTCACCACCCCTCCCTCCTCCACAGCCCCTGCGGCCCCCTCCCTCCCTCCCTCCCTCTCTCTCTCTCTCTTGATAGGTGTTTTATTTCAGATCTTCCATGGGACAAGATGCTCAAATCCAATGTACAACTTACATATTAAACTAAAAGTCAATATCAGCATGTGATCTCGAGACCTAAGTTTTGTTCTCTGAATACATCCAGAAAAGGCAGAATGCGAATAGTGCCTCTGCATCTGAAAAGTCAAAATACAATTGCCAGAGGTCGACCTCCACAAGGTAAGAAGGATCAGAAAGAGACTGCACAAGTCTTAGTTGTAGAAGGTGATAACTAGATGGTAAAAGTGAAAGCAGGAAACATGACTTTTGCCGCCAACCATTCATGATGACTGCCTATTTTTGAGGATCCAATTTAAGACTGGTGGCCTATTTGATTTACCCCTCCAATTATGGGCAATCAACCGGCGCATGATCAGTGGACGTGAGGAATCGGCAAGGCCCTCTTGGCCTATTGGAGCCTATAAAAGCAAGGGACTTGTGTTCATTTGGGATACATTGAGTTACACATATACTTACATGCGTACAGAGGTCCTCTCTTTGCACTCTACGGTTACAAGCCTACTATAGGAAGTCACTCTATTGTGTGGATACAGAGCGTGGGCTTCCTAGTGGAGGGCTAATAGCACTATAGTGTGAAGAGAGTGGCCTGGCTTTGTCTTCCGGTGTGAGTTAGTGGTATTTTTATGCTCTTTTCCTTAGAGCAATTCTTCAGACTTTGTATTGATCAGGGCTAACCTACATCTAGCTGTGTTCATTGTATGGATTGGATGAATCTCTTGTAATGAATGTGTTTAGTTCTGGAGTGGGATGCTAGCTCAGAGCATCAACTTTAGAGCATTTATCTTGCCTATGTTGTAATCATCCGTTCGAACTAAGGAGTGATTGATTTTCCTTCATTGTCAGTTGTCATTAATATTTTCTTAAGTATTCACAACTCTGTGCAATCATTGATATCTTCCTGCTCACAGAAGTGTTAAAGGGTATATTTCCCCAAGGATAACCTCCCTTGAGTAGGTGAAGTACTGGAGTGCTTGCTGCATGCTCTTGTTAAAAGTAGATACCCCAGTACCTCCTCTATAGTTTGGCACGCACGGTGGGACCCTTGGATTTCTGTGAGAGGCCCTAAGGATAGTAAATAGCCTTCTTGTTAGTATTTTTTGCGATTGCAATTAGGTACATGACCCATACGCGAGCAGATAAGGAGCCTCTTCGTGTACGAAGGAGCCTTAACAAGTCAGCTATATCTTCGACTAGTGAACCTAGCTCCCCTCTACCCTCCTTGAACTTATCTATTGATTTGGATGCGACACCACTGTCAAAGGAAAAGCATAGGAGAACATTAGACTTCTCCTCAGATACGTCAGAAGAAACACCAGTGCAAATGGAGGATCTCTCTCATTTACTCTCCAGACTCAATATCAAGTTCCCTACCTTCAAGGTACAAGCTTATGAGGATGCTGATGATAATGTGAGGAGGTTCATCTCCTTATGCCGTGGACAAGGTCTGCAGAATAGAGAGGATGCAATGTTGGTACTCTTCCCATCCACATTGGAAGGCCTTGGTGACAAATGGTACAGTCAATATGAAGATGGCCATTTTGCTACATGGGAGAATCTGAAGACGGCATTCTCACAGACATTTCGACCAAATGATTCCTCAAAAAGAGCTTTAGATCAGCAAGAGAACCTAAACCTAAGATCAGGTGAATCCTTTCATGAACTTCACACTAGAACAAAAGCACTTGTTGCACGTCTGCCACATGCTCCAGGTGACTTCTTGGTTAAAAAATGGATAGAAAAAGCTCTACCCAAGTCATCTCAGTAGAAGCTACGTGAGTCTCTTAGATTGGATGCAACCCTCAATGATTTTGTTGCAGCAGCATCACGCATTGAAGAAGCTAGGCAACATTTTGAAGGGGATACACAATCGAATTATGCTGCAGAACTAGACCCTATTGGGCAACCGAGGAAGGAACTGGAAGCATTGAGAATGCAACAAAATCAACAAGAAGAGAAGGTCTTGCCACCACTGCGTCACACTGATGATGAGGTAGCCCAACTTCGTCATGAGTTAGAAGATTTGCGGACCACTCTAGATATAAGAAGGCAGATTTGGTGTACAATATGTAACAACAATGGACATTCCAATGCTAATTGTCCTAACAAGGTAAGTTGTCAATTTTGTGGAAAGGATGGCCATGAAGCTAGAGATTGTTACTACCTCAAGGGTACACAGCAACAAGGTAATCCTCAAGCTTTGGATTCGTATTATGTTAGTACTTCAAATGCACCTACTAGAGAGGAGAATCGGCCTACAAAGCCTAGATATAATAGGCCTTTGATGTGCTATCATTGTGGTGAGTATGGCCATATGCAAAATAGATGTTCCCTTCCAGAAGATGCACCTCCTTGTCAGCATTGTCTAGAGGCTAAGGATCACTACACCAAAGATTGCCCAAGAAGCCGTCCTGCTCCAATCCACATGATTGCAGTCGCTCCACAAGAAGAAGGTATGATCACTCAGTCTTATGATGTTTCATCCTTTGCAATGCTGATGATGACTAGAGCTAAACAAGCAGCAACAATCCGTAGATAGGAACAACAAGGATTCCAGGATAAAGAGGAAGAAAAGAAGTCTGGGTGGAAGGGCCAAGTAGAAATTGAAGGAGCTTATGAAAGGATCGCTACTTCTCTAAGGGACCAACCAACAAGTCTGCAAGAAGACACTCATGAGGTAAACATTGAACAGATCTTGAAAGGTATTCATCACAAGGTTAGTCTGTACAAACTTATAAGGATGGATTCAAAAATAAGAAGTAACTTATTGAAGATTATACACTCTGCTCACTTGATCCAATCACCCAGTATAGATGGTTTCATGGTTGATTTTCCCTCTACACCCTTGCTAGACTACCAAAGCTCAAGATTATTTGTTTGTATAAAGGATGAAGCTCTCATAGGTGTGATCATAGATGGAGGCTCTGGTATCAATTTGATGCCAGATTTTACAATGAAGAAACTGAATTTGAACCCCACCGAGATCGCACCATTCACAGTTACACTAGCAGATCAATGTCGGGTTGCACCCCTTAGCATTATTGAAAAGGTACGGATGATAGTACAGGGTTGCCACTTTGTGTTGGATTTTGTTGTTATTGCACTTCCATAAGAGACTTCCTATCCTTTACTTCTAGGGAGACCTTGGCTGAGGCAAGCAAAAGCTTTAGAAGATTGGGGGAAAAAAAGCTATGGATTTCAACAAGCACCAATAGCCAGCTGCAACTACATTTGGAAGAAGGAGTCGACTTAGGGAAAACTACTGGGTATACTATGGACACTCAGGTAATGCCCTCTCTACCCCAAAAAGAAGATACATTATTGAATTGGATGATGGAAAGTGCAGAATGTTGCACGGTGGAAATCAATGAAATTGAGGAAGAAGTTGCAGATGAAGGAGTTGCAGGAAAAGGCCATAGGGTTCACAAGGAGATGAAGAATGAGAGCTTGCAAGAGATTACGAATTGTTGAGAGTGATGGATGGATGCACTCAGGAAATTAGTTGGTGCTGCAAAACCTGCTTCACACCTGCCCTCTTTTCTTTCCAGATATGCTTAGTACCCAAGTTTAGCTTCCTCGACTTGATTTTCTCCCAAATGGCTGAATGGAATCCTTTGAAATTTTGTATGCTTGTAGTAGACTTTGAGCTGGTTCCAATGAGCTATAGAACTCTTGATTTGGTTCAGTAGATCCAGAGCAATGCTTCTTTGAAGTTGACAGACTTGGAGTAGGTGACTCAGACAAAACAGAGATGATGAATGTATACTTCTATTCATATATGTGTTTGTACAATCTCATTAGCTTGCCAAGCAGAGCTATATGAGGTATTGTGGTGTTGGCTATGGAGTAACCTTCACACACAATGAATTACAAAGGGATTTGGCCTCGGGAAGTGAGCTAGAATGACAGTACTTACCCGCGACTTTTTGATTGTACATTTTATAGAAGTTTTGAGATCATTTGAATTTGAAATTCAAACTTAGGCTCCCTTGAATCTCTCCTCTAAAAGTAGGGAGATATTCTCTCCATCTCAACAATCAAAAATCCACGACTCTAGTGGTAGGTAAGTGACTTAAAGTGATTACACCCAAATGACAAGTCACTTATACTTTTACAAGGGGTAAGAAGTAGAAACACATAAGCATATGTTCATGTGAGCTTTGCCTTAAGTAATGCCTTGATAAAGAACTTTATCCATGCTAATCTTCCAAGGGTCCAAGCCAATGTGTGTAGGCTTGTTTGCACCAACAGCTCCCCCTCAAGCCAAACACTTTGGCTTAAGTCTTCTTCTTCATTCTTCAATTACTTCCTGCAATCCAATCATAGATTTGAATCTGCATAACTTGGTTCCATCCAATGCCTTGGTAAGTAAATCTGCACATTGCATATTAGTAGAGACATATGTCAATTGAATCTCTTTACTTAACAATTTCTCTCTCACATAGTGGTAATGAACCTCTATGTGTTTGGTTCTGGCATGATAAATTGGATTTGCTGCAAGGTGAAGAGAGCTAGTGTTATCTCCAAATATAATAGGTGGTCTTGTGAATAGACCTAACTCTGTATATAGAAGCTTCAACCAGATTGCTTCTTGAGTAGCATTTGCAAGTCCTCTATACTCTGCTTCAGTGGATGACAATGCCACTGTAGGTTGCTTCTTAGCTGACCAAGAGATAGGCTTATCTCCTGCAAAACAAATGTACCCTGAGGTGCTCCTCCTATCATCCTTGCATCCTGCCCAATCTGCATCTGAATAGACTTTAATATCAATGTCTGATGTGTAAGGAAAATACAAACCATGACTTTGAGTTCCCTTGAGGTACTTCAAGATCTTCTTTGCTGCCTCTAGGTGAGGTATTCTAGGTTTGTGCATGAATTGACTAAGCACACTTACTCCATATGCTATGTCAATTCTTGTCAAGGTAGCATAGTTCAAACTACCCACAATACTTTGATATCCTGTAATGTCTTTGAGTTCTTCTCCTTCATGAGCACTTAGCTTTTGATTAACCTCCATTGGAGTAGTAGATACCTTAGCATCCTGCAAGCCAAACTTCTTGACCATATCCTGTACATACTTCTTTTGAGTAATGTATATACCTGAGTTTGTATAGATCAATTCAAGACCTAGAAAATATTTTAGTAATCCAAGATCACTAATCTTGAATTCTTTCATCATCTGACCCTTGATGTGTCTAATCCCATTGACATCATTACCTGTAATGATGATGTCATCAACATAGACACATAAGTAGATTACCTCTGTACTACTTCTCTTTATGAATAGAGAAGTGTCTGCTTTGCTCATCACAAATCCTTGGTCTTGGAGGTAGGTGGTCAATCTGTAGTTCCATGCTCTAGGTGCCTGCTTCAAACCATAGAGAGCTTTCTTCAATTTACAAACATAATGTACCTTTCTTGGATCTTCATAGCCAGGTGGTTGTGACATGTAGACTTCTTCAGATATCCATCCATTTAGGAATGCATTCTTCACATCCAATTGGTACATGTTCCAATTCTTGGATGCAGCTACACTCACCAATACTCTGATAGTTGGCATCTTGGCCACAGGAGAAAATGTCTCCTCATAATCAATGCCTTGGGTTTGTGCAAAACCCTTGGCTACCAACCTAGCTTTGTACCTGTTAATTGTCCCATCTGAATTCTTCTTCAATTTGTAGATCCATCTGGATCCAATTACCTTCATAGTCTCCTTCTTGGGTACCAAGTCCCAAGTATCACTCTCTTTTAGGGCTTCTATCTCCTCATCCATTGCTTCTCTCCATTCTGGCTTTGTAATTGCTTCTTCATAGGTACCTGGTTCTTCATTCAACAAATCTTTTGCAAGGTATACAGAATGTTTAGTTACAAGTGATGTGTCATACCCAAATCTGATAGGTTTCTTCTTCTCTCTCTGAGATCTTCTCATAGCTTGAGTGGAAGTTTCTGCCTTGTCCTCCAATTGCTTCATCTTCATCTTTCCTTTGGATTTCCAAGCCTTGAACTCTTCAAGGTTGATGGTATCATCATCTGAGCTTGAATCTTCTTGCTGTGTTGGCTCTTCCTTGGTAAGCTTTGGAAAATCTTCCTCCATGTCATAAGGTAGACTTACTTTCCTGCATTCATTCTCATACCATGAGTCATTCTCATCAAATATGACATCTCTGCTTACCTTGAACCCTTTGTTTGTGGGGTTATAGAATCTGTATCCCTTTTGGTTCAAATCATAACCAATGAAGATACATTTCTCTGACTTTGGGTCTAGCTTTCCTCTTACCTGTGAAGGAATATGCACATATGCTACACATCCAAAGATTTTGCAGTGATCTAGAGAGGGTCTCTTACCATGCCATGCTTCATATGGTGTCATGCCATCAAGTGATTTGGATGGCAACCTATTGATGAGATAGGTGGCAGTGGACACACTCTCTGCCCATAGGTAATTTGGCAACTTTTTCTCATTGAGCATAGACCTAGCTGTTTCCACTATAAGTCTATTCCTTCTTTCTGCTACCCCATTTTGTTCAGGTGAGTATCTGGTAGTGATCTCCCTCTTGATGCCTCTTTCCTGCAAGAAATCTTCAAACTCATTGGAGAAGTATTCTCCTCCACCATCTGATCTTAACCTCTTCAAGCTTCTACCTGTTTGATTCTCAACAAGTGCAAGATACTTTTTGAAACAATTAAACACTTCATCTTTATGCTTCATAAAGTACAAAATGGTCCATCTGCTATAGTCATCAATGAAGGGCACATAATACCTTGAACCAGAAATGGAAGGGTCCTTGCTAGGTCCCCAAACATCTGTGTGTACCAAGTCTAGGTAGTCTTCATGCATGAAACCTTTTCTTGAGTAGGGTAATCTGTGAGACTTACCAAATTGACATGATCCACATTTGTAAATCATGTGTTGCTTGGATACATTAGGTATCCCAAGCACACACTGATCCCTGCACATTTGCTTGATAGTCCTTTCACCTATGTGCCCTAGTCTTTTATGCCATATCTCTAACTCTGAGAGTGTCTGATCCTTATAGTTATACAAAGCAATATTTTTTGTATCTTCTAGCTCAAATGTAAATAATCTACCTGATTTCTCCCCTTTGGCTATCCTCCTGAATCCTTGTTTTGGGTCCTCCACATATGCTCCATGTTGTGTGAATCTGACCTGCAAACCTTTCTCCACAATCTGACCAACACTCATCAAATTCTTAGTTATTGTTGGTACATAGAGTACCCTGCTTAATAGATTTTGATTGCCATCACATGTCTTTACATTTCCAACTTTGACAACAGAGTGCTTAGTGTCATCACCTGTTTGTACCTGATGTTTGCCCTTGGGCTCTTCCAAATCAGAAAGCAATGCCACATTGCCAGCTACATGGTTAGAACATCCTGAGTCAATATAAAATAAATGATCATCATTTGTACCTATCTTTGAGGTCATATTCATGATCAATAAGGAGTCATCTTGCTCCTCTGTGTAGTTGTTGTAGTCTCTTCTATTTCTGAATCCACCTTGGTAGCTTCCATTGTGGTTGTTGTTGTAATTGTTGTTGTATTGGTTGTTGTACCCATTGTAGCTTTGATTGTGGTTGAATCTGCCTCTTCCTTGAGAGTATCCACCTCTTGAGTAGCCTCTTCCTCTCTGGTTTTTATAGTTCTTGTAGCATTCATCTGTGGTATGATTGGACAACCCACAGATGTTGCAAGGTGATGAGTTGTAGGGTCTTCCCCTACCTGACTTACCTCCTCTGCCTCTTCCTCTAGATGACCTACCTCTCCCTGCATAATTGGCTTGGGAGGTAGAGCCTTCTTCATCCTGTTTCTTCTTGCCTTTATCTTTAACTTTCTTATCAGTAAAGAGAGCAGAGGGGTTATTACCTTTTGATTGATCTCCAGCCTTGGTGAACTTTGCTTCATGTGTAAATAGTTGGCCCATGAGTGTTGTGAGATCAGGGGTATGCATGTCCATGTAGAGATCCATTGCAGTGGTGAAACTTTCCCACTTATCATCTGCCTTGAGTCCATTTGTCACTTGCCTGACTATTTTCTCCTCTTCAATTTCCTCTCCAATGCTTGCTAGTTGGTCTGCCACATCTTTGATCTTTGTCACATAATCTGAGACTGATTGCTTGGGCTGCTTCCTAAGTGTTGTGAACTCTATCCATAATTGATTCTTCCTAGCCTTTGTGTTGGAAGAAAAATAGTTTGACAAGGTTTCCCAAGTCTCTTGGGAAGTCTTACAGTTTCTTACATGAGGTAAAAGAAAGTCTGATATAGAGTTTAAGAGATAAGACCTTGCCAAAGCATCCTTTGCACACCATTGGTTAAGTCTTTCATGCTCATCCTTTGTAGGTAGTCCTCTAGTCTTGAATGAGGGCAACTCCTCATCTCCTGATATGTATCCAAATAGACTTCTCCCTTGTAGATAGGTCTTCATTCTCAATGACCAAGCTTGATAGTTGTTTCTGTCCAATTTGTCAATGAAGGAGGGGAAACCATCACCCATGATTACCTTGTTTTGCTCTGATACCACTGTTGAGAGTGATGGATGGATGCACTCAGGAAATTAGTTGGTGCTGCAAAACCTGCTTCACACCTGCCCTCTTTTCTTTCCAGATATGCTTAGTACCCAAGTTTAGCTTCCTCGACTTGATTTTCTCCCAAATGGCTGAATGGAATCCTTTGAAATTTTGTATGCTTGTAGTAGACTTTGAGCTGGTTCCAATGAGCTATAGAACTCTTGATTTGGTTCAGTAGATCCAGAGCAATGCTTCTTTGAAGTTGACAGACTTGGAGTAGGTGACTCAGACAAAACAGAGATGATGAATGTATACTTCTATTCATATATGTGTTTGTACAATCTCATTAGCTTGCCAAGCAGAGCTATATGAGGTATTGTGGTGTTGGCTATGGAGTAACCTTCACACACAATGAATTACAAAGGGATTTGGCCTCGGGAAGTGAGCTAGAATGACAGTACTTACCCGCGACTTTTTGATTGTACATTTTATAGAAGTTTTGAGATCATTTGAATTTGAAATTCAAACTTAGGCTCCCTTGAATCTCTCCTCTAAAAGTAGGGAGATATTCTCTCCATCTCAACAATCAAAAATCCACGACTCTAGTGGTAGGTAAGTGACTTAAAGTGATTACACCCAAATGACAAGTCACTTATACTTTTACAAGGGGTAAGAAGTAGAAACACATAAGCATATGTTCATGTGAGCTTTGCCTTAAGTAATGCCTTGATAAAGAACTTTATCCATGCTAATCTTCCAAGGGTCCAAGCCAATGTGTGTAGGCTTGTTTGCACCAACACGAATGTTGAAGGGGCAACAACTATAGAGGTTTCAGAACAAGAAGGTTGTGAGCCTGAATGCAGAGAAGATCTCCCCTTTTCGGATATACCTCAAGGATGGACCAGAGAACATATTGCAGAATATAAGTTAAAGTCCACTCTTGCATACAGTGGAGATGATTTCTCAAACAAGACTAGTCCTGAAACACTGGTTCAAGAAGTAAATCTAGGGGATGAAGAGAACCCTCAAGTAGTCCACTTGGCCTCTTGGTTATTGCATTATCCTCCTTTGCTACACAAGGTAACTTCTTTACTTTTTGCTTACAAAAATGTCATCGCATGGTCCTACAAAGATCTAACAAGGATACCAGAGGAGCTTGGATTACATCGGATACCCTTAGTTGAGGGAGCCACGCCTGCAAGAAGTAGGCCATATGAACTCAATCCGAAATATGCAGAGGCGGTAAAATTGGAAATTATAAAACTAGAAGAAGCAGGTATAATTGTTCCAGTAGAACATTCCAGGTGCCTTTCTTCTATTATTGTGCCCAAGAAAAGTAGTGGAAAAATAAGAGTCTGTGTTGATTTTTGGGCCTTGAATAAAGTGACTGTTCAAGATGGATTTCCTCAGCCCTTCACAGAGCAAGTACTTGAGGAAGTAGCTGGTCACACTTTGTATAGCTTCCTGGATGGTTTCAGCGGCTAGAATCAGATAGTGATCCATCCTGATGATAGGGACAAAACAACCTTTGTAACTCCATGGGGCACTTATGTCTATACCCGCATGGCTTTTGGTTTGAAGAATGCACCAGCTTCATTTAATAGAACTATGTATCTAATATTGGGCAAATGGTTGACAACCTTTTACGCATTTTCATGGATGACTCTTCAGTATTTTCAGGCACAGATAGAAGAGCAGCAGTTCAACATTTCCATGATCATTTGGAAAATCTAAAGGAAATCTTTGAGCAACGTCTCAAAACAGGTTTGAAATTAAATCCTACTAAATGTCATTTTTTAGTCACCAAGGGCACTCTTCTTGGTCACATAGTGTCTACTGAAGGGATAACGGTTGACCCTCCAAAAGTTACTGCTATTCTTTCCATGCCTATTCCACAAAGCCCAAAGGAAGTGCAAAATTTTTTGGGCCATACAGGATACCATAGAAGATTCATACGGATGTATTCGGAAATAGCTAAGCCCTTGTCAAGGATTACCAGTAAAAAGGCCCTTCTCATGGAGTGCTGAAGCTGAGAAAGCATTTTGTGAACTAAAATTGAGGCTATGTATTGCTCCACTTTTAAGTGTTCCTAACTGGTCACTAGAGTTTCATGTGCATACAGATGCTAGTCTTCATGCTGTTGGTGCAGTTCTAGCTCAACCATCATCACACAAGGTTGATAGACCTATCTCCTATGCCAGTAGATTAATCACAAGGCAGAAAGGAACTATAGTACGACTGAAAGGGAAGGTTTGGCTATTGTATTTGCTCTTCAGAAGTTTTGGCATCACCTTCTCGGTGTACATTTTATAGTCATATCTGACCATCCGCCCTTGAATTACTTGATAAACAAGCCTAGAGTGGCTGGAAGGATTCGGAGATGGTTACTCATGTTTCAAGAATTCAACTTTGATATTCATATTAAGCTCCGAAGAGAGCACTACATGGCAGATCAAGTATCCAGGACCGCAATGAGCGAGAAGGCAACAGGTATTAATGATGAATTGGTGGATAGTAGTCTCTTCTTAGTAGCGACTCAGACTGATTGGTATGATGGAATTCTCTATTTTCTCACTATTGGAAAACTCCCATAACACTTAACACCTATAGAAAAGAGAAGATTGCTCCTGAAAGCCAAAGCATATTCACTTATAAATGGAAATTTATATAAATACTGTCAGGATGATATCTTGAGAAAGTGTGTTTATCCAAAGCAGGTAAATCTTTTGCTAGAGGCTGCACACAGTGAAGGGCATCTAAAGGGGGAAGAGTTGGCTCACATAATCATCCACAAAGGACTATGGTGGCCTCATATTTACAAGGATGCAATCAAGTTTGCTAAAGAATGCCACATCTCCCAGAGGTATGCTCCTACGCCAACCAAATTGAATTTCCAACCATTAGTCATATCTATAGGATGGCTCCCATTTGAATGATGAGGTCTTGATTTCATAAGACCTATTAGTCCAACTGGTCACCCTGGGGGTAAGAAGTATATTTTGATGGCCACCTGTTATGCAACTAAATGGATAGAGGCTAAAGCGACTATGGACTACACAGCTTTAACAGTAGCTAAGTTTTTATATAAACGTATTTTCTCAAGATTTGGTTGCCCGCTGGAAATCACCAGTGATAGAGGCACACATCTATTAGTCCAACTGGTCACCCTGGGGGTAAGAAGTATATTTTGATGGCCACCTATTATGCAACTAAATGGATAGAGGCTAAAGCGACTATGGACTGCACGGCTTTAACAGTAGCTAAGTT
>CM035421.1:88563214-88688214 GCA_020310875.1 Ceratopteris richardii
AGAGAGAGAAACCATTCCCGTATTTCGTTTTATTTTCCATGTTTTTTATTAAGCATATGGTTTTTTTTATTAGTACTATGTAATGGAAACTATTTAAGCACTAAATTAGGAAATAGATAAAGAAATTAAGAATAATAAAAAAACAATTTGGAAAAATGAATAATGGAGGAGAAGGGAAGCAAGGAACTTAATTACAAAAAGATGAAAAAAAACTGTGAAAATTTAAAGAGAAATAAAATGCTACTAGATAAAATGTTTGTACTGCCTATAACATACAACTATTAAAAAAACATTTTCTTAATACATATCATAGAAAATAAATAATGGAGGAGAAAGGAAGCAAGGAACTTAATTACAAAAAGATGAAAAAAAACTGTGAAAATTTGAAGAGAAATAAAATGCTACTAGATAAAATGTTTGTACTGCCTATAACATACAACTATTCAAAAAACATTTTCTTAATACATATCATAGAAAATAAAACAAAATACTCAGATTCTTTCTCTTAGTCTCTTAGTCTTTCTCTCTAGGAAACATTGTGCAATGCTTTCTATCTGTGTCTGTGTTTGCGTGTCTAGGTCTCTCTTTGTTGTCACCTCCACCTTCAATCCTCTCTATCAATCTCTGCACCAACCACCTTCTGTGCTCCCCCCCTTGGGCCCCGTGCCCACCTCTCTCTCTCTTATCATTGTATTTCCTAACTGCTATTGTACATGTAGGAGTTCACACACATATACATTCTTGTAAGTAGGAACAATCACATATATACTAATATGCGCTCCCACATGCACACATAGATGAATTCTTATGGACATTCATATATTAAAATACACAGGTGCACACACATATTCGAATTCATGTGCATAAGTGTTGATATATTTAGGTAGTGATGTGTGTGAACACACTAGGCCCATCGGGGCAATTTTTTCCCTCTTTAGGAGGTTTTTTCTCCGGGCTTGTGTATACACATATTGCCCTAATGGGCTACTTATCTTTGTACATTTTAGTGGTAATACATTTAGTATTGTGTGTTGTGCTTCAAGCTTCTTCCTCTTCCTTCTATTGTTGACGTGCTTCTGCAGATGTCTAACTCCAACAATTGGTATTAGAGCAGGTTGCTGCTTCATCTAGGGCGTCATCGAAATCTCTCTGGTTGTAGTCTTAGAATCGCAGAAATTTTGGTAAGCATATTCAAGCTGTTTTCGAGATCAAGATGGCTTTGCTTTGTGGTGTCGAAATGGGGATTTGAGCTCATTTCGGCCTCCAAATGCACTATTGTAGCACTTCTACAGGCTATTTTTTCTTTTTGTGCCAGCGGTATATACCAGTTTTGGTTTGCCAATATAAGCATCTCGAAGTCTGCTACCTGTTTAACAGAATTTGTTTGGGTAGTTCTATTCAACTTTTTGAGATATAGTCAATTTTTTGCATCAAGCTATTTTAGTCACTAGCCATGGCTGAAAGAAGTGATGTATTTTGTATGTTGGTTGTGGAGGATAAGTTGGATGGTACCAACTACCCGTTATGTGCTTATATGATGCGACATGTATTGGTTGCAAAAGGACGGTGCAACATTGTGCAAGGTGTTGAAAAACATCCTATCACACCTGCAACTGTTACCACTACAGGTACTAAAGCTGATGCAGAAGGTGTCGAAGATGATGATATTTTGCAAATTCTTGTTTGTGTTGCAGTTTCTACTGCATCTATTGCAGAGAAAATTCGTTGGGATGGAAGAAATGCCCAGACACATGCATTGATAGCTTTGTCTATCAAATCTGCCATTATTTCTCACATATGTTGTTGCAGAACAACTAAGGATGCTTGGGATACACTTACCACATTGTACCAAGCCACGAATGAGGCTCTTGTTGCCTACGTCTCAAAATAGCTGGAGACTGAGCACATGAATGAAGGTGATTCTATGGACATTTTTTCTAACAAAGATCAAAGACTTGAAGGTTATACCAGATAGCTCACTTGTGCAGACCATTCTAAATGGTCTTCTTGGTTTATATAAGAGTTTTCCTTCTCCTCTTCATTTGATGATGAAAGGCAATCCAAATTCCTTCTCATTTGAAGATTTAGTCTCTGTTTTGTTGCACAAAGATCAGTCCATGCAAAACATTTCCATTACGCATGTTGCAGATCAAGCTTTCCTAGCTAGTCAGAAGGGCAAAGGAAAATGGAGCTCTTCAACTAGAAAGCAAAAATATTCTAGTTTTTCTTAATCAAAAAGGGAAGAAAAAGATGAAAAGAGATCAGAAAAGTAGAAATTGTTTTGCAAGTACTATAAAAGAAATGATCATATAATAAAGATTTGTCCAAAACTAGCTACTAAAGAGGCAAAGAAGAAAGAGGCTGGAATGGTTGTTGCAGAGGCCTCTAGACCAAAAACAGAGTCTACTAATGTTGTGCAAGAAGAAGAATGGGCGTTTACTACTGTTTGCAGTTTTGATCCACCTTCTCATGAGTAGTGTATGTTATAGTAGACTCAGATGTTTGGTACTGTGATAGTGGTGCGACCAAACATATCACCTCATAGCACAGTTTCTTCACTTCACTCGAGCCTGCCCCTATAGGGAATATTGTCACATGTGCCAACAACTCCTCTTATCTTGTCATGGAAGTGTGTAAGATCATTTTGACTACTGCTGATGGTAGTTCTTTCACTTTGTTAGATGCTTTATTTGTGCCACGGATCAAGAAGAATCTGTTATCTATTTCAACTTTAGCCAAGATGAGCTTGGTTGTGAAATTTGTTGATGACAAGTGTATAGTTCATGATCTGTCAAATGGCAATGTGATTGTTGCTTCAGGCATTTTATATCATGGGCTGTATAATCTCATAGACTATGAAAGATCTATGAATGATTCAGCATGTGCAATACACAATTGTAAGGCTATGTCATATGCAAAGCTTTGGCATGCATGCTTTGGTCATATGAATTTTGCTAGTTTGCTACACCTGCAAAAATCGAAATGGTGTCCTCCTTGCCCAAACTTGAGGCACCCGATAAACATGTATGTGAAAGCTATATTTTGGGCAAAATGCAACGTTCCTCATTTCCAAAGGATGGTTCAGTTCGGGCTACTCAAAATTTGCAACTTGCTCATAGTGATGTCAATGGCCATATGTAGACAACCTCTTTTGGAAATTATCTTTAATTCATGACTTTCATTGATGATTATTCTAGCCATGCATGAGTATATCCATTGAAAGCAAAGTCCGAAGTATTCATGTGCTTCAAACAGTTTTTGGTTTTGGCTCAAAATCTTTTAGCATGTAAAATGGGCACCCTCCATTCTGATCGAGGGGGGGAATATATGTCTTTTCACTTTAATGCATTTTTGGCTGAGCAGGGGATAAAACGCTAGTGTACAATGCTGTATACACCTCAACAAAATGGATTTGTTGAATTGAAGAATAGGTCCCTCATGGAGATGGCTATGTGTATGGTCAAGAGTGAGGCTTTACCACATGGTTTCTTGCGTGAGGCTCCCATGTGTGCAACATATATACTTAATAGGTGTCCCACTAAAGCATTGTAGTCTATCACTCCATATGAGGCTTCGCATGGTCGCAAGCAATATGTTGCTCATCTCCGTGTTTTTGGTTGTTTGGCATATGCATTAGTGCCTGAAAAGCATCGCAAAAGATTTGATGATAAAGTAGTAAAATGTATTTTTGCTGGGTACACTTCTGAAAGTAAAGGCTATCATTTGTATCATCCACAGATTAAACACATTCTGGTTAGCCGTGATGTTGTTTTCATGGAAGATGCTATTCAGCCATTACTTTCATGTACTAAGGAGACATCTCTTAGCTCCAAAGACATGTACGATACCTTGCTGCATCCTATTACATGTGGAGAGTCTAGTGCTGGTCCTAATGAGGCAAGCTCTGAGCATTTGCAGGTTTCATGTGATGATGCAGATCATCCCATTTCTAATGCAGATTTACATGATGCACTTGTTCATGAGAGAACTCATATTGAGGAGGCAAGAACTATGCCAAAATGGCTGGAGCAGAATTTGCATGATAGCAAATTAGATGCACCTCTGTCATATCACACTTGTTCAGGCTCTCATAGTGCCTCTTTTGCATCAGAGTGCTATGTTATGGTTGCATCTAGTCTCTCTAATGAAATTGAGCTTGTTTCGTTTGATGAAGCACAAATTTCAAAAAATTGGATGCTTCCTATGCAATCTTAATATGATCTTATAATGAAGAATAGTACTTGGTCTTTATGTGACTTGCCTCATCGCAAGAAGGCCATTGATACTAAGTGGGTATACAAGTTGAAGCGTAAGCCTGATGGTACAATTGATAGGTATAAGGCTAGGCTTGTTGCAAAGGGTTATGCGCAAGAAAAGGCTTTGATTTTGATGAAACCTTTGCTCCTACTTGCCATATGACTACTTTTCGTAGCATTTGTGCACTTGCAACTCATGGTCCTTGGAATATACATCAGTTGGACATTAAAATAGCATTTTTGAATGGTGACTTGCATCAAGAAGTGTATGTTTTTCATCCCCATGGCTTTGTGCAGAAACAACATGAAAACTAGGTGTGCAGGTTAAAGAAGGCATTATATGGTTTAAAGCAAGCACCACGTGCCTGGTATGAAAAGATACATGTCTATTTGATTGCACATGGTTTTGAGAACAATCCCACTGAAAAAAACCTTATATGTCAAGCGTGCTAATGATGTACTTCTGATCATTGTGATGTATGTTGATGACATGCTACTCACTAGTCCTCATGAGAAGCATATTCCTGATTTCAAGGGTGATTTACATGCCTCATTTGAGATGTCTGATTTGGTGTGTTTGCATCATAATTTAGGCATTCAATTTATGCACATTGATGGTGGAATGGCTTTGTGTAAAAAGAAAATATTGACACATTATTGCAGCATTTTGGCCTTGAAGACTTTAAACCCATTGCCACTCCTATGGAGAAAGGTTTACATGATGCTGGAGATGCATTTGATGCTGTTCTCTATCAGCAGGCTGTTGGATGCTTGATTTACTTATGCATTACTTGGCAAGATATTCACTTTGCTATCTCATAGATGAGCAAGTTTATGCATTTCCCAAGAGTCAAGCATTGGTAGGAGGTTGAGTGCACCTTTTGCTACTTGAGTGGTACTCTGCTACTTGGTTTTTCTTATCCCAAGGGGGGATCACTACTGAAAAATTTGCATGCTTTTTCTAACTCTGACTTGGCTGGTTGCTATGACACTCATGTGTCCACTAGTGGCTTTTGCTTCATGCTTGGTAGCTCATGTATATCTTCGTTCAGCAAGAAGCAGCCTACTGTGGCTACTTCGAGTTGTGAGGCTGAGTATAGGGCACCTTTCATAGTGATTGTTGAGTGTGTGTGGCTCAGATGCCTTATGGTTGATTTGGGTGTTGGTCAGTCTTCTCCCACCACCATCATCAATAACACTTAGGGTGCATTGGCAGTTGCGAGGAAACCTGTGTCCCATGCTTGCACTAAGCACATTGAGGTGCATTATCATTATGTCAGGGAGAGGTTCACTGCTGGGCAGATCATCTTGGCATATGTGCCCATGTAGGGGAACATTGCAGACCTTTTCATGAAGGCCTCTGCCTAGGGGGAATTTTGAGGCTTTCCGCAAAGCTTTGGGCTTACTTCTTTTTCTGGAGTGATTTCCACATAGCTTGGCACTTCCCTACACATGAGCGGAAGCTCCTTGTTCATCACATCAGTCCTACAGGGGATTTGTTGATATATTTAGGTAGTGATGTGTGTGAACACACTAGGACCATCGGGGCACTTTTTTCCCTATTTAGGAGGTTTTTTCCCCTAGCTTGTACATACGCCTATTGCCCTAATGGGCTACTTATCTTTGTACATTCTAGTAGAAATACATTCAGAATTGTGTGTTATGCTCCAAGCTTCTTCTTCTTCCTTGTGTTGTTCACATGATTCTGTAGACATCTAACCCCAACAATAAGCACCACATTTAAATGCACACATAGATACCTGCAAACTTGCAAAAAAACATTTCTTGCAATGTCCGTCTCAAGCAAGAGGGTAGCTATAGTAACTCCATTTTCACTCGACAACCAGGACTTTTTTTGTTGCCTACTTTGACCTATTTGGTCCTTCGTGTGCAAATTTGTATGTAAGCTCACAAAAAGTTTTGAGACCTCTATCCCCCTCTCTCTTTGTCCCCCATTCTCTATGCCTATGTAGCCTTTTTCATTAACCCCCCCCCCCCCCCCCCCCTTCCCAATTCAGCTCTGTATGTCTAGCCCTTCGGTTAGCCTCTCTGTCTCTCTCTGACCTGCGTAATAACCATAAGAAAACTTAGCACATGCATTTACAAATATATATACACATACACAAACATGCATAAGCACACCCACTTACTCATAAGCACACCCACTTAACCATGCATGCACACGTGCACACACCACACACATCCACTCACTCAAATGCACTCATACACACTCACACTATTAGTTTCTTGTTCTATTTTATTCGCTGTCCTTTTCTTTTATTTTAGTTTTATATATTATTTATAAAGTTTATTATTTTGCTCACTCGGAAATAATATAATTCGCTACATTCTCAAACATACACATTTACATTTACACATACATATATATTCATATTCGGAAATCACATACACATATGAACCTATAAAACGTATATTCATGCACGTATGTCTGACAGATATTCACAGTTGCCTAAGCATATTGTTAGATACATATTTACGCATGGATTCACGCACTTACACATTTTTACATAGATACATATATCTCCTACCACATATACACACACCGATGACACACACCTCAAACAGGTTTCAGACACAGATATACACATCCCCGTAAAAACACACATCCACATGGACACATATGCACATATAACCACATACAGAACATAGACATATTTACTAAACACATATAGGTGAATTTATATAGCATATATTCACTCATATAAGGAAATCTTGAATTCCCTTTCCTGAAAAATTTATTGAAAATATTTCACCTGAGTACATACATGCATCGTCACACATGCTCACATATATACACACACTTATTGACCCATGTGCATATTAATACACATAAACTCATGACATGCAAACACACACAAACATAGGATCGGAAAAGCACACACATTCTTATATGTATATATACATACATACATATCACACACACACTCACATATGCACATACACATACATAAATAATATTATAGACTCACATATGCACATGCATATACATAGATATCACACACATTCACATATGCACATGAATATAGGCATTTAGATATAGCCATGTAGATTTCAAATATGAACATAGAACCACAAACACACATGGAAACATGTTTAGACCTACACACACACACACACATATATAAATATATATATATATATATATATATATATATATATATATATATATATATATATATATATATATATATATATATGACATGGATATTGACATGGCCGTCTGGGTACTTAAGTTAAACACATTGTTGGCATCCAAGGGCAAGTCAATCAATTCCAAACATGCATAGAAGATGAGGCAGCATATAAATGAGGGTGTGCGAATCAAATATGAAGATAAAGATCAAATACTCAGACAATTTAAGTTCTAAATACTGATCTTTAGGAGTACCCTTGTATATACAAAAAAAGTAATTTTGTAAAGATAGGCTCTATTTTTTGCAAGTCCGGGATTCGTTGAGCTTGAGCAGCTTAGGTTTTGAGTCTTCACATTCATTTTCCAATATTTTAGAGCTCGTTAGTCTTCACAAATCAGCTTGTAGGATAAAAACCTTAACTACGTCAGATATTTTTTATATAAAGGAAGTTCGGCAATCGCCTACTCTCCCGGACTTGAATTAAATTAAGAAACAAAGGTACAAAAGAAGGGGACTAGTGCCCACGGGACCCCCCAAATCCCACAAAGCAGGGGAAGCTTGGTTGATTCCTAGGTTGCATTACAAAGAAGGTTGATCACCCTCTCGTCGCCCTCATGCGGGACCCACTTGGATTTGAGCTTGTTGTTGATCAACAGGAGGACTTGATGGTGCCTGAAGGGGGGGGATTTCTTACTGTTGACAATCCTTTTGCCAAGGAGGAATAGAGATTTTTCAATCGACCACTCCCTGGGGGGGTCGCCGAAGTTGAGAGCACACCGCTCCCGCCAAATTTTCCACAGGACTTCCCCTCTGATTGCGTTCCAGAGAGCCGCAGAGCATCCAATCGCTTCTCCTAACAGGATTTGTTTCCAACTAAGCTGTTTCTGAGCTCTGATTTTCAGTCCAACCATCTGCCAGGTTCTGTAGGAGTTGGGGCAAGTAAGGAAGATGTGTGGGACATCTTCGATTGCACGGTGGCAGCGTTTGCACCACGGAGGGATTCCACAAATTTTGCTTGCCTTATGGTTAGTCCAAATTCCTCGATGAAGAATTTGCCATAAGAGGACCGACTTCTTAATCTCTATAAGTGGGTGCCAGATACCCATGAATTTCATGTCCCACCGGAGCCGCGTCCAAGACAGGCACCACTTCTTGTTGAGGCTGATCTGGAGGTCATTCGTTTCTTTGATGTTCGGGATTTTGAGTAGACTATTTCCGTTGTGCCATTTGAGACCACGCGCGTTAGGAGCATCATGTCCCATGAGAAGGCGCGTTTTGTGACGATCCCAAGCGAGGCATCTGCTTTGCAAGGTGTTCCATTCTTCGTAGGAGATGTTTATGCGAGGGTCGATATCCTCGTAGTTGATCCAACTGTTGGTGTCCTGTTTCCAGAGGTGTTTCCATTTTTTGAATCCTTTGTTCCATAACTTCTTGGCATTTTGAATGTTCCACGACTCCACACTCCGGATGCCATGTATCGGGAACCAGATAGAGTCGTTTTGTCTGATTCCGGCCGCCCACTTCCAGTCCTCACTAATTCTTGTGAAGCTTTTGACTTTATTCCAGCCCTTCCAAAGAGAGCATACGAGATTGGAGCCTTTCGGGAGGACAGGTATCGGGGAGAATAGCAGGGTCATGATGTCAAGGTTCTTCCAGTTCGGGGACCCCTTGAGGGCCAACTCATTTTTGTTTCTGAAGATCAGCTTGGCCCACGAGGCCTCCCTATTGCACCAAGCTTTAATCATCCATTTGGCCGCCAGTTTGTTAGCCATACACCCAATGTCCAGGATGCCAAGTCCCCCGCTATCTCTAGGGCTGGTGCAGATGGCCCATTTGATTTTAGGCACCCCCCTTCTGTTATGATCACCCGTCCAAAGAAAGTTTCTGCAGATGCTATTCAATTTGGACAGGCCTTGCTCATTCGGTCTCCAGCAAGAAAGGAAATAGATGGTAGACGAGAGGAGGAACGTGTTGATAACCATCGCCCGTCCAGCGAGATTGATTTGCATGCCTCTCCAGTAATTGAGCTTGTTTTCAAGTTTGGCCAGCACCCAGTTCCATCGCTGCTCCATAGAGACGCCAAACCCCAGGGGGATTCCCAGCAGCCGAAAGATTTGGCCCTGCGAAATGATTTGACAGCCATGATCAATGAGAAGGCCAGGTTGATGTCCCACAATGGCCCTAAAGGCGGTCTTATTGTGGTTGATTTTGGATCCAGAGGCCTCACAAAAGGTATCAAGACACCTCCAGAAAGTTTCCAGGCTGGTATTATCATTGTGAACGAACGCGTTCATATCGTCAGCAAAAAGTCTCATGATGATTTGACTGTGGTCGTGAGGTAGCTGGAGGCCTTTGATATTGCCAGCCTCCACATGATGAGCCACAAGTCTGCTCAGCCCCTCAGTGGCGATGGCAAAGAGAAGGGGGGCAAGAGGGCACCCTTGTCTAATTGATCTTTTAAGATGGATCGCCTTCGAAAGTTTGCCGTTAACGTTAATTTGGGTCGTTGCGTTGCCGAGAAGGGTCGCGATCATCTTGGTGAATTTCTGACTACATCCGAGGTCTTGGAGCGACTGCAGAATATAGTCCCATTCTAGCCTATCGTAGGCTTTGTCAAAGTCGATCTTGAGGAAGACCACATCTTGATTAGACTCATTTGCAAATTGAATACCTTCCCAAATATCCATGATGGTTTCCAGGATGGACCTGCCTTTGATGAAGCCTTTTTGGTCCTCACTAAGCCAAGATCTCAGGTGGCACGCCAGTCTGTTGGCAATGACTTTGGCGACGATCTTGTATCCTGTTTGGAGCATCGTAATTGGCCTCCAGTTCTCGATTCTGTTTTTTTCCCCCTTCTTGTGAATCAGCTTGATAATTCCATTATTTATACAAGAAGGAAGAGCACCAAATTTTAGCGCTTCTTGCCAAACCATCCGAAGAGGGGTGGCAACCACCTGCTTGAAGGATTTAAAAAACTCATTAGTGAGTCCGTCGGGTCCCGGGCTTTTACCGAGGGGGAGGGCATCAATGACCTCAATGATTTCTGATTCAGAGATCGGGGCATGAAGCAGGGAGTGGAGGTTGGGTGGTATTCTCCGGGGGGAAACCCTAGAAATGGCAGCCATGCATTCCCTTCTATGGTGGGAGAGGGGGTTCGAGGTTCCCAGGAGTCTCGTGAAGTGCCCTTCGATGATGCCAAAATTATCTTCTTCCGAGTTGCATACATTGCCATGTGGGTCAAGCAGAAGGGGAATCGTCTCTCTGTTGTGTTTCCTTTTAAGGATACTGCACATCTCTTTGGTGGGTTTGTCGGCTTTTCCAGCCCACCACTCCTTGAAGAAGATTTGCAAGTTTTTCCTTTGTATTTCTTCCTCGTATCTCAACGCTGCTCTGATTTTTCGGAGACCTTTCTGGGCTTGGTGTTTTCCTTTGTTCACTTCCTCCTCGAGTCGCCAGAGTCTGTGGTATAGCGCTTCCCTACGAGCCCGCCGCACCGTCTCGAGCATCTTCTTAGTTCTGATCATGATCTTGCGAGACTTGTCGACCGCACTTCTCCAGCACTTGGCTGGGGCCAAGCCAGAGGCGAACGCCACCTTCCACACATCGGTAATCTCTTGATGGACGGAGGGGAGAGAGAAGGTGGAAGCGTTGGCATGGAACCACGGAGCCTTGAGGGTCCTGTTGGAAGGTTGAAAAGTGATAACGATCGGGTAGTGATCAGAGATGGTGAGGTCAGTACGTTGCGTGATGGAAGGGTGGCCCCACAGATGAGTAAAGCTCTGAGAGACGTAGCATCTATCAAGTCTAGCTTTCCTCAGATCCTCGCCCGCTTGGAGATTCGACCAGGAAAAGCCATTCGAGTCTTTGAATTCGACCAGATCCAAGTGGAGTTTGGTCGTGTCCCACGTTTCTTTCTCCCGACTGTCGATGACCCTGCCCTTGCCCATCCATCTGTCCATAGGGTCCTCCACCATGTTGAAGTCTCCACATATAAGCACGTTGTGTGGAAGCGAGTCAAGAGAAGTCCAAGTGTTCAGCCTCTCTAGATCCCCGTTAGGGGCGTACAAAGAAACCATAGTAACACAGAGGGGAGCACCAAAAGAAACCGCAATCCAGCGGTGATTTACATCTTCAATGGAGTTCTCAAGCTTTTCAAACCAAGGATGTTTAACACCGATAGCCGTTCCACCGGACCCCCGCTGGTGCTTTGTTGGGATCCACACATGGGCCGAGGAAACCTGTCTGAGCCGTTTCAGAAGGTCATCTCCATCAATTTTAATCTCTTGAATGCATATAATGTCTGGTTTTAAGCTAATGTCGCGGAGCCATTGACCAATGATGGCCGCTCTTGAGGGGTCGGTTAGCCCCCTAGCATTTAGCGAGATGACAATCATTTTTGTATTGATCCCTCTTTGCGGGAGGGAGCCTTGTCCTTTCTTCTCTTGGCTTCATCTTTCTTTTTCGTTGGGATCTGATCCCGGCTTAGAAAACGGTTCTTGTGGGGGCTTTTCCAGGGAAACTCCAAGGGCTGTTTCCCTTTACGGGATGCCCCCCGCTGGGGAGAATTGGGCCCCGTGCTCGGCATCGTTTCCGGGATCGTCGATCCAATGATGGAACTTTCACTATCCATGTTGTCTTCATTATTAGTAGTGAAACCATCTTCTTTGCTTGTAGTATAGCCCTCCTGGGGGGTTTCTTTGTTGTCAGGGATCTCTAGGGCTTCGTCATAGTTGTCCACCACAGGTGGCTTCCCACCTGGGTAGTCGAGCTCGTTGATCTCCTTTCCAAGATTGCAATACAAATTGCTATGTGGGGTAATTAGCAGGTTGTTCCTCTCACCGTTGGCCCTCGGGCTTCTTTTCCTTCTTCTTCTAGCTTCAGTAAAGCCATCGGCATCAGCTTGTGGATTGAGGAGGCCCTTGCCTTCCCCTTCCTTGGTCAAGTGGGTCAAATCGTCAGAGTTGTCTTGAGCAGTTTTGGAGACTTCTTGAGATCGCTTGTTTTTTTGCCTGAGAGGGCAGTCTTTAATCCTGTGACCTTGCTGGCCACAACGAAAGCACGCGTTGGGGAGGTTTTTGTAGGTGATATCCTGCTCCCAAACATCTCCTTCGCCCATGTCCACTTTGATCGTTGATGGAAGCGGCGAACTGAGGTCGGCCTCGACGCAGATTTGTGGGTGCCATCTAGCATTGAACGAGTGTCTTGCACCCTCATATATGAGACCACCAATGTCTTCGCGTGAAGCCAACGGCTTGCCGATAGGGGAGACAATGTCCCACACGAATTTGTACAAGAAATATGGGAGGTTAGGGAGCTCAACCCAAAGAGGGTACCGAAGTGATTTCGATTTGGCGGGGGTAAAGTCCGGGGACCATCTGAATAAGCACAGGGTCGTCCGACCGAGCTGCCAGGTGCCAACGCTTAGGGCTTGGAACGCCATCTCTTCATTTTCAAAGACTAGCAGCATGTGGTTTGCTGGTAAGAACTGGCATTTGCTGACAATGAGTCCTCGAGGGAACCACTCTTTTCGAAGCCATTGTCACACGATTTCGAGCGGGGGCCTAGGGCCAAACACTTGGCCGACGAGGCAAACTTTCTTGAGCTCCTCTTGAGCAGTCAGAACTGCGGGTCTACTGAGGGACACGATGGGGGATTCAACACTATCGGATGCCCCAGGGGCGGCACAAGACCCCCCCTCCAGCAGAGCGGCCAGAGTGCCTGTCTCCCCAGGGGGGGGGCCGATTACTTTTCACGAGAGAGGACGAAGCCACATCCATGGCCGAAGGAACTTGCACCACTTTTAATTTTCAGGACCCTCCAACATAGAGAGAAAGCGGACCACAGACAAGGAAAAAACCCCCCCACCGATCACATCGCATCTAAAAACTCCGCTTTTCAGGGAGAAACAAAAAGGGCAAAAATCCCACAGAAGAGGGGACCACACATCTACTTTTTTGAAACTTTTCTAATTACCTTTTTCTAATTTCCTTTTTCTTTTTCTTCTTTTTTCTTCTCCCCTTTCTTCTCTTTTTTTTTCTTTTCTCTCTTCTTTTTTTTTTCTCTTTCTTTTTTTTTCTTCTTCTTTTTTTTCTTTTTTCTTTCTTTTTCTTCTTCTTTTTTCTTTTTTCTCTACTTTATCTAATTCAAGCTATAAAAACCTTCCTAACAGGAGGCTTGGCGGAGGGAAGGAACCAAATTTTTCGAACAGCGAACCAAAAAGACTTGCTTCAGAAACAGCGAGTCAAACCGTCGTTGACCCGCCAGTCGAACGAGGCCCGCCAGTCGAGCGAGAACCAGTCAAACAATCGTTGACCGATACCCGCTCCCAGCCACACGAGGCCGCTCCCAGTCAAACGATCGTTGAACGAAACACGTGGCCGCTCCCAGTCAAACAGTCGTTGAATGAGCGAGACCCACGCGCGATGGACACCCACCGACTGACAGCCGGTCAGTCGTCGCCTTCACTTACGCGTTAGTTGGGCCCGGACACTCACTGCCGAGTTTTCAGTCGATCGCCGGGGAGCCCAGTCAATCGCGAGGGACTCCGGGGAGGCATATCTGTCAATCGGCGAGGGCCCACCAATCAATCGCGAAGGGGCCACAGTCTGCCAATCGCCGAAGGACCCGCCTATCAATCGGCGCTAGTCCTGTCGCTCGCCGCAGGGGCCTCAGTCAATCGCCGACGGACCCATATTCCTGTCAGTCGCCGAATGGGCCTCAGTCAGTCGCCGATGGACCCGTAGCTGTCAATCGTGGAGCCTATCGATCGCCGCAGGGGCCTCAGTCAGTCGCCGACGGACCCATATTCCTGTCAGTCGCCGAATGGGCCACAGTCAGTCGCCGATCGACCCGGAGCTGTCAATCGTGGAGCCAATCGATCGTCGTCTACACTCCCAATTCCCATTTCGGCTAAGCTTGAATAAGGCGTGCTAAACTATAGTTGAGGAAGGGAAGGCCCTAAAGTCCCTTTACCGCCCACTTGAGGAGATTTCGATCATGCTATTGATTGAGTAGCTTACGTCAGATATTGTGTGTGGAACACATGAGAGGTAGTAAAGAATTATAAATAGAACTAGAAGCCTCATTTTTGAGGTTGTACGTCTAGGATGGGAGGCTTGTAATTTCATTGAGATCTATTGTACTTGAGATTAATACCACTTCCATTGATCATACTCTTTGCTTCCTCCTTTTGTGTGTGTATGTGCGTGCCTCTAGCATGTATTCACCTTGACCTTCACTCACATCACTTGCCCATGATTGTCACATCATCCTCGCATCTCCACGACTTGAGACTAACAAGTTGGAGCTCTTCAACATTTCTACTCACCATCATCCTAGAGTGAAACCAAGTTTGATGCTCTTACCAGACGCAGTAGCTCGAGGAGTAGCATGTGATGAATAGAGCATAGAGTATTGACGTTGAAAGCTTTGGTAGGTAATTTTTTATTTTTTTGGTTAATTTTTGCTTAACTTTTATCTCCATCAACTCCATACACCATAGTCATTTACGTTCATCTCCATCTAAAAATTTAAGTTCAGGCATATATAAACGTTCCCCCTCATTTATCTCATTTGCATTTGCAAGAGAGCTAGAGAGAGAGAGGGAGTCTGCATGTGCTGTTGTTTTCTTTGTTTTTAGTAATTTCATTGAGCTCATAGGACCATCCGAAGCTTAGGCCCACAAGCAAGTATGAAATAGCTATTTTCGTATTTGCAGCATCCACCTCACTCTGTCACAACTGATGGAGATAGTCATCCACCTCAGTCTGTCACAACTGATCGAGATAGTCATCACCTTGTATTTGCATATACAATTTAGAAAAGAGTTTCCCACTACTTCCACAATGTACTAGACACAACAAGAAAGAGTGACAATATACTGACTCTATCACGATCGACTCCTCATGGTGATAGACCACTCCACTCAATCCTAATAGACTAACCTCTACGCCGAGAGAGTGCCCAAGCAGACACCCCATCTTTCGAGAAAGAACATTTTCTATCATGATAGACCACTCCATCATGGCAGTCTCCCATATGTTGTGATACACCAAAATGTATCATAGACCACCCTCTACTGTGATAAACTCCTCTATCAAGACAAGGCCCTTTTATCGCAACACCTCCCCTATGTCGTGATAGATTGATTTTGTGATAGACAAAAAAATATGATAGACACTCATCTATCAAGACAGACCACTCCATCACAAAAATTACTCTATCATGATAAATCCCTTTCCTCACGACCAAATAGCCCCATCATAGACACCCCTCTATGGAGACACACCCCTTTGTGCAAGGACAGACCCATTGTTGCCTATTGCGATAGATCCCTTATGTAAGGATAGAGTGGCCTATCACAACAGAACCCCCCCCCCCCCCATCACGACAGACCACCTATTTTGTAAAATCATAGGGTTTAAAGTTGTGTAGATTTTTGTCAAATTGATTGATTTTTTGTGGCTTCTCAAGGTGTGATACATTCTCCAAGGTTTTTAGTGTGTGGAGGGCATAACGCAAGCGTGTTGACTTGTAGATCTTGCTAGGGACATTATCCGTATGAATAAAAAATCACCACAAACCTCGAACCTAAGGTTGAAAATACCTAATCCCCTTATCAATTTCAGCTTAGGCTAATTGCATAGTCTTAAGATTAAGAATGAGAGCAACACTAGGAGCGTGAAAGTCAAGATACATTAAAGAACATGAAGTTGAAGACTAATAAGTATGATCGTGGTATTCAAGGACCTAGAAGGAAAAGATCATAAGGCTTGTGAGAAGACATAAAGATCGGGTCACATAAACTATTCCAAACAATAAGACAATAAATTAAGAGGATAGGAAGACGGAAAATTAATTGGATGGTTAATGATCAAGTCATTGAGGTAAAAGGAGCACCATGATTTATAGGGATAAGAGTAAATTAATGAAATTAGACTTCAACTGGAACGGAGCCGAGCGCTGATGGAGGAGGGATGGCGATCGACTGAACGTAGAGAGATGTGTCCATCGTGAGAAAGTGTGTCCTTCGCGATCGACAGGAGGGACACGATAGCGTCATGTGTCCATCGGGAAGTGCCTCCGTCGCGATCGACTGAATGCAGTCCATCGCGAGAAAGTGTGTCCTTCGTGATCGACAGGAGGGACACGATAGCGTCATGTGTCCATCGTGAATGCCTCCGTCGCGATTGGTGGTTTTGCCCGCCCGATTGACGGTTTTGCCTCTGTCCGCGATTGACGGTATTAGTCTCCGCGATTGATGGTTTGACCCACCACGATAGATGGTTTTGCTCGCTCGATTGACGGTTTTGCCCTTCACACGATAGACAGCTTTGTCAGCGATTGATGGACTTGGTTTGGGTGCTCCGCGATAGACGGTTTGGCTCTGCGCATTTGAATTCTTAGCTTTTCTCCTCGGTAATCGGGCTCTCTCAGCGAGTGTGTGCCGCTTCCTCGTGGCCTTTTCAGATCCTCGTGGCTTTATCAGATTCTGGAGGGAAAAAAATGATGAAATAATCAGTTAAGCACGGCATGAAAAAACTAAAAGTTATCTGTGCGTCGTCTTTTTTCCATGGCAACTTGAAACGGTGGGCCGCGTGGTTCCTTTGCTTTTAAACTCCAAGCTTACCGTTTGTGCATTTGGTTTTATTTTCAAGTGAACTTTAAAAGTTTAAAGAAGCGAAGCATCTCCTTTTGGTGCGAGTATCCGTCGTGGAGTGGGTGTATGCTCAATACAGTTGACATCTCCTCTAAAACTTTGAGTTTTTTCATCAAAAAAGAAAAAGATCTTCATTCTCGGGGTGTCCCTCTTTTGTCATGGATTTGGCGACCCCCTCTCTTGTGAGAAGTAACCTGGCCCCTCCTCCCGGGGAGACCGATAACTTGGCCTCTTTGTTGGAGGGGGATTCTTGTGCCGCCCTAGGGGCCTTCGAGAGTGCTGAACCCCCCTTGGTCTCCCTCAGTAGATCCGCAATTCTGTCAACTCAGGCGGAGCTCAAGAAAGTTTGCCTCGTCGGCCAAATGTTCGGCCCTAAGCCCTCGCTTGAAACTGTGCGACAGTGGCTTCGCAACGAGTGGTTCCCCCGTGGGCTAGTTGTTTGTAAGTGTCAGTTCTTACCGGCAAGCCACTTGCTGCTAGTCTTTGAAACTGAAGATATGGCGTTTCGAGCCCTTAGTGTCGGAACTTGGCAACTCGGTCGGGCGACCCTGTGCCTATTCAGATGGTCCCCTGATTTTACTCCCGACAAATCGAAATCGCTTCGGAACCCTCTCTAGGTTGAGCGTCCTAACCTGCCATACTTCTTGTACAACTTCGTGTGGGACATCGTTTCTCCTATCGGCAAGCCGTTGGCCTCACGCGAGGACATTGGTGGTCTCATTTATGAAGGTGCAAGACACTCGTTCAACGCTCGGTGGCACCCTCAAATCTGTGTCGAGGCTGACCTCAGTATGCCACTTCCACCGAAGATCAAACTCGACTTGGGCGAAGGGGATGTATGGGAGCAAGACATCAGTTACAAAAACCTTCCCAACGCGTGCTTTCGTTGTGGCCAACAAGGTCACAGGATTAAAGATTGCCCCTTGAGACGAAAAAGCAAGCGAAATCAAGAAGCCCCCAAAAATGCTCAAGATAGCAATGGTGCTTTGAATCACTCGACGAAAGTAGAGGATTTCAAGGGCCCCCTTAATCCAGAAGCTGACGCAGACAGGTTCATCGAAGTCAGAAGAAGAAGGAAAAGAAGCCCTAGGGAAACTTCTGAGCGAAACAACATGTCAGTTACCCCCTCCAGCAACTTGTATTGCAATCTGGAAAAGGACATCAATGAGTTTGACTACCCAGGGGGGAACCAACTTGAGGTGGACACCGACGTCAAAGGCCTAGAGATCCCTGACAGTAAAGAAACCTTGCAGGTGGGTTACACTACAAGCAAAGAAGACGGCTTTACTACTAGCAACGAAGATAACATGGATAGTGAAAGCTCCATCATCGGATGGACTATTCCGGAAACGGAGCTGAAAACGGTGCCCAGTTCTTCCCAACAGGAGGCATCCCGCAAAGGAAAACAACCTATGGAGTTACCGTGGAAAAGCCCCCACAAGAACCTATTGCTAACTCGGGATCCGATCCGAGCGAAAAAGAAAGATGAATCCAAGAAAAGAAAGGACAAAGCTCCCTCCCGCAAATAGGGATTATTACGACAATGATCATCATCTCGTTAAATGCTAGAGGGCTAACCGACCCCTCAAGAGCAATCATCATTGGTCAATGGCTTCGCGACATTAGCCTAAACCCAGATTTTATATGTATCCAAGAGATCAAAATTGACGGAGAAGACCTCCAGAAACGGCTTAGACATGTCTCCTCGACCCATGTTTGGATTTCAATGGCGCATCAGCGGGGGTCCGGTGGAAAGGTAATCGGTATTAATCAACTCTGGTTTGAAAAGCTTGAGAACTCCATTGAAGATGAATGCCATCGATGGATTGTTGTTTCCTTCGGTGCTCCCTTTTGTTTTACTTTAGTTTCTTTGTATGCCCCTAATGGGGAGTTAGAGAGACTTAACACTTGGGCCTCCTTGGACTCGCTCCCCCACAACGTGCTTATTTGTGGTGACTTCAACATGGTAGAGGACCCTATGGACAGATGGATGGGCAAGGGTAGGGTCATCGATAGTCGGGAGAAAGAAACGTGGGACAAAACTAAACTACACTTGGATCTGGTCGAATTCAAAGACTCGAATGGCTTTTCTTGGTCAAATCTCCAAGCAGGCGAGGACCTGAGGAAAGCTAGACTTGATAGATGCTACAGTTCTCAGAGCTTTACTCATCAGTGGGGCCACCCTTCCCTCTCGCAACGCATCGACCTCACCATCTCTGATCACTACCCGATCGTCATCACCTTTCAACCCCCCACAAAGATCCGTAAGGCTCCTTGGTTCCATGCCAGTGTGCCCTCCTTCTCTCTCCCCTCCGTCCATCAAGAAATTTCTGATGGGTGGAAGGAGGCATTCGCCTCTGGCTTGTCCCCAGCCAAGTGTTGGAGAAGTGCGGTCGATAAGTCACGACAAATCATGATTAGATCCAGGAAGATGCTAGAGACTATGCGGCGGGCCCGTAGAGAAGCTCTACATCATAGACTCTGGAGGCTCGAGGAGGAAGTGAACAAAGGAAAATCTCAAGCCCAAAAAGGGCTTCGAAAAATCAGAGCGCTGCTGAGATACGAGGAAGACATACAAAGGAAAAATTTGCAAATTTTCTTCAAGGAGTGGTGGGCTGGCAAAGCCGACAAACCCACCAAAGAGATGTGCCATATCCTCAAAAGGAAACACAACAGAGAATCGATCCCCTTATTGCTAGACGCAAATGGCAACGTATGCAATACGGAAGAAGATAATGTTGGGATCATTGAAGGGCACTTCACGAGACTCCTGGGGACCTCAAACCCCCTCTCCCACCATAGAAGGGACTGTATGGCAGCCATTTCTAGGGTTTCCCCCCACAGGATTCCACTCAACCTCCACTCTCTGCTTCATGCCTCTATCTCTGAAGCCGAAATCATTGAGGTCATCGATGCCCTCCCTTCAGGTAAAAGCCCGGGACCCGACGGGCTCACTAATGAGTTCTTTAAATCCTTCAAGTTGGTGGTTGCCACCCCTCTTTGGTTGGTTTGGCAAGAGGCACTCAAGTTTGGTGCGCTTCCTTCCTGTCTCAACAATGGCATTATCAAGTTAGTACACAAAAAAGGGGAAAAGAACAGAATAGAGAACTGGCGTCCCATTACAATGCTCCAAACAGGATACAAGATCATCACCAAAGTCATTGCCAACAGAATCTCTTGCCACTTGAGAGCGTGGTTAAGCGAGGACCAAAAAGGTTTCATCAAAGGCAGGTCAATTTACCATTATAGATATCTGGGAAGGTCTTGAATTTGCAAATGAGTCTAAACAAGAAGTAGTATTCCTCAAGATCGACTTTGATAAAGCCTACGACACGCTAGAATGGGACTATATTCTACAGTCGCTACAAGATCTTGGATGTAGTCAGAAATTCACCAAGATGATCGCGACCCTTCTCGGAAACGCATCGACCCAAATTAACATTAATGGAAAACTTTCAAAGGTGATCAAACTTAGAAGATCTATCAGACAAGGGTGCCCATTGGCTCCCCTTCTCTTTGCCATTGCCACGGAAGGGCTTAGCAGGCTGGTGGAGCATCATGTGGAAGCTGGTAACATTAAAGGCCTTCGTTTGCCGCATGACCACAGTCAGATCACCATGAGACTTTTTGCCGATGATATGAACGCTTTTGTTCACAATGATAGTACCAGCCTGGAGACGTTCTGGAAGTGTCTTGCTACCTTTTGTGAAGCCTTTGGATCCATAATTAACCACTCTAAGACCGCCTTTAGAGCTATTGGTGGGTCATAGCCCGACCTTCTCATTGATCATGGTTGTCAAATCATTCTGCAGGGCCAAATTTTTCGGCTTCTTGGGATTCCCTTGGGGTTTGGCGTCTCTATGGAACAGCGGTGGAACTGGGTGCTTGCCAAACTCGAAAACAAGCTTAACTATTGGAGAGGTATGCAAATCAATCTTGCCGGTCGTGCTATGGTTATCAACACATTCCTCTTATCATCTACCATTTATTTCCTTTCTTGTTGGAGACCGAAAGAGCAAGATCTGTCCAAACTAGATAGTATCTGTAGAAACTTCCTTTGGACGGGCGACCACAATAGGCGGGGGGTGCCTAAAATCAAATGGTCCATCTGCACCAGCCATAGAGATAGTGGGGGACTTGGTATCTTGGACATTGGGTGCATGGCTAACAAACTGTCGGCCAAATGGATGATTAAGGCTTGGTGCAACGGGGAGGCCTCGTGGGCCAAGTTGATCTTCAGAAACAAGAATGAGTTGGCGCTCATGGGTTTCCCAAATTGGAAGAATCTTGACATCTTGACCTTGCTGTTTTCCCCGATCCCCGTCTTCCCGAAAGGCTCTAATCTGGTGTGCTCCCTTTGGAAGAGTTGGAATAAAGTCAAAAGCTTCACAAGAATAAGTGAAGACTGGAAGTGGGCTGCCGGTATCAGACAAAACGACTCTATCTGGTTTCCGATCCATGGCATCCGGAGTGTGGATTCTTGGAACATTCAAAATGCCAAGAAGCTATGGAACAAAGGCTTCAAAAAATGGAAACATCTCTGGAAGCAAGACACCAACCGCTGGATCAACTTTGAGGATATTGACCCTAGCATCAACATTTCGCATGAAGAATGGAACACTTTGCAAAGCAGATGTCTCGCCTGGGACCGACACAAATTTCGCCTTCTCATGGGACATGACATGTCGAGCTCGCTTGGTCTCAAATGGCACAATGGGAATAGCCTATCAAAAATCCCGAACATCAAAGAAACGATCGACTATCAGGTTAACCTTAACAAAAAGTGGTGCCTGTCATGGACGCGGCTTCGGTGGGACATGAAGTTCATGACTATCTGGCACCCCCTCATAGAAATCAAAAAGTCTGTCCTCTTATGGCAAATTCTTCATCATGGAATCTGGACCAACCTTAAGGCTAGCAAAATTTGTGGGATCCCTCCCTGGTGCAAACGCTGCTACCGGTCTATCGAAGATGTTTCACACATCTTCTTTACCTGCCCCAACTCCAACAGACTCTGGCTGGTGGTTGGAAAGAGAATTACACTTCAAAAACGTCTCAGTTGGCAGCAAGCCCTGCTGGGAGAAGCGATCGGCTGCTCCGCGACTCTCTGGAACGCCATCAGAGGGGAGGTCCTATGGAAAATCTGGCGGGAAAGATGTGCTTTCAACTTCGGTGACTCCCCCAAGGAGTGGTCAATTGAGAAATCGTTGTTCCTCCTTGGCAAAAGGATTGTCAACTGTAAAAAATCCCCCCCCTTTAGGCATCATCAAGTACTCCTTTTGATCGATAACAAGCTTAAACCCAAGTGGGCCCCACATGAGGGTGATGAGAGGGTAATCAACCTTCTTTGTAATGTCATCTAAGCTTTGTAAAAGCTTCCCCTGCTTTGTGGGATTTGGGGGGTCCCGTGGGCACTAGTCCCCTTCTCTTGTACTTTTCTTTATTTAATTCAAGTCTGGGAGAGTAGGCTAACGCCGAACTTCCTTTATATTAAAAAAAAAAAAGCTTGCTCTTCGAAATCTAGTGTGAATCGCACTACCAAGACATGATCAAAGCAATTAGACTCCCATCAATTGGGTTTAAACTCACAAATTAGTGAGTTAGATATTTTATATAGCATGGAGAGACCCACTACTAGTACAAAGATAACCTACCTAGAGGAACCTTAAAGACCTATAAAACACAATTAGAATATATATGAACCAATCAATTAGGTGCTCCTATCTAGGAGAATGCTTTGAGCAGTTTAGTGGTCCAGTCAAGAAATCGAGAGGAACATAAAGGCTTATATCCTTCCATAGTCAAATTTGATGATGGGCCATACATAAATAAGCACAAAAGTAGGTACGTGGTGACTAGTCACCTTGATAGAACAAATGATTTCGGGAATGTTCCCACAGAGTTGAGAGTTGTAGATTCAGATGAAGATGATCATGAGGAGCTACCAACTACTCTTAGGAAGAAAATTCTGCTGACAAGGTAAGAAAGATACCCCATGAAAATGAAACCATAGAGCTTTACAATAACAAAGGAAGAGAGGAGGCCTTTTTAAAATTTAGGTCAAAAAAGGCCTTCACTAAGAAGGATGTATGAGCTGAAGGACCTATAAAATTGATGAAAAGCGACCTATTTGAGCTATGATTTGGAAAGAATGTACACTCTTTCAGAATATAGTAGATAGACTCATCTTTTGCAAGGCCAAAAATATGTTTTCCCTCAGTAAAAACTATTAGTTTCACACAAATAAACTAATGCGAGACACGCTGACTCTCACAAAGAGGCGAATGAAGACAAAGAAAGCCCTAAAAGTATGTTTTGCACACAAAGTAGGCAAAGGTGGATTAGAGCAAGGAAAAAGTAGACTAGAGAGAGAAAAATCTAGAGGGCATACCTCACACAAAGAGGACGATGATTTCCCTTTTCCTAGATAGAGAGAACACTCTAGAACACTAAGATGCTCATAGGTATTCGAAACCATAAAGACATGAGGGACGAAAATGAGCTCTACATGAGCCTTTTAGCTTAAGGAATGATTTAAGATGGACAAATGAGAAGAGGGTAGTGGCCATAGTCTAGTTCCTTAACCACAAAGGGTAGGCATAGGATTCCCTTCTTTTTGTATGGTAAAACATGAGAAAACCACTTAAAATTCATGGGTTTCTTTTGAGAATGATTTTGAAAAACATGAAAATCATGTAGAACCTTTTGATTGCTTGAAAGAACCAATGGCTAAGGCTAAATGGAGAAAGTCAAGGTGATTTTGATCTTGAGCCCTTGGATGGGCTTCAGAACAAAGGGCTAACATCATAGTAATGATGAGACGTTGCACTAATGACTATAGGCCGTTGGATCTCCCTCAAATCCAACATTGCTATTTGAATTCTATGGAGAAAATACGCCTTAATTTGTGGCTTTTGGATCTGCACAAGATCGCATGGCTGATATTGATGCGTCACATGATACTGGCATCTTTTCATGAGAACCATCCAATTGACTACTAGATCCAATGGTCCACATGGAATATTGATTTTGCATCAGCCCCATTCGTGCTCACGCATTGGATTCCTCCACATTTAATGGCCAAAATTTTATGAAAGAGTGTGAGAGATCCTATCTCCACTCCCATAGATTTTGACACGCTCTCTCTCTCTCTCTCTCTCTTTTACTTTTCAAGGATTTCAAACTACACCATTGATCTAAGCCATCCGAAGGTCACAAATGCACATGATCTTTTACCCTAATACCACTAGTGGTTAGATGTACCTTATTTTACTTATATTTTAAGTTTATTAATCCCTAAAATAGGGATCCTTACAAGGCACAAGGTCCATTTGTTTCCGTAATGGAATTACTTTGATGGCACATGAGATTCTTATGAACATGTATTCAAGCATATGTTGAAAGTTGAACAAGTAGAGGACTGATCCACTCACTACAAACATTTCGGGTTAACCTTGAAAAGTACAATCCTAGCTTGGTTTTAATTAATACATAGAGGCAACTATCAAGATATCTCATACTTGATGAAAGCAATCAACATTGAGTTCTCTAAGAGTGTATTAGACACAAAACTTCATCCTTTATCCATGGTTTTAAGTAGAACCCCTATGAGATAGTAGGGCTCACGAGAGGAATATTCAAGCGATACATAGAGAGATGTATAGTTCCAGAGTTATGTACACACATTTAACAAGTATCCTTGTTTCTAGATGGTCTCTTTAGCACAAACGTATGATCATATGTGTAGCAAAACAAGCCAACCAATATAGAACTCTATGTCACAATGCGTAGAAAGATAGAGGATGGCCAAAGGGAGGAGCTAGAACTATGAACACTCTATAAACTTAGAATGCTTGGCTAGCACCACATCAAAACCCTCAACATTAGTTGAGCAAATAGCTAACTAAGTTACTCAAAATCTAGGAGGAAATGTCTAGACAAGGTAGAATCAGAAAGTCATGAGGTTTAAGCATTGCTATACATGTAGAGGTGATCACATGGCAAGTGCATGTCCTATGGAAACATAGAATGCTTTAGCCCTAGTTTCCCACTATTGTACAATAGAGAGAATGAGCACTAACTATTTGGAATACGATTTCCGTATAACAAGAAAGTAGTCAGACAAAAATATCACTAGCCATACAAGTAACAACAATAGTACCAAGCTCAACTCTATTCCAAGAACCATCAAACATATCAACAGCATTATCAAGCATAACCTAGACCACAATCTATCCCAGGTCAGCAATCACTACCCTCTACCAATGTAATATTAGTCAAGTATGCAATAGCAAGAGAGAGGCATGACAGGGATTTGGTACCATTTACTTAGTTGATCATAGAGAATTATTGAAATACAAATATTTTTCCCTCTTCACATGGTGAGAATATCCACACTATCTCCAAAACACTTTGAGGCTTCTCAATATGAGATCCCACCAAATGACCATAGTTGGGAACCTGATTATGTTAATGTCATGTAAGCCAATCACAACCCCATATCGAAGATGATGAAATTGCAAACATAAATTCCTAGAGGACCTTTATTTAGATGCCAAGCAGATCATTACGTACATCAATTTCCCCACCCCCTTGCCTATAAGAAATTTGCAATATCTTATGAGCCAAGATTTTGTTCTTAGTTTGGTAAGCAACATATTATCCATGAGTGATCTAAGAACCCCCCTCGAATGCGTTAAAAAATACTTAAAATAATGTGATATTCATAGTGTACAACTCAAGTGCAACTTGCCATTCATGCAATCATTAGAGAAGAAGCTTTGAAGCAAGCCAAGTAGGGAGATCCAAAGAACGAATTGGAGTCTAGTGAAAGTGGAGAGCTCATTAAAAGGGCAACCAAAACCCGAAAAGAGTCTATAGGAAAAGTGGAGATAAAATGGTCCAAGAAACTAGTAAAATTAGAAGGTATCTTTAAGGGAAACCAAGGGTAGGATAGTAGAACTGACATCTGAGGTTCCATCATAGACCCCATGAATACCTAAGTCTAGTTTAGTACTGGACGGTCCAATTCTGGAAGACTTAAATAAGATGCTCAAGCTTATCAAGTATGAGTTTGAGAAGGAACAAACATAGTTGAACAGGACAAGAGCTATCCAAGAGGATGTAGATATAGACAAGATAAAGTTTTCCATAAAAAATGGTAGAAGGATACTAGGCTATGTTTGAATCTATCCAACTCTTCAATGAGAGCAACATAGTGATACTAGCGTTGCACTTCCAAGGGTCTTTATAGCCATGAACGAACATTGCTTCTAAGAGAATATGGTGCCCCTAAAGGTTCACTCCATTGAATGTGAGAAAGAAGGATTCCTACTAGGAAATTCTTATGTTCCTAGCTTAATAGAGATGGGAATCCCTCCTTTGATAATGAAGAACTCCCAAGATTTCTTAAAACAGAACCAAGAAGAGGAGGTGAGTCTTTTGTGGGAAGGTAGAGGAAAAGAGTGAACACAAAGGTTGGAGAAAAGGTGGAAGTAAACCTAGAGCCATTAAAGTTGCATGGTTTTTGGTGATAATTTTAAGCAGTAGACCAATGGAAAAGGTTGTATGGTACAAAGGATTTCTAATGAAGAGAACAATTGTGTATTTGCAATGTGGTTTTGAAATGTGAAGGGAGAATCATACTGGTGGTTTTGGTGGCAAGTTCATCAATCCGAGGGGGAGAGTGAGCTGGAGTGTGGAAAATGGGTTCTTCTCATTAAGTAACTACTTCCATAATAGTCATGGTTTGAGGTTCAACGGTTGTTATGGTTGAAAGTGGACGGTTTCTACCTAGGTTTGTGCAATTAGATCAATGGTATCTAGTGTGGTTAATGGTGTGGATGGGTAGTTAATTATGTTGCAATTGGAGCGGATGTGGTTATCTTCGTGAAAGTAACTAGAATCCAAATGTTTTTACGTGATATCTATCTAGGAACAATTTTTCTTCCATCATATTGTATTCTCAATCTTTGGAACATATGGGAAATCACAGAAACAATGGCAATGACCTCCATTAAGGCATTTATAACAGCTAAAAACTATGGATATATATGATTTGTTGTGAGCATTTCATTATGCTTCGTGTTGTTTGCTCTCTGAGGTTATTTCGGGCATGGACATTTCTCATAGCCTGATGTAATCTTTTAGAGTTGTTGCGCATGTTGGTATGCCTCCTCCTCCTCCTCCTCCTCCTCCTCCTCCTTCTTCTTCTTCTTCTTCTTCTTCTTCTTCATCTTCTTCTTCTTATTCTTCTTCTTCTTCTTCGTCTTCTTCTTCTTCTTCTTCTTCATCTCTATTCTATCGTCCCTCTTCTTGTGACCTTCTTCCTTGTTGTCCTTTATCCTACTCAATGTGTCTTTCTTCAATCATGTGTTGTTGTTCCTCTTGCGTTTGTGTCTACTATTTTGTTTCTGAAACTCATGTCTACAACAATCAATGCCATCTTGTAAAGAAGTTTCTTGAAATAAAATGTACCCAAATCCTATAATCCGAATAGTACTTGAAATTCAAAATATGTAGGGAGGGTTGAGGCCGTGAAGGATGCAGTAGATGCTCCATGTGTGATGCATCCAGGAATGCATATCATGAAGGGCTGCAAAGCTATGTCCGCTATCAAAGAGCTATGAGGAGTCATCTATACACCTCATGTTTGTGCACATATAAGTGTTCCTCTCATCCTTTTTTTTCCTAGGGTGCATAAGCCTCTTGAATTTTGAATAACTGAAGCCTTGACCACGTTAGGGTTCTCTTGATGGGTACATCATAGGAAAAACACTTTTGAATAATGCATGTTATGGCACAACACCCATTCATGCAGGCTTTCGTATCCATCTTGAATTTTCCTCAAGATGTTGTTCAATGATCTAGATAGGAAGGTTCATTATTAGTCGTGTAGTCTCAACCAAGTATAAACTGAACCATATTTGCTTATAAGGATGGGTAAAACGGTCCTCTAGGAAAAGCAAAGTGTTGAATGTGAAAAAACTTGGAGAAGCTTGTAGGAGGTAGAAAATTGACTCCTAAAGTGATCAAATTTGATCAAGCCAATTAGCACATGATTAGACCTTCAGCTTATGGAGACTCAAATAGACCTTACACACATGTGATGAGAAAGAAGAAAGAGTGGATACAAAATACATAGATTTACACATTCAGTGGCTCAAAAAAACTTGCTATCTTTGGATGAAATAATCAAGATCAAATGCCAATAGTAGCTAGCATGATTACAATTGGAAACATTTATTTCGCAAGAGTTAAACACATAAGATTGAGTGTATAAAATGCACAAGATTACAATTAATTAGCAAAATATGCTTCTAAAATGAGCTTGATACCCAAGAGTGGTACCTCCTATTTTTTAGGGCTATGCAAAGATAGATCCAAGACAAAAAAAAGGATGATTTATCCTCAAGTACTTTCACGATATTCAAACATTAACTAGACACTCATATCTTTCCATTCAATGCTCATTCATGTTCTTTGGAGCTCTGAAGAGAGAGCATCAGCCTTTGCCAATTCACAATTGTTGAAGATGATGTAGAGAAATGAATGAGCAAGACAATAATCATCAAAAGTGTATTTATATTGCTTCCATATAATGTACAAAGTGATTCTAAGTCTTTATATAGACTTTGAAGTGTTGCATAACTTCTACAATTGTATTTTGAATTCAAATGAAGGAGGGATTAGTTGTTGAAGAGAGTCAATTCACTTTCCTACAATCTAGTAAAAGTGAAGATATAATTTGATCTACTTTGAGGTGGTCGACTGACTCATTGATTTTCAAGATCAACCACCTCAAATTCATGGAACTAAAGCTCTTGCTTTATCCATTTAGATGTGTAAACCTCTAAGCTTTTACATTGATAAATTTCTCATTAAAAAACTCGAAAAAACCCAATACATGAGCATAAATAAGGAACTCTTCGATAAATATTTTTTGATGTAATCCAAATGATAGCTTTTTGATGTAGATCAAATCCACCTCAAACATTAGTGTAATCTTGATTTTTCAAAAGAATGCCCATCCAATGTGGCATTAAAATATTCAATGTCATGGCCACCATATCCTTGAGTTTTATAATATTCTTATTCTTCATATTCTCAAGTAAAAGGGCCTCCTTATTTTAGGGAAAATGCATACCTTTGATGTTCAATACAAATTCTTCATCTCGTGTTTTCATAGTAAAGAGGGGATTACAAAAGTGCTTGGTACGTCTTTGACTATGCTTGGTTGTACAGTCTCAATTGAGTTATAACATCCTGCAAACTATGGCTTTGGCAATGGTTCACTAAAATAGTCTACTAGTTTGGCTTTCTGCCAAATGGTCTGTAGTTCTAGTGTATTGTGGAGCTACTCCAACTCCTTGGAGATATACAAGAATCTTCTCCATATGTTGTTGAATTCACTCTTTGACTCCCAGATATATGCAGCTTCTCCTATTCGTCATGCTTACTCATTGAACCAATCTGAATGGGTGTTCACCTATATTGCTTGAGCATCAAGGGGATCTTTAATTGAAATGTGCCTCAAATTCTTAAAATCTACTAGCGTTTAGATGGGAGGTTTTGAAATGCGTAGGTTGCTAATGTCAATGGGTTGGGAGGTGGGTCTAGCTTCAGTCATGGCTTACTAGTAAGAATGATGCTCTTTGTATATCTCCTAGAATAAGATGAATATATTAATGTTATGACGGAAGCTTAATGACGCCTTGTTCCCTTATACAATACCAATGTGTCTCCCTTGATCGTTGTGTGGGGAGTTAGTGGTTTTGTGAGTGATGAATGTGTTTTGTAGTGAGAATGTAATTTTGTGGAAAGCCTAGATGCATATTCACTAGTGCATTAGCTCTTCAAGCTCCCAATAGTGTACAAGTATATTACAAGATTTCTTCTTTTGCTAAATTACAATGGTTGACTTTTGAGAACTCCCTTACAAGACTACAAGAATGATGCTTATGTTTATACAGAATTTTTGGTGATGATTTAACTTGGTTATGGGACCTTTTAGGTACCCATTTCCTAGTTTTTCTATGGAAAACTTTATGGGATGTCTGAATTACAACAGCTTTACACGTGTGCATATCTGGGGGTTTGGTATAGAATGTGGCCAACTATAACCTATATGTGTAGAGATCTGACCTTGCAAGCAGGTCTTAAGCATCTGACCTTGTGCTTTATTTTGGTCAAACTTCAGCGATCGATTTGGCACACAAATATCGAGTATTCTCGGGGATGATTCCCTGTTGACATCTTGCTCGATTCTTTTGCTTTTTCATCTGCTTCTTAGGTAGGGGTTTAACTATGAGGGGTACTCGGTTGCTCGTCCTTTCATGCCCATATCTGCTTCATGCAAGGAACCATTTATCTCCTAGATTCTATTCGTCTGTTGGATACACAAGTGGTCTTGTGTGCTTTTGCTTGCCTCATAGGTGAGCTACTACTACCACATTCTTCTTTGGAATAGAAAGGGGGTTCATCTGCTTTTGACTCCATTCATTTATGTTTGAAATCTTCTACATCACAAAATTTTGGATGCATACATCATCTCTTTCTCCAAGACTAGTCTTAGAACAACTAAGTGTATGTGTGGGACCTAGATGAGTGACCATGCAATAATCTAATTCTAATATGAGGGGTTGTTCATGTACCAAAACTAGAAGAAGCCTACTTGCTAGGTTTGAATTGACAGCATCATCATAGATCGAGTCTAGAGCCAAGATGCGAGACTCAATGAGATCTTCATAATGGCATACTAGCAATTTTAGTGTCATAGGGACAAACTGAATGTAGAGGAGGTACTGGGGTATCTACTTTTAACAAAAGTAGAGATTAAAGATTAACACATCCAGTACGTCGCCTACTCAAGGGGAGTTCTCTTTAGGGAAGTATACCCTTTAACATTTCTGTGAGCAGGCAGATAACAAGGATTGCACAGAGTGGTACATACTTCAGAAAATATGAACAACAATTGACCGAGGAAGACCATACACTTCTTGATTCGAATCAGATGATTACAAGGTTGGGCAGTGTGATGCTCAAATGTACAAGCTTAGGGCTAACATGCCACCAAACACGTGAATAACCTCCATGCACAGAGACTTCCCATCATCTTAAGGGGCCAATTACATGCAGATTTAACCCAGAACAATACAAATGCTAAGGAATTGCTCAAGAGAATAGAGCTTAACACCAATACTGACTCACAGAAAAGAAAGAAAATCCAAGGCACTCTCTTACACTACAGTGCTCATAGCCCTCCCTGAGAAGCCTACCCTCTGTATCCACACTACAGAGTAGCTCCTACAATAGGCTTGAAACCACAAAGTGCAAGAGAGGTCTTCTGCACGTACGTACGAACCACTGTATCTCTAAAGATTGTACTAAAAAAATGTAGCAAAAAGTGTACCCCCAAATAGCACAAATCCCTTGTTTTTATAGGCCCCAATAGGCCAAGAGGCCTTGCCGAATCTTCACGTCCATTGATCACGCGCCGGTGGAATGCCCAAAATTTGGAGGGGTAGGTCAATTACTCCCTTGATTTGAATTAGATCCACAAAAATAGGTAGTCGCCGTGAATGGTTGGTGGCAATTCTACTTTCACTTTTAACAACTACCTTTTACCTTTTCACCTGCAAAAATTCACCTCTTCCAGACCTCTTCCGGACCTCTCCATGACTAGTCTGAGTCCTTCCTCCACCTTTTTATTAAAGCACTTGCATCATTTTCTGGACAATCTTCCTTGGGAGCTATTTGAAAGTCATTTTCCATCCTGCCTTTAAGAGTAGACATTTCGACCTTGACTCTTGGGAACTTGAGCATACCAAGAGCATGCTTGAGGTCGGTCATGAGACCTGGTCGGCTCCGATCATGGTTCTTCCTTTCTCTTCAGCGCCTCTTTGCCTCATTATGGCTTCGGGATACTGCAAGAGCCTTCGCTTCAAGGATCTTCTTAGATGTTGCCTTGAGGGCATTCACGAGTTCCCCTTTAGTGCAATCAAGAATGTGTGTAGAAGTAGAATCGTATTCCTAACCCCCATGAATATCTCAGAAGTGTATTCATCCATGGCTCTCTTACTATCGGCCACATATGGGACATACTTGATGACTACCAGATGATCAGGATGCTCTCCTGGTTTGTATAGGATCGCATTGCTAGCTACCATATCATCAACCACATTGCTCTTTGATATCTCTTTGGATCTGAAGGTTTGCAGAGCAGACAAGTTCAAACCATCATTGTTACCCAGGTGGTTATAGCTGACAATGGAAGTTGGCTTGATTCCAGCTCCAACAAGGAAGTCCACTAAAACAGACTTCATCTTTGTTTGGCCACTCTGAAAGTCATCTCCACCGATCAATGAGTTTTGGGAAATTACGTAGTCAATAACTCCTGGAACAAAGGTATTCTGAGGGCTACCATTTATGAATGAAACCTTCTCATGAATACATGCTAAAGCATAGATTGTGGATGGAGAAATCTCCGACTCTCCCTTCTCCAAAGACTTGAACAAGTTCTCTTTAGTATCATTCAGCCCAGTAACTATATCATTGTAACGCTCAGTGTTCGCTTTCCAGAGGACCACTACCCTATCTACCTTGTTCTTGCTCTTGAATTCCCTGATGTCAGCAATAATCTTGGCCGTCTCCTCTTTCTTGGTCCCCTTCACAAGGTTATTAGCACGCTCTCCTTGATTAGCAGCGATAAAATCAGGGTCATAAATTCCATGGAGAGGAAACATCTGCTGCATAGAGGGTCGAAGCTGGTTCTGTAGGTCGATGTCCAAAACCTTCGCCCGTGACATGGCGTGTGCCAGATTCGCACCATTAATGTCCCATCCTCCAAAGGCGTTTGTGTTGTATGTATGTGTGTGTTTGGGCATGCATGTGTGCATGCGTGTGTGGGTGGGTGTATGTGGGAGTGTGTGTGTGTGTGGGTGTGTGGGTGTGTGAGTGTGTCTGTGTGTTTGTGCATGTGGGTGGGTGTGTTTTTGTGTATGTGGGTGGGTGTGTGTTTGTGTAAGTGGGTGGGTGTGAGGGAGGGGGCGGGGGTGGTGTGAGGGGGAGGGGGCGGGAATGGGCTACGGGGGTGGTGTGAGGGGGTGGGGGTGGTGCGAGGGAGAGAGTGGGGGTGGGCAGAGGGAGTGGGTGGCGGGGGGGAGAGAGGGTGGCGGGGGGGAGAGAGCGGGGGTGGGCAGAGGGAGTGGGTGGCGGGGAGGAGAGAGCGGGGGTGGGAAGAGGCAGTGGGTGGCGGGGGGAGAGAGCGGGGATGGGTAGAGGGGAGCTGCGCGGGGGAGGCTGCGGGGAATTAGGCGGGGGAGGGGGAGGGGAGTTGCGCGGGGGCTGCGGGGAATTAGGTGGGGGAGGGGAGCTGCGCGGGGGGGGGGCTGTTGGGAATTAGGCGAGGGAGGGGGAGGGGAGCTGCGCGGGCGGGGGGGGGGGGGCTGCGGGGAATTAGGTGGGGGGGAGAGAGAGAGAGAGAGAGAGAGAGAGAGAGAGAGAGAGAGAGAGAGAGAGAGAGAGAGAGAGAGAGAGAGAGAGAGAGAGAGAGAGAGAGAGAGAGAGAGAGAGAGGGAGAATGGCAGAGAAAGAGAGAGAGAGAAAACGAACGGGGAGAGAGAGAGAGAGAGAGAGAGAGAGAGAGAGAGAGAGAGAGAAAGAAAAAGGGAGAAAAAGGGGGGGTCACACGCGGGGAGAGAGAGAGAGAGAGAGAGAGAGAGAGAGAGAGAGAGAGAGAGAGAGAAAGAAAAAGGGAGAAAAAGGGGGGGGGTCACACGCGGGGGGTCACACGCGCGGGTCACACGCGGGGGGAGATGGAGGGGGTTGGCGGGGGTGAGTGGTGGAGGGAGATGGAGGGGGTTGGCGGGGGTGAGTGGTGGGGGGAGATGGAGGGGGTTGGCGGGGGTGAGTGGTGGGGGGAGATGGAGGGGATTGGCGGGGGTGAGAGGTGGGGGAAGATGGAGGGGGTTGGCGGGGTGTAGCTCAGTGATGAGTAGCACCTCCTTTAATGTCAATCCGGGAAGACGTGAGGATGGTATGAAGACCTCGAGCAAGTGGCGGCACAAGTGCGTGAGTGAGAAGCACACAAGTATGCACACACATACACACACACGCGCACACACGGCAAGGCAAAGAGGGAGAATCAATGGAGTTCTTTAGATTACTTTCAATAGCTCTTACAAGTTTGTTTCAATTACAATCTAACCTCAAAAATGAGCTCTCTAGCTCTTTTTATAGTTCTTGACTAGTTTTGGTCCTGTCCAGACCTAGTGTCCGGCCTAGTTAAAAATTAGGTTCCAGGGCTTATTTGGGGGCTCAAACGAGATCTAAAAAATACGAAAATTGGTACACAACTACTTCTAAGGCTCCTCAAGCTCAAGGACTCCTTGGCTTGCACAAAATGGAGCTGCAAAAATGTGAAATGATATTTACAATGATTGTTAGTGATAAGAATCACTGTTGTTGTAGGGATTTCTTCTAGTGATCTGCCATACATATCTTCGAGCTCCCTACTTGCTCTTCCTCCCTGCATGTCCATCTCTTTGATCTGCATTAGTGTCTTGAAAAAATATTGGCCTACTTGCCAGATCTTCTTTGACTGCCCTGTTTGCTTGTGCTGTCCCTTCGCTCTGACTCCCTTCTTTGACTTTCACGTCTCGTAAGTCCTGGTGTACCAAGACTACTGCCAACACCCCCCCCACTCTCGCGTCTGTCGCCCCTGACAGACCCTTGTCTAGCTGCTTTTTGTACGTAATATTGGACAACATCCGCGGCGAGGTGGTGTTCTTCTAACCTGAGTCCCCTTGCTAGATCTGTCAGCAATGCATCCCAATTGACTGGCCCTGGGACATCTGGATGTGGCACCCGTAATTGTTCTGAGTGAATGGTTCGCTCCACAGCAAATAAATGGAGGAGATGTGAGGGTCTGGGTACAAATATTTCTGAGTGGTATTCCCAGAACCCTGTTATGAACATCTCCTCGAATGTTTGTTTAAAGCAGGCTGGGAGGTATTTTATTCTGGCGTGCCAAGCATATATCACCTCTATGGAAGGAGTGGTGCTCATGTCATAAACTAAATCTTGGTTTCCTGTAAGGAATCCGACGCCTGAGAAGTGTGGGTCCTTGATATTCTTGAATGTCCTGAATGTAATAAGCATTAATTAAAAAATTTTCATGCACATCTGGGCCATTACATCAGGGGTATTCCTTAATCGGATGCTCCAGTGCCGTATGGTGGAAATCATATAATTGACGGTGGGAGGTCCTTGAGGGGGTGCTAGATAGACGTAGTTTAACCATTTGGCGCAGCCCTTGATATTCTTGACTGCAAGGGTAAACTCTGGCCATGTGCGTCTGCGGAATACAGGAACATAACAAGGGTTATATTTAATAAAAAGAGGCATATTCGTCCAGGTGCGAACCATCTCCGGGTAGGTTTCGAGGAGTCGGATCCTCCAGGTGGGTTGATGAATGGATCCTTTTTGAGCGCTCTCGGGGATGTCATCTGGCCCAAATTGTGTAGCAAACGTTGGAGGTTTGCCACATCTTTGTTGGATTTCTGCATTGTAGTCCGCCAAGAGTATACAATATGGCACGTATTGATCATCATTGGTTCCGATCCATCTATGGTGGGACATGCTGCGGAAGTATTCTGATTTAATAATAGTGTCCTCTATCTTTGCCATAGATTGGATTTGAACTGCCACTCGATCTTCATGAGTTGATGCTGTTTTCTCTAGTGTTTGGAGCCACTCAGGTACTTCAATTTCTAATGTATCCATTCCTTCTGCGGTTTGCTCACCACCTGGCATTGGCATAGGAACGTATGGTTCCTCATACGTCTCATCTACCTTGATGGGTACCAAATCCTCGGGTTCTGGTTCGAGAACTGGAGAGGGCTGCCTTTCGTGTGTGAGTAATCTTTCCTGTAATTGGGCCACCTGCTCTTTCAATGTCTTGACTTCCTCTGGAGTCGTGGTCGTTTCTGTGACTCTGGGTGCTGTCTGTTGCTCTTGGAGTTGATTGCGCAGCGCATCACGTTCCCTTTCCAAGTCATCATGAGCTTCTAATAGATCTGCATAGCTGTCCAAGATGGTCTTCATTGTCTCTGAGGGTACAGCTTTAAACTGCTCTGGATCAATTTCTTGGGGAGAGCCTTCCATTGCTGCTTCTAGATTTGCTTCATTTTGCTGCTGCAGTCTCTTGTTCTCTTCAAGGGCGGCCGCCATGTGTTTCCTGAGAAGTGCCAGGTTACGCCGGACTTTGAGATTATCGGCTTGGTATACTTCGAGCAAAGCTTCTAGTTGTTTAACACCTGAGTCTGTCGATGGTTGGGGTGCCTCCAATAATGTTTGGTGAGCCTGCTCAAGCGTTGTGTAGCGTTGATTCAGTTCTGCATTTTCTGTTTGTAGAATGTGAAATTGTCTTTGTAAGTTCTGATGGTGCGTTGCCAGTTGTTGATACCGGTCGTCCAGAGCTCTGTACTCATTCTGGAGCTGGTATACACATTGATTTAATGCTAAAAATATGCTATTTACATTAAATAATGCTGGGAGGGGTGAAGATGCAGGGGGAATGGGGGCGGGAATGGGAGATGTGAATTATGTGGATGCAAGTGGAGAGGTGGGTGGAGGGGGTATGGGCGATGAAGGTGGCATGGGGGGAGGGAGCGGTGTTGTGGCAGGTGATGTTTCCATCGTGTCAATTGTTTGAGTGACGGTGTAGATGGGGATCGTGGGTGGAGTGGATGTGACGTCGGTGAACAGGGTGGTGAAGGTGGGCATGGTGACTCCCCCGAATTGGATTCCCGGAGAGAGTGGGATGCCCATGACAATGGTGGTGGTAGTGGACGTGGTAGTGCTAGTGTCCTGTGGTGGAGTGAATTGTGTAGTGCGAGGTGGGGATGGTGGTGACAACGGTGCTTCCTGATATTCTTCTGCTTGCGCTGTCTCGCCTGGTGCTGATACATTGATGTGAATTTGCTTCCCGGACCTCCTGGGACGAACAGGAACCCTCTTCTCAAATCTATGAATGTAGGCCATTGCCTCATGAATGGCCTCATCCAGTCCTACGGCGTCGGCATGAAGGTTCATGGACTCAATGAACAACTCGTCCACACCTTCCTCAGCTAGCAAGTCGTTCATGAGTCTCTTGCCCGATTCTAGTGACATCTTATGCTGTTCCTGAACCAGTCACATGGTTCGATATAGTCTCTTGATTTGTGCCGAATATGCTGGGGCACTTGCTAACTCGGAGAGTTCGTCATATTCTTGATGTTGTTCTTCGTCGGCTTCTTCTTCGTCTCCTCCTGCCTCTTGTTCATCTACATCGACTTCTACAACTTGTGGTTGGGTAGGGGCCGATGTTGTTGTTTGGGGTTGTGTTTCCTGAGCTTGCTCTGCTTCAGCTTCGAGATTAGAGTCATAGATCAATCTGGCAATTTCTTCATCCGTGAGGTCCTCAAGAGTAAATCCCTGTGGAAATTCCAAATCTGATGGAATGGGTGGAAACACCAGATTAGGCCCCTCTATGCTTGGTCTTGGTAGCCGGATTGTGAATGGCCTAACTCGTTGTGTCTGGGGAGGGGTGATTTCTGGTGTAGTGGTAGCTCCCCTTGGTTGAGCACAGGGTAATTGGACTCCCCCCCTCATCTTCTTTGATGGGGGACCTGCTGCTGATAGTCTTCTCTGGAATTCTTGGACTCGGGACCATACGAGTGCCCGCTGAACAGGCACGTCATAAGCCAAGCATCTATAGATTATTCTGGTCAGAGCACAACACCCGTGGAGCACATTCTTTTGTTTCTTGTTCCACCTTTGATGGGCTAGGTGGATCTGATCTATGATCCAGTGTGGCACATTGATGGGAAGGCTTTCTGTCTCTGCTAGATATAAGCTGAACCATATTTTTTTCGGGGGCATTGTGAATCGTTCCTGAGCGGGGAAAGCAAAATGTTGCATGATGGTTCGCAGGTGAAGCGCAATGGTAGGTGTCATCGCTACCATATCCTTCAACTTATTAAGATCTTTGTGCTTCATTCGACCTGGAACCATGGTTTCCTTTTCTGTTGGGATGTGCATGCCATACATACCCAATGCTTCTCTTACCAAATTGAGGGTCAACTTGAATCTTTTAAGCTCATGACCCGGCAGCAGTGATGGCAACACAAAGGTGCTGTCGCCTCCCTTGGCCCTGCTTGGCGTGATGGTACTGATCAGATATGAACATCGTAAGAAATCCGGCTTTGGTAAGTGGGCCCTGAAATAACTGTCCACACCCGCTTTGATCCAAACTGATCTCATGACTTCGGCGTTTTGATAGCTTTCAAACTCGCGCGTGAAAAAGTGGTATCGACCCCATTTGCCATTAAATTCCAATTCTGCTTCCCAGAAATAGGTTCCATCGCCCAGTGGTCCAGCAACATCACTGAACCAATGCGCATGCTTACCTACTTGAGAAGTGTGCCCTTGAGGAGGATCCTGAATGGGGAGCACATGCACGGCTTGAAGTTCTTGCGGCCTTGCGGTGAGACGTGGCTCAAGGAGAAGTGTCTCTATGTCCACAATCTGGGCACCAGATCCGGCTTGAGAACTGGTACCTGCTTCTGCTATGGCCCTGTTTGCTGGTTGGTTCTGTGAGAATATAGAACCGAGTGTTAACATCGTAATGGACAGAATAAATCCGTTGTTGTCCTCGTTACAACATTAACATGAGGTAGATGGTGAGTTAGTGGTTAGTAAGTGCACAAAGACAGTGTGTGTAGTTAGTGCTTGGGTTGTCCTAGGAGACTAATGCAGTTAGTAAGTGGGTATGAATTTACAAATTGGGGTCGGGGGGTTTATTACACGCCCTAGGCTGCCAAATGCAGTGAATGGGCTTTGCTTTCGGTTTCGGAGAGACTCTAGAGAGCCTTCTCGGTGTCGCGGTTTGATAATGAGGCCTTTTAGGAACCCATTTACAATTGATTACATACACGCTCTTGGGTCTTGGTGTGTTCTTGAGCGTTGAGAACGAGTGAATACTGGCAGTATGCGTAGCTGCGTTATGCTGTTTAGGTTGTGGCCTCAGCGTAGTTACTTGTGCCATCAAGCAAGCCTTAGGCACCCAAATTTGTCTTGATTGTGGGCTAGCCTTCATCGACTTCTTGGGCACCCAAATATATTTCACGTTAGCAGAAGAATTTCCGAAAGACTTCTTATTAGTGTCATGTTGTCGGTTATTAATAAGAAACTTTGCCCGTGTAGTTGACGGATGTGCAACCGGTTGTTCGCCTTTCCGCACCCACACATGGTTTATTTTCTGAGACCTTCTGCTGAGCAGGTACTTTTGATCTCGGACATAGGTAGTACTTTGCTTTTTCTGCCTTTGATCCACCTTGGGTTGCTGCCTCCTTCTGGCCTTTGGAAAAGAAGGGGGTTCTGTTGCATCCCTGACTCCTTTTTTGCAAACATCATTCCTCTGCAACACAGGGTTTTGAACAAGAACAACATGGTCATCTTCATGTGTACCCCTGGAAGGACCAGGAGTCTGTGCCTTTCCTAGTTCCTTGAGTGCTCCATTGTCTAATTCTACTGTAACTCGGCTATGATTGATCCAAACCTGGAGAAGTTCACTTCTTAGGTTTAAATTGACTGCTTGGTCATAGATCCAATCTTGACCCAAGATAAGAGGTTCAGTGAGATCCTCATCCTGACACACCAGTACTTTAACTGTCATTGCCTCATCATGAATGTAGAGGGGAAGTTCCACCTCGCCCATGCAAGGGGTTTCCACGCCTCCCAATCCTATGAGATATGCTTCCACAGGATTGACCGTTAACTGCAACTCTTGACAGTAAGACACTCTAACAGCACTAGTGGCTGCACCTGAGTCAATCAAGGCTCTTATAGTCCTTGCACTCTTCCCTTGTCTTACCTCTAGGGTTACGAAAGGACGTCGATCAGTTATCCTATGTGAGCTGGTTCCTGCGACTTCACACATTGCCATATGATATCCTTGACCTGCATAGTCATTTGTCCTAGGCTGCTCTCTACCTTGCCTTCGTAATTTCATCCTTCTGATGCGTTCTAAAGCTTCTGCTTGAGCTTCTTCTCTAATTCTCTTTTCTTCCTCTTTGCGTTTCTTAGCAGTGTTGAGTCGGCTCAGCATTTCCTCCGTGAGGGGTTCCTGATACAACTTGACTCTGCAACCGCTAATATAATTTGGGAGAACATCACCCTCTAATGTGGCCAATTTTACTGCTCCGCTCGTGGAGATCCTATTGATGATCATAGGTCCGTAGCCTCTCTTTTCTAGCTTCCTCGCGTGTTGTTTTAGTGTATAGACTAAGACTAGATCTCCTGCTTTCAAGCCTTTATCCTTCACGTGGGCATCAAAGTATGCCTTCTGTCTCTTCTTGGCTGCATATATCCCTGCAGCGGCTCTCAGTCTTGTTTCTCCTAATCGTTCAAGGTCAAAGATCCTAGAGGAGAGCTCATGACCTGTCCATTCGTGCTCTTGTGCTACTCTCAGTGTAGGGATCAGGAAGTCCAAGGGTAGCACAGCATTTTGGCCAAATACCATCTGAAAGGGAGTGGCTTGGAGTACCGTTTTGTAGGCCACTCGGTATGCCCAAACAGCATGGTGTAGCTGTTTGTCCCAATCAGAGCGTTTAGTGTTCACTAATTTCGTCAGTACATTGCATAAAATCTTATTAGTGCTCTCAGCTTGTCCATTAGCTTGAGGATGATAGGGGGCAGACTTCTTGTGTATTACCAAGAATTCTTGGAGGAGATTTTCAATCACTTCGTTCAAGAAATGAGTGCCTCTATCACTTACAAGCTCTATATGTAGCCCATATCTCGTGAATACATTCTCAAACAAGAATTTGGCAGTTGTTTGAGCATCGTTCTTTGTCGTAGCTTTTACCTCTACCCACTTGGTGAGATAATCTGTCGCAACAATGATGTATTCCGCATGAGAACCTCTAGCTGGGGGGTTAATAGGGCCTACGAAGTCTATTCCCCACTTAGAGAATGCACGTCCGCCCATCATAGGTTTCAGTGGCATCTCATCTTTGCGTATGGGGTACTGAGTCCTCTGACAGACATCACACCGTTTCACATAGGTATGTGCATCCATGTGAAGGGTAGGCCACCAGAAGCCCGCAAATAGAATTGCCCTGATCACCCGATCTGGTCCAAAGTGTCCTCCTGCTACACCTTGGTGAGCAGTTTCCAAGATCTTGAGATATTCACTTTCATGGACACATAACCTCAGGTAACCATCTTTACCGCGCTTATATAGATTATCACCTATGAGTGAATAATCCAGGGCTTCTTGTTCTAAACTCCTTTTCCTAGCTAGAGTCATGTCTGGGGGGAATGTGTTTGTCCGCAAGAATGATACTAGAGGTTCACTCCAATCTGGCACAATGGATACTTGATACAGAGTAGCGTGTTCCACTGGTGGTTTAGTGCAACAGATTGGGCATTCCTTGCACAACTTTTGGACATCAGCTTCCATAGTTGGCCAATGCACTCTGAATCTCTTTAGAGTCTGTAAAGTTCGTTGTTTTGAATGGTGTTGCTCTAGTGCACCTACATGTGCTAGTTGCAACCACTTAGCGTACTCATCCTCTTCTACACAACAAGCCAAGATCCCTTGATCTGTGTGCTTGTACATACTTCCTGCCATGATGTGGTACTTCTTAGCAGCGTAATTATCATTATATGTATAAGGCTTTTGCTTAGAGGGTTTGGCATCTGAGGTCATGGGGATAGTGTGTGAGCATATGTCCGGGTCAACCCCTTTCAAATCCTTGTAACTCCAAGCGAATACATCTCTGTATTCTCTTAGCAAGGCAATCAATTCGTACTCTTCTTCTTCTGTCAGGTCATGGCCTATATACGTGCATCTCTCCTCTCCTTCTTCTATGGCCACTACTATTTTCTTGGTGGTTTCTTTGTTATCATAGGCCTCTCCTACCTGTGCCTCTCGTTTAGGCATTCTTATCATGACTCTCCTATCATCTATCTCATACTTCTTAAAATTTTCTGGGACCTCAAACAAAGATTCTTCCTCTTCTGGTGAGGCTTCTCTCTTCTTTCGTTTCTTTCCTTCTTCCTTCGGGGTCACATGTGTTGCTAATCTTACATCATTTGTCAGCTCTCCATGCCTCTGGGGTTGAAATTCTACTTCATGGAAGTATTCTTCATCTGATGCAAATGGTGGGTCCATAATGATTGACTCTAGATCGGAGTCACTTGCGTCCTCAAATGCATCAGGGCTAGGTTCGCATTCTTCTAGAACTGCCTCTCCCATGATTGGCTCTATGGAGAAGACTGAAATGTCATAGCCATCCTCATCACAGTGAGGTGTCCATTGTTCTTCATTGATGGCTACGTCCATTGTTGCTAAAATTTCTGCCCAGCCATGGGGTTCAAATTCCTCATCAGGAAAAACTACAGGTGCATAGGCTGGGTCTTGAATTGCTCTATGTGTCTCTTTTGCACCTATTTCTCTGGCCTTTTCTCTCTTCTCTTCCTCTACTGCTACTTTGCACATCCATAAGTGGGTGTCTTCATGCATCCAAGAGGATCCTGACCCTATGGAATGCACAGATTCTGTATCACCTTTGGCTCTATGGATGGGATTCCATTGGATAGGAGGGACATCTCTATGAGAATAATCCTTGAGATTGACTTTGGTCGTGACACCTAAGTGTTGCAGGTACAAGGAGTTGGTTCCCCAATCCTGTACCACTTGCAACTGTCGCATAAATGGTCTTCCCAAAATCATCTCATAAGCATGATTTTTGCTGAAGTCACATATAGCAAAACTATGCTCAAACTCGACACCACAAGTGGTGAGAGTTATTCCTTCTAGCAATCCTAGGGGTTTCTCTATGTGACCATCGGCCATCTGCAATTTCATTCTCGTCGGCCTGAGTGCTGGCTTGCCCCAACGCTTCCATAAGGAGGTAGTGGCAATTGCAACTCCTGCACCTGAGTCCAAAATTGCCTTCGTGGTGTAGTCCTGGTAGGTGATGGGAAGATAGGTGTTCCCTTCTTCACCTTCACACATATCCCCTATCTTATCCAAGGGAATTTCTGGCACTGTCCTATGGGATCCTACCTGGGAACGAGGTTTTGCTATCTCTGGTACTTGTTTGGCTACATGTTTCCATAATTCAGGTCTAACCTTGAGTAGCTCTTCTAACTTGAGATTACACTGCACGTTAGTGTTCTTCACTACCTCTGTGTTCCTAGGTATGACTGAGTCGTCGTTCCTTACCATGACTGTGGGTGCTCTCATACATGTGGACTTTGCTTCCCATGGGCCTCTGAAGTGGGGTAGCTCCTGTATGGAATTAGACTCAAAGTCCAATCTCTCATGAGACTGAGTACTGTCATGTTCCCCGTAAATAGATGGGATGTCTTGTGGGAATTGGTCGTGTGCATCATCCACAAGTTCAAAGGGAGGGGCGACTTCACTTTCGTTATCCCATTTGTCTTCTTGAATCTCTCGTAGGAAGTCTGGTGCAAACCGATTCATAGAAGAAGAAGTGTCTGGCTCCGTAGAACTAGGCGCATAAGCAACCCGGGAAGGAGGGCTTATTCTTTCGTTGGCTCTATCCTCGTTCTCATAAGCTTCCTGGGGAGGGTTACTTATTCTATTACTTTTCCGAACAGGCTCATACGCTCCCTGAGAAGGAATGTAGGCAACCTGTGGAGGTACATGAGCTTTCGCGGTAGGCTCATCTGCCTTTTGGGGGGGAAGATAAGTTTCTTGAGGAGGCTCATGGGCTTCCTGAAGAGGCTTGCTTCTCTGTTCTCTCGCCCTTTCCTTTCTTTGAGGGGCAAGTTCCTTTTCTGAGTGTGCAATTAGCCTCTCTATTCTTTCTAAGGAGGGGAAGTTGTCTGGTTTAGTGGAATTGGCCACATAAACTTCCGATGGGGGATGGTTCATGTTATTGCTTGCTTTCTCTCCCTCTTGATTTTTTTCTTCCTTGGCAGATCTTGCAATTATCCTCTCTAACTTTTCTAGGAATCCATCCAAGTGTAATTGCGTTTTGGCTGAGCCCGAGTAATTGAAAAGGCGACTGGCTTCAAACATAGTCTGAGCCAATGCGACCATTTTCGCGCACAGTTTGGTTCTTTCTATCTCTAGGTCAGCTCTAGGATAGCACTTGTCATGATCCGTGACGTTTGGCCCTTCTTGGATCCTGGCCTGATATGCTTTAAGCATCATGTCTATGTCTTCGGGAGTGGGATCAGCTAATACCGATCCTGTTTGGGGTGGTGGGTGGGTTACGTGGGCTGTCTTAGAGGGTGAAGGGATGGAGGGTGATGGGGATGGTAGCGGTGGGAATGTGTGAGAGTGCGGTTGAGATGTGATCTCTATGATTTTAGCCTTGGTTTCTCGTAGACTTTCCTCAAGTTCACTCATCTTCTTTGCCCATTGCCTTTTCATGCGTTCGCGGCTATCTCTCCAAGCTCTTGTTCTCTTTTTATTTTGGCTCTCAGTATCGCTAGTGTCTGGGCTCTTTTCCTTACCTACCCCTTGGTTTTGCTTCACTGCTTGAGCTCTCGTGACTACCTGTACGGGTGCAGTGGAAGTAATACTTCCGCTCGAATCTACCACTAACTCAATAACGTTGATGGGCGTGATTTTTGGCATATTATTGGGGTTCTTAGGGCAATCTCGTAAGAGATGCTCTTTTCCACACTCTTGGCTAAAACCTTGGATTGTCACTGATTGGGGTTGTGTAGGTGGAGGCAAGGGGCAATCACGAATGAGGTGATCTCCTTGGCATCTGTAGCACGGTCCTCTTGGGAATGGAGGTCTTGCTTGTCTAGGTTGAAGCCTAGGGTTGGGGTTTGCATACATGACGTTCGTGTAATCTGACTCCCAACTCGGTTCGTTTGTCTCTTCGCTATAATAGGACTCACCATGCTCAGGAGACTGCATGTAGTAGGCCTGGGGGCTATCAACATGTGTAGAATCAAAGCTATGGTCACTCGGGTCACTTTCAGAAAGCAAGGATGTTACAGGGACTATAGCTCTATTCAGGTTCTCTTCTGCAGCAGTATACTTTACCGGAATCACATTAGCTGGGGCTGGGGGTTGTTGTGCTAGCACAGGCTGATGCCTTTGTTGGTTTTGATATTGAGGTTGGAAATTTTGTTCTGGCCTGCCATATGGTTGTGGAGGGTACTGGTTCTGGTATCTGCCTTGTTGGTGGGGCTGGGGGTAGGGTTGCCTAACCGCCTGCTTGTTGTATGGGCAATCTTGTGCAGTGTGATTGGTGTATCTCCGTTCTATGGTGCAATATTGGCTACTAGGATTTACTTGTGGCTGAGCCATAATGGGACAGACGTTCGCCATATGGTCGCCACCGCATGTATAACACCTTTTTATAGGGGCAAACCTTGGGATTTGTTTGCTAGTTACACCTAATTTCTGGGCCACTTTCTCTGCGAGTTCCTCAATTGATGTGGATTGCGTGGAAGATTGACTAGATGCACTATCTGAATCTTTGTAGATTTTGGAAAGCTCTAGTTCTTCCCCTAGGTTATCTTCAATGTCAATGCACATGCGTACACACTCTTCTATCGTCCTAGGGTCTTTAAGATACACGTAGGATCTCAATTTTGTACTCAGCAATCCATCAAGGAACAAGGCTACTTGTTTGGCAGACGTGGGTAGCTCCGAAACAGGACATCTTTCAAGGTATTGCCTAAATCTTCTTCCGGCAAGTCTCACAGTCTCTTGAGGGGTTTGCTTGAAGCTGTGAATCAGTGAGGAGGTATTGTGTCTTATGCCGCTCTTAGAGAACTCTACAATAAATGCCTCTAGGAGTTGGTCTATGCTCCTGAACTAACGCTCATCTAATGGCTGAAACCATGTAAGTGCTGTGTTCCTAAGGGTTAGACCGAAGGCATTGTACTGCGTGAACAGATCTTCCACTTGTTCAGCTCTCAAGACTTTCTTGAACTCCGCCACATGATCATAGGGATCTCCTGTGCCGTCCAAGTAATTCTTCATGGACTTAACTAGCTGGGTGGGTCTCAAAGTTCTTGTGTGCTCTCTAGGCCTCGGCAGAGGGAATCCATCTACGTTTCTTTGGTTCCTGTGGGCTCTAAGCATCTCAGCTTCTACCCTATTCGTCTCCGTTCTCGTTCTTTCTTTGCCCACTGGGTTGGCAAAACTTACTTCTGGTCTCTCTCTACTTCTGTCTCTTTGCGTACCATGAGCTTGGGAAGTTCCAGCCCCAGGGTGACCATAGGATACATTTGATCTTGGTTGGGGGAAAATAAATTCACCCTTCCAAGTGTAGGCATGCCTATCATTTTCTGTCACCACAAAGATCCGTTCCGAAGTGTGATCTAAGTAGGTCACTCTACCTGGGCTATCTGGATCCTTAAACTCATAGATCATGATATTTCCTATATCAGTTGGCTGATTGGATTTATACCTCCAAAAGGCTTCATCAGTTTCTCTATTGATAAGCAACTCTATGCTCTTGTTGTCTTGGGGTACCCACTCAGGCGTGATAATCCTAGTGAGAACTGATTTACCTCGAGGGGTTCTAGGTTCCGCACCCATGTTCCCTTGTTCGAGGTCACCTAGGTCCGCTTCTGAGATTACATTCCCAAAGTCATCTGTCCTATCCGGGTGACTAGTGACTACATATATAGTTCCTTCCTTGTCCAGGTATGCACCGTTTTCAAACTTGACAGCTGGGTGCTCTAGTCCTATGGATTGGTCAGGGTTTTTAATCTGGACCACGGATCTTCCTAGGCCGTCCTCATAGATGCTAGCACCTAGCCGGTTGGTCCTAAGATATTCCAGCTGTGTTTTGTAAGGGCCTTCTACCCTCTACAAATAAGGCACTCCTGAACTTCCCGTAGGTCTGTCCATGCCTTGAGACATTTCTGACTCACTGGTCTCAGAGCTAGGGTAGTATGAGTGGTGGCTCAACTGCTGGGCCCAAGACCTTGCAGTGTGATTGACACTAGCCTCTGAAGACCTAAGGCTTTGTCTCTCCCTTACTAGATGTCTTCCTGATCTAAGGTTCATATGCCTATTTAAGTAGCCCACTTTTTGCCCAGTACAACCTCGTTGCCGATTAATTGGTCTCAGTCACTTGGCTCCTTTTAGTTAACTATTGTGTTTATGGTCTTGTCTGATATCACGTCGTCAGGAACACTTGAATGTTCTCCGTACTTTAGGTTGATCGTTACCCGTTAGGTTCTTTTCCTTTATGTTATCGATAGCACAGAGATAATGTTTTTAACTTGAACTTGAGTTTTTAGGTAATCTTCACTTGATAATTGCCTACCGTTGCCCTGGCTTACTCCTATCACTAGTCGTTCTTAGCTTAAGCTAGGAAATGACAGAGGGAGTTGAGAATATTCCAACCTTACTTGTTGATCCCTTGCTTTATGGTGCTCAAGAACCCGGTTCTCAAGCTTGCAAAGAAACCTTGCTTTGTATGCTCTCTGTTGCTCTCAATGTACCTAAAAAAGTTCCACGGTTAGCTCAATGCTTAGATTCAAAGGACAAAACCAACCACTTTCATTCATGTAACATAAACACATATTTGCATTGTGACTTTCAGGAAAATAATTCTAAAGAACCCTGACTTTGAGCCCCCTGGGTATGGTCAACTTCAAAATACCCTATCTGAAAATCAACGCATTATCTTTATAAAAAACAGTTGAGGGCGTGCAGTATATGCCACGAGCTTTCCAACAAGCCCAAGAGCTCAAAAATTGGATTTTGTATGAAAAAGTTACGACTGTTCAGGGTTTAGCGGGTTAAATCAGGATTCAATACAAGCTAACAGTCAAGCAGGAATACTCGAGTAGCTTGTGGCACGGCCTCGCGACGCAATACTACAGCCTAGTGTTTGTCCCACACTTAGTCAAAATTTAGACCAATAATTTTGCCTTGAAAATTTGAGCTAATTTGCCCCTCTAACGCGTTCGCAAAGTCTGTCGGTCGCGATTGACAGGTCAGTCGTGATCGACGTGTCGATCGCGATTGACAGGTCCGTCGTGGCTGTCAGTCGCGATTGACTGGTCAGTCGCGATTGACAGGGATTACGAAAAGTCAATCAGTCGTGGTCAAACAGTCGTTGACTCTGTCGGTCGCGATTGATGAGTCGATCGCGATTGACAGGTCGGTCGCGAGGGTCTGTCGATCGTGGTCAAACAGTCGTTGACCGTGTCGGTCGCGATTGACAGAGCCGTCGTGGTCTGTCCGTCGTGGTCAAACAATCGTTGACCGTGTCGATCGCGATTGACAGAGCCGTCGTGGTCAAACAGTCGTTGACTGTGTCGATCGCGATTGATGAGTCGATCGCGATTGATGACTCGATCGCGACTGACACGTGTCACGCGTATGGTCCGTCGGTCGCGGTCAATCGGTCGTTGACTCTGTCGGTCGCGATTGACAGAGCCGTCGTGGGCTGTCGATCGCGATTGAAGTGTCGATCGCGATTGACAGGTCTGTCCGTCGTGGTTTGTCGATCGCGATTGACAGAGCGATCGCGATTGACAGAAATCTGTGGAATTTCAAAAAACTAAACACATCTTGTCAATCCACTTTTTAACCAAGAAATCACCTGGAGCATGTGGTAGTCGTGCAACAAGTGCTTTTGTTCTAGTGTGAAATTCATGAAAGGATTCACCTGGCCTTAGCATCAGGTTCTCTAGGTGGTCTAGAGCTCTTTCCGAGGAATCACTTGGTCGGAATGTCTGTGAGAACGCCACCTTCAGAGCCTCCTATGTAGTGAAATGGCCATCTGCATATTGACTATACCATTTATCTGCAAGACCCTCCAATGTGGATGGAAAAAGTGCCAACATTGCATCCTCTCTATTCTGCAGACCTCGTCCACGGCATAAAGAGATAAATCTCCTCACATGATCATCAGCATCCTCATAAGCTTGTCCCTTGAAGGTAGGAAATTTGATGTTTAATCTGGAGAGTAAATGAGACAGATCCTCCATTTGTACTGGTGTTTCTTCGGACGTATCTCAGGAGAAGTCTAGAGTTCTCCTATACCCTTCTTTTGACAATGGTGTCGCACCCAAATCAATAGATAAATTTAGGGAGGGTAGAGGGGAGGTAGACTCACTAGCCGTGGTTATTGCTAACTTGTTAAGGCTCCTTTGAACACGAAGAGATTCCTTATCTGCTCGTGTATGGGTCATGTACCTATTCGCAATTGCAATAGGGCAAAACACCTCTCACAGAAATGCAAAGGTCCCACCGGGCGTGCCAAACTGTAGAGGAGGTACTAGGGTATCTACTTTTAACAAAAGTAGAGATTAAAGATTAACACATCCAGTACGTCGCCTACTCAAGGGGAGTTCTCTTTAGGGAAGTATACCCTTTAACATTTCTGTGAGCAGGCAGATAACAAGGATTGCACAGAGTGGTACATACTTCAGAAAATATGAACAACAATTGACCAAGGAAGACCATACACTTCTTGATTCGAATCAGATGATTACAAGGTTGGGCAGTGTGATGCTCAAATGTACAAGCTTAGGGCTAACATGCCACCAAACACGTGAATAACCTCCATGCACAGAGACTTCCCATCATCTTAAGGGGCCAATTACATGCAGATTTAAACCAGAACAATACAAATGGTAAGGAATTGCTCAAGAGAATAGAGCTTAACACCAATACTGACTCATAGAAAAGAAAGAAAATCCAAGGCACTCTCTTACACTACAGTGCTCATAGCCCTCCCTGAGAAGCCTACCCTTTGTATCCACACTACAGAGTAGCTCCTACAATAGGCTTGAAACCACAAAGTGCAAGAGAGGTCTTGTGCACGTATCTCTAAAGATTGTACTAAAAAAATGTACCAAAAAGTGTACCCCCAAATAGCACAAATCCCTTGTTTTTATAGGCCCCAATAGGCCAAGAGGCCTTGCCGAATCTTCACGTCCATTGATCACGCGCCGGTGGAATGCCCAAAATTTGGAGGGGTAGGTCAATTACTCCCTTGATTTGAATTAGATCCACAAAAATAGGTAGTCGCCGTGAATGGTTGGTGGCAATTCCACTTTCACTTTTAACAACTACCTTTTACCTTTTCACCTGCAAAAATTCACCTCTTTCGGACCTCTTCCGGACCTCTCCATGACTAGTCTGAGTCCTTCTTCCACCTTTTTATTAAAGCACTTGCATCATTTTCTGGACAATCTTCCTTGGGAGCTATTTGAAAGTCATTTTTCATCCTGCCTTTAAGAGTAGACATTTCGACCTTGACTCTTGGGAACTTGAGCATACCAAGAGCATGCTTGAGGTCGGTCATGAGACCTGGTCGGCTGCGATCATGGTTCTTCCTTTCTCTTCAGCGCCTCTTTGCCTCATTATGGCTTCGGGATACTTCAAGAGCCTTCGCTTCAAGGATCTCCTTAGATGTTGCCTTGAGGGCATTCACGAGCTCCCCTTTAGTGCAATCAAGAATGTGTGTAGAAGTACAATCGTATTCCTACCCCCCATGAATATCTCAGAAGTGTATTCATCCATGGCTCTCTTACTATCGGCCACATATGGGACATACTTGATGACTACCACATGATGAGGATGCTCTCCTGGTTTGTATAGGATCGCATTGCTAGCTACCATATCATCAACCACATTGCTCTTTGATATCTCTTTGGATCTGAAGGTTTGCGGAGCAGACAAGTTCAAACCATCATTGTTACCGAGGTGGTTATAGCTGACAATGGAAGTTGGCTTGATTCCAACTCCAACAAGGAAGTCCACTAAAACAGACTTCATCTTTGTTTGGCCACTCTTAAAGTCATCTCCACCGATCAATGAGTTTTGGGAAATTGCGTAGTCAATAACTCCTGGAACAAAGGTATTTTGAGGGCTACCATTTATGAATGAAACCTTCTCATGAATACATGCTAAAGCATAGATTGTGGATGGAGAAATCTCCGACTCTCCCTTCTCCAAAGACTTGAACAAGTTCTCTTTAGTATCATTCAGCCCAGTAACTATATCACTGTAACGCTCAGTGTTCGCTTTCCAGAGGACCACTACCCTATCTACCTTGTTCTTGCTCTTGAATTCCCTGATGTCAGCAATAATCTTGGCCATCTGCTCTTTCTTGGTCCCCTTCACAAGGTTATTAGCACGCTCTCCTTGATTAGCAGCGATAAAATCAGGGTCATAAATTCCAGGGAGAGGAAACATCTGCTCCATAGAGGGTCGAAGCTGGTTCTGTAGGTCGATGTCCAAAACCTTCGCCCGTGACATGGCATCTGCCAGATTCGCACCATTAATGTCCCATCCTCCAAACGCGTTTGTGTTGTATGTATGTGTGTGTGTGGGCGTGCATGTGTGCATGCGTGTGTGGGTGGGTGTATGTGGGAGTGTGTGTGTGTGTGTGGGTGTGTGGGTGTGTGAGTGTGTCTGTGTGTTTGTGCATGTGGGTGGGTGTGTTTTTGTGTATGTGGGTGGGTGTGTGTTTGTGTAAGTGGGTGGGTGTGAGGGAGGGGGCGAGGGTGGTGTGAGGGGGAGGGGGCGGGAATGGGCTACGGGGGTGGTGTGAGGGGGTGGCGGTGGTGCGAGGGAGAGAGTGGGGGTGGGCAGAGGGAGTGGGTGGCGGGGGGAGAGAGGGTGGCGGGGGGGAGAGAGCGGGGGTGGGCAGAGGGAGTGGGTGGCGGGGAGGAGAGAGCGGGGGTGGGTAGAGGCTGTGGGTGGCGGGGGGAGAGAGCGGGGATGGGCAAAGGGGAGCTGCGCGGGGGAGGCTGCGGGGAATTAGGCGGGGGAGGGGAGGGGAGTTGCGCGGGGGCTGCGGGGAATTAGGCGGGGGCGGGGGAGGGGAGTTGCGCGGGGGGGGGGCTGCGGGGAATTAGGCTAGGGAGGGGGAGGGGAGCTGTGCGGGGGGGGGGGGGGCTGCGGGGAATTAGGCGGGGGAGAGAGAGAGAGAGAGAGAGAGAGAGAGAGAGAGAGAGAGAGAGAGAGAGAGAGAGAGAGAGAGAGAGAGAGAGAGAGAGAGAGAGAGAGAGAGAGAGAGAGAGAGAGAGAGAGAGAGAGGGAGAGAGGAGGATGGCAAAGAGAGAGAGAGAGAGAGAGAGAGAGAGAGAGAGAGAGAGAGAGAGAGAGAGAGAGAGAGAGAGAGAGAAAAAGAAAAAGGGAGAAAAAGGGGGGGGTCACACGCGGGCAGAGAGAGAGAGAGAAAGAGAGAGAGAGAGAGAGAGAGAGAGAGAGAGAGAGAGAGAGAGAGAGAGAGAGAGAGAGAGAGAGAGAGAGAGAGAGAGAGAGAAAGAAAAAGGGAGAAAAAGGGGGGGTCACACGCGGGGGGGTCACACGCGGGGGTCACACGCGGGGGGAGATGGAGGGGGTTGGCGGGGGTGAGTGGTGGAGGGAGATGGAGGGGGTGAGTGGCGGGGGGAGATGGAGGGGGTTGGCGGAGGTGAGTGGTGGGGGGAGATGGAGGGGGTTGGCGGGGGTGAGAGGTGGGGGAAGATGGAGGGGGTTGGCGGGGAGTGGGGGGAGATGGAGGGGGTTGGCGGGGGTGAGTGGTGGGGGGAGATGGAGGGGGTTGGCGGGGGTGAGTGGTGGAGGGAGATGGAGGGGGTTGGCGGGGGTGAGTGGTGGAGGGAGATGGAGGGGGTTGGCGGGGGTGAGTGGTGGGTGGAGATGGAGGGGGTTGGCGGGGGTGAGTGGTGAGGGGAGATGGAGGGGGTTGGCGGGGGTGAGTGGTGGGGGGAGATGGAGGGGGTTGGCGGGGGTGAGTGGTGGGGGGAGATGAAGGGGGTTGGCGAGGGTGAGTGGTGGAGGGAGATGGAGGGGGTTGGCGGGTGAGTGGTGGAGGGAGATGGAGGGGGTTCGCGGGGGTGAGTGGTGGGGGGAGATGGAGGGGGTTGGCGGTGGTGAGTGGTGGGGGGAGATGGAGGGGGTTGGCGGGGGTGAGTGGTGGAGGGAGATGGAGGGGGTTGGCGGGGGTGAGTGGTGGAGGGAGATGGTGGGGGTTGGCGGGGGTGAGTGGTGGGGGGAGATGGAGGGGGTTGGCGGGGTGAGTGGTGGGGGCAGATGGTGGGGGTTGACGGGGGTGAGCGGTGGGGGGAGATGGAGGGGGTTGGCGGGGGTGAGTGGTGGGGGGCGATGGAGGGGGTTGGCGGGGGTGAGTGGTGGGGGGAGATGGAGGGGGTTGGCGGGGGTGAGTGGTGGAGGGAGATGGAGGGGGTTGGCGGGGGTGAGTGGTGGGGGGAGATGGTGGGGGTTGGCGGGGGTGAGTGGTGGAGGGAGATGGAGGGGGTTGGCGGGGGTGAGTGGTGGGGGGAGATGGTGGGGGTTGGCGGGGGTGAGTGGTGGGGGAAGATGGAGGGGGTTGGCGGGGGTGAGTGGTGGAGGGAGATGGAGGGGGCTGGCGGGGATGAGTGGTGGGGGGAGATGGTGGGAGTTGGCGGGGGTGAGTGGTGGAGGGAGATGGAGGGGGTTGGCGGGGGTGAGTGGTGGGGGGAGATGGTGGGGGTTGGCGGGGGTGAGTGGTGGAGGGAGATGGAGGGGGTTGGCGGGGGTGAGTGGTGAGGGGAGATGGAGGGGGTTGGCGCTGGTGAGTGGTGGGGGAAGATGGAGGGGGTTGGGGGGGGTGAGTGGTGGTGGGAGATGGAGGGGGTTGGCGGGGGTGAGTGGTGGGGGGAGATGGAGGGGGTTGGCGGGGTGAGTGGCGGGGGAAGATGGAGGAGGGAGAGAGAGAGATAGAGAGAGAGAGTGAAGGACCGAGAGAGAGAGAGAAGAAAGAGAGAGAGAGAGGGAGAAACGAAGAAAGAAAGAGAGATAAAACAAACCAACTAAGGTGGCAATAAAAATGAAAGCAACAATTGCCCGGAACACAAATATGTCCGCGAAATGCAATGGAACATTCCCTGAAGCTGCAGCCCAAAGCATCTGAGAGCTCTCCTCTCAATCTCTTTCTCTTCTATCTTCTCCGGACTTCATGCTCAGAATGCCAGTGAGTTCTGACCTCTGTGCTTGGGGCCAACTGCTTACATGCCACAAAGAGAGAAAGGAAAAAGAGAAGGGGTACTACACTGAAATAATATGGGAAGTTCCACCTCACGCATGCAAGGGGTTACCACACCTCCTAATCCTACATGCTAAGCTTCAATAGGATTCATTGGTAAGTCCATGCGTGGACAGCAAGAATAGTGGATTACAATAGTAGCTCCTCCTTAATTAATCGACACGTTGAATATTTGAAATGTTGTGCCTTGTCCTTGCTCAATTAAAATAAAGGGTCCTCCATCAACCATGCTAGGACATGGATTCCTCTTAATTTGGCACATTTCCATGTTAAAGGAATGGACTTAAAAGTGGGGATAATACTAATTGTTCCTACGCGCGTTTATGCCTTTTCTTCCTAGTTTCATATTTTTGGGAAAACAAAAAATTAAGAATAATAATGCCTCAAAATTTATAGATACACTACATACAAAAAATAACAGACAATGTAATAGATTATAGTATTCATTGATTGCAAAGGGATAGTAATGTTGGTAAGACATGTTTTTTTTTTTTTAATATAAAGGAAGTTCGGCATTAGCCTACTCTCCCGGACTTGAATTAAATAAAGAAAAGTACAAGAGAAGGGGACTAGTGCCCATGGGACCCCCCAAATCCCACAAAGCAGGGGAAGCTTTTACAGAGCTTAGATGACATTACAAAGAAGGTTAATTACCCTCTCATCACCCTCATGTGGGGCCCGCTTGGGTTTAAGCTTGTTATTGATCAAAAGGAGTACTTGATGATGCCTAAAGGGGGGGGGGATTTTTTACAGTTGACAATCCTTTTGTCAAGGAGGAACAGTGATTTCTCAATTGACCACTCCTTGGGGGAGTCACCGAAGTTGAAAGCACATCTTTCCCGCCAGATTTTCCATAGGACCTCCCCTCTGATGGCGTTCCAGAGAGTCGCGGAGCAGCCGATCGCTTCTCCCAGCAGGGCTTGCTGCCAACTGAGACGTTTTTGAAGTCTAATTCTCTTTCCAACCACCTGCCAGAGTCTGTTGGAGTTGGGGCAGGTAAAGAAGATGTGTGAAACATCTTCGATAGACCAGTAGCAGCGTTTGCACCAGGGAGGGATCCCACAAATTTTGCTAGCCTTAAGGTTGGTCCAGATTCCATGATGAAGAATTCGCCATAAGAGGACAGACTTTTTGATTTCTATGAAGTGGTGCCAGATAGATAGCATCAAATACTTGGAACTTTAATTCCATTGAATTTCACAATATGCTCTACGCAAAAACGGTGACTAAAGTTTCATTCAATTCCTACAATTTGGGCTGGATTTTGTCATGAGGTAGACCAAGATGCTCCATAGAACAATTGGGAACCATATGATCTGCATTTATTCATGTGGGACGTGAAATTGACATTAGAATGGCTATGCGGGCCAATCAAAGGAACGATGGTAACAGCAAGAAAAATGGTAAAGATTGAAAATTTTAAAGAAAATGAGAAGAGGCGAAAACTAAATGCCATGAATAACATAACAAAGGAAACATGAAAAAGGATTTCTATGATTTGAGGAATGCCAAAGGTAAATGGAAGCATGTTGATGGGCATTTCAAAAAGCTACCTCTACCATCAAATTCATCTGTGAAGATATATGAGGTAAATGGTATTCTTTATGATGTTGATGTGTTGGCACTTACTGCTATTTTGACTAGTGAGGCCCTTACATATGGACTCTTTTCACGCGCATGGCTTGTAAATTTTGGTACTTTATTTTCATGTGACACCACATAGAGATTAGTTCTCCATTTATGCAAGAAATTATCTCGGTATAATAGGGCTTCGGGATTCCTATTGGTGTGATTCCGTTCAAATTATGCATGTGTTTGCGAAATATGCTGATTATTCACAATTTCCAATGCATAATGTAGGCAATGCTCCTCAAGTTTCACATAGTTTTTAATGAGTTGGCCAGCTTGATGACCTTGGCTACACAGTGATTTTCTATTCCAAATACTTCTGTATTTAGAATGTAATTTGATTCTAGTAAGTGGCCTCTTTACTTATTGTTTGTATTTTGGGAAGAACACTTGCTAACTACTAATGAAAAAAATATGCCTTCTATATATAATGGCCACATATCGCATAGTAGAACGGGACTCATTATCATTCTAGCTACTTACCTATGTTATGTTTCGAAAACCTTTTATTTTTGGACCACTTTCAATATGGAACGCAAGCCAAAACTGTGCATAGAGCACAAATTCACTCTTGAATTCAAACATTATATCTTGTTCATAGTGATGTGTGTGGTGCTATGCCAACTTTCTCATTAGATGAAACGCCTTACTTTGTCACTTTCATAGGTGACGCTTTTCAAGATGACTTGTTGTATCCTATCGTCTAAGGATGAATAATTGCATAAAATCAAAAAATAGCTTGCTTTAGTAGAGACTGCTATGGTCCATGGTTATGGGATCTCTTGTACCATCTTTTGTTGAGCTATCCATATGTATTAGTCCTTGGTTGTGGGACTCTTTGTATCTCTAACATATTCTTGTATTATTTTTCCTACATGGGAGATCTCATAATCAAAAGTATAATTACGAGGACTTCTCTTCTCGAGTGAGAGGGCACAATCTAGTGCTTTCCTGACAAGTTAAATCACTTTTGATTCAAGTACATTTTATTAACCCTCAACCTAACATAAGCAAAGGCTTGAAAGTGATGCAATAGTTATGGATAGGGTCGCCACATTATTATGATCACGTTGGAGTGTTTAGTTTTGAATACTATATCAATGTTGCAAATAGCTTGAAACAAAATTTGGATTTCAAATTTAATAAGTCCATCTTCTTTAGATAGGGTGGAGATGGATGGCATCAAAATCATTTACCGGATCCTAAACACATTTAGTTAAACCAAGAAATGAGTTCTTTTTCAATGAAGTAAAGATGCATAAACAACCCATTAAACTGATTGAAGTGGAAAGAGTCATATTTGAGGAGGATCTTAGTTCTCCTTCTAGTATGCATACGAATCTTACATAAAAGGTTGCTCATAAAAGTGTAACAATGGTCTATTAGTGATCTTGATGAACAACCATTAAGAGGATCTTCATGTGGGTCTTATCCACTTACAAAAATTGTTCTTGGATTGTATTTTCTCATGTTGATAGATTTTGATGAGCTTCCTTGTTAGAAAGAATCTATAAAGATAGATGACCCTGTCAAATGGAAGTGTGGCATAAAGAGTGAACTTGTTTCTCTTTATAAGAGTGGTACCTGGGAATAAGTACAATTTCCGAAGGGGGTAAAATCTATAGGGGATGAAATCTAGCAAGGAATCTTGAGGAGACGACATGACACTATGTTGACAATGGGGTTAGACAATGGCATAATACAAGGACAACGTTTTTCATAGTTTGAGAATGAGAGTCCGGAGATTAAACAGGTTTCATAGAGATCTTCCGAATGCATCATGATGGAAGATCTTCACCTTACAAGGGGATACATTATCAGCGGTTAGCAATACAAAGATATGATATGATATGTTTAGAGAGGTAATTATTGTTATTCCTTATTATTTCTTATCTTGCACGACGGCTACTCGAATTATTATAAGTTTTCCATCAAAGTAGTGATGACATGGCGAGTCTTATGTAAATGAGTGATGACGTGGAAAATGTTATGTAAATGATTAATGACGTGGCAAATGTAAATGAGTGATGACGTGGCAAATGTATATGAGTGATGACGTGGCAAATGTAAATGAGTGATGACGTGGCAAATGTTAATAGAAAATGTATGAGCGTGCTCTCCGCCTCACTGCGCGGGCTTGTCCGAATACATCGCTCCTCTCTCTCTGTCTCTCTCTCTCGCTCTCTCTCTCTCTCTCTCTCTCTCTCTCTCGTCAGTGCTCCTTGCCTCACCGCGCGGACATTATCATAATACATCTTATTCTTAGATATCTTGCGTCCATTGGTCACGCGTTTCTAAACTAACATGTATTGCGCCAAAGTGAGTTAAACACAGTCATGATGCTTTTACATCCTCTGTTGGCTTGTTGATTTGTATGTATGCATGTATGTACGTATGCATAAATGTATGTATGCACTGTCTTTGCTGACGACTAATGGAGGTGATTGTATGTGCTCATTTATATATACATTTATGTGTCCATGTAGACTCCGAAACGCAACTAGATCCATGAAGTAGAGCAAAGGCTTGTGAGCCTTTTTCCTACTATACTTTCTTTGTACCTTCTTCTTCTTTAATTTAAGCTTTCTATTTAAAAACAAAAAAAGAAATAAGAATAGCAATGCCTCAAAATTAAAAGACGCACTACATACGAGCAATAAGAGACAATGTGATAATTTATGGTAGTCATTGATTGCAAAGATGGACAATAATATTGGTAAGACATTGATGGCATCGAGTAATTGGAGCTTGAATTCCATTGAAATATAAATATACTCTGCGCAACAACTTTGACTGAAGATTCATTGAAATTGTACACTTTCAGCTGGATTTTGTCCTAAGGTAGACTTAGATGCTTGATAGAACAATTGGGAACCATGAGATCTGCATTTATTCATGGTCAAACCAAAACGGAACACGAAAGATAGAAGTCGATGATCTGTACGGAGGTACATTTTATAAAACGTGACCCAAATACCCGACATTGAAAACAAAAAGTAAACTCGGTATATATATATATATCATTTTTTTTTCTTTTGTTGTTTAAAAGATGAAGTTCGACCAAGGTCTAATGTCCGTTGGATGCATTATATGGAAGCATTATTGTACAGGTAAAGGGGCAAAGTGCCAAGGGACCCATTTATGCCACAAAGCAGGGCCATGAAGAAGTGGCATTAAAAATGCATTTATACCCACGAAGGAGATAGGAGGATTTTGACCCCCTCCTGGGAAGCCCATTTCCTGTGGATTTTGTTTCTCTACAACACAAAGACCTTGTGGTGTCTAAATGGCGGAGACATTTTACTCTTAGGAAATCTTCTTAAAAGGCTCAGAGTTTTGTTGATTGACTACTCTTTAGGAGGGCTATCCAAAGTGGTAGTGCTTTTTTTTCTTTCCAAATCTTCCAAAGAGCTCTACGTATAATCATGTTCCACAGTGTCGTCGAACAATTGATTGCCTGTCCATGTAAGGCTTGTTTCCAAATTGCTTCCATTATGCCAATTTTTCCTTCCAACAAAAAGGGATCCTGGTCGAGAAAGTGGTGGGATTTTGAGTTATCCCAAGCATTCATTCTATTTCTTATTATGCACTAGTCTTCGTAGTCCCTCTGTGAGCTCTTTTATGTCCTCAATTCATAAATGCTTCCTCAACTGAAACCCTATTAGGTAACTTCTTCACTCTTTGGAGCTTAGCAAAATCGACAGCCTTGATATCGTTGATCGGGAAGTAGATGAAGTCATTTTGTCAAATGCCAGCTGCCCATTTGCAGTCGTCGCTGATCTTGATGTAAGGTTTCATTTTCTTCCAACTTTTCCACAAGAAACACACCAAAAAATCTGATCCTTTCGAAGAATTCAGCAAGGGGAGAACAATATCTATTATCAAATTTCCTCTTTAGTTTTACCATAAAATTTCTTGGATATGGAAACTCCGAACTAGACGAGAGGCTTGTGAACCTTCCTCTATAAATATTTCGTTTACCTTTGAATATTTATTTAATCCATTTATTGCGAACCAAAAAAATAAAAATAATAGTGCCTAAAATTAGAAGACGTATTACATATGAGGAATAACAAACAATGTGATAGCTTATACTATGCATTCATTGCAAGAGATGGAGAATAATATTAGTAAGACAGGTCGATAGCATCCATTAATTGCATCTTTAATTTCATTGAATTCCACAATACGTTCTAAGCAATAACTTTGACCATAGTTTCATTCAATTTGGGCTGGATTTTTTCCTGAGGTAGACGGAGATGGTCGATGGATCCATTGGGATCCATGTGATCTGCATTTATTCATGTGAGACGTGATATTGACATTACAATATCTACGCCAATCGAAGGCCAATCGAAGGAACGCTGTCTCTCGCTCACATCGATTTCACATTCTTCTGTTAACTTATAAACTGGCGTTCCCTTCTTCTTCTTTATCAAAGTGAATATTCAGCTTCAATGCCGTCCGTTGATCATTATCCTATCATGTTTCCCTAGTTAAGATAACAAGTTAAATATCATCGAATATGTTACCAGTTTAGATTAATTGGGCTGCATATGTTCATAAAGCGCAATGATTATGAACACAATTATAATGTCAATTTCTCTTATTATGCCGAATTTATAATGCATATTATAGCACACAATGAAAAGAAACTTATAATGCATATTATAACACATAAAATTTTATGAGAAAATTTTGAAATGACGCGTGAATTTAAATGTGTCAGAAATCTTATGTTATCATGGATGGAGCCTTCCAAGATCATCCGTGAGGTCCTGTTTACTTTATTTTCTAAATACTAGAAACTTGGCGCATGCTTAAACATGAAACACTCGCTGCATTATTCTTCCCAAGTAGATGACTAGTTCCAGAATCAGGAAGGCATGCATATTTTTTTTCTACTACGTCCAGAATGAAGAAGGCATGCATATTTTTATTCACTGAATATTATTACTGCTTGGCGATCTCAAGTGGAAGAACCCACATGTTAAAAAGGTTACGAAACGTATAGACTTTTTATTTTAAAATAGACTTATCTGCATGCATGAATATTATACATAACCATCTGAATAGGATTTTGGGGAAATTGTGTACAAATGAATGTCCATGAACTACTTTCCCTTTGACTCTCTATCGTCGAACCATTTTGAATTAGCTTTAAAAGACAATATGTTGCGAGTTTCGTAAGAAAGTGTGTGCGGGGATTTCGCGTTAATAGTATTTTTTCTTTCTATCTTTGTACTCTTTTAGTGTTTTTGGACGTTTCCTTATCGACTCTCGTTCTGAACTTTGATGTGACTTAATGCACTTGCTCTTTCTCTACAAGTGAGAAAGAAACTATGCAAGCGAGATTACCATAATAGAAGAGAACGTGGAGAACAGAAAGCGAAACGCTTTCTACGGATAAGAAATATAAAAGGAATAATTGAAAGTCACGCTAGTTGGATCAAATTAATGTCAAAAATGCTGAAAAGCTCGTCGATTGTAGGAAAGTCGAGAAGTTTGGCCTTCAAAGAAAAGTAAAAATGGTTGGTTTTGTGTGGTCCGCCAATTCGTAGTGCATCAAACGAGCCAAGAATCTTCATGATAAAGAATATACTTAAACTGGCCCTATGAAGAATCTAGTCAAACTGATCAGTAATATAGTGAAAATTGAACTCAAATTCACAATCTAAAAATATACACGTTAAAGCACCAATAGCTTAATTTTCATTACATATCATTGCAACCACAATCTAACCTTATCATGAACCAGTTCTTTCTCTATCGTAGGTTTTGATACATGCCATTCGAACCAAGCTATTACTGGCAGTGAAACAAGTCTACATAAAGCCATCTTATAGCAGTTTAATACACACTCTTTATGAAATGTTCATAGGACAAGGCGTACTTTATTCATCATTAGGTGATTCCTATTAGGGCGCGGGGTGGTAATTCACATTTGATTCATCATTAGGTGATTCACATTAGCGGCCGGGGTGGTAATTCATATTTAGGGAGGAGGGGTGCTAGTCTTTTCTTTATATCATAGAATTTCTTCTATCTTTTTTTTTAAGTTTATTTTATGTGTTGTTTTAATTTTACCAAGCATTTCATCCATCTTCTCAAGGATCTCTTTAGAAATTAGAAAACGTATTGGATTCAAAGAGTTATAACCATACATAAGACCAAACGGAGTCATTTCTGTAGATGCATGCCATGCACTATTGTATGCGTACTAAACTAAGAAAAAAATATTAACTCTAATTATCTTTATTTTCATTCTAATAAACAAGAAAAATATCATCAATTACTAATTAGCACTCTTGATTCATCCATCAGTTTATGGATGGGAAGATTCACTCATAGGAAGTTGAGTACCAATTGATTCAAGTGTTTATTTCTAGAAGTTTATGTGAACCAGGCGTGTCTATTAGAAAATACGTTTCTAGGCATTCTATGCAATCAGAAACTTTCTTTGACAAATAATTTTACAAGGTTCAATGGAATATGAGTCTTTTTCATGGGAAAGAAATGTTCCATCTTGGTTACTCGATTAACTATCAAAAATATATTTTCATGACTACTCTTAGTTATAAGCAATTTAGCAATGAACTCCATAGAAATAGTTTCTCACTTCTAGTTTGAACATCCAAAGGTTGCAGCATTCGAGGCATCTTTTAAGCTTAAATCTCATCATGAGAATTGTGTCATATTCGAATTCTCAATGGAGCTTCATAAGATATGCATAATCAATTGTTGCAATACAAAGAATCTATTTTTCAAATGAAAACTGCTCTAATACATGAATCCTTGTTCATGCGCAAGGATTTCAAAATAGGTACATTAAAGGATTGATATTTTAGTTCTACTCAAACGCAACTAAGAAACTCAGAATTTATTAGACAAATGAGATTACATAAAGGTTTTGGACTTCATGCATACGCGACCTTATTGTCCTTACCAGCCAAATAGTTAACGTCAAAAGCATACTTAGTTGGCAAGTAAATTTAATGGCTTTGCCTAGTGTTAAATAATGGCTATGTGGAAATGTAGTTTAAGAGCGTGTACCGCAAAAAGAATTTGTAGATCATGAGTAGGATGGTTAAGCTAATGTTTTCTATATTTTTTTTTTGAATTCATATCTGACCAGCCCACCATCCTTTGCAAGAAAACATCCATTTTTTCTTCCACTTGGATCGCATGCGACAAGGAAATTTTTTTGAAAAACAGTTTCCAATGACTTTTAGATTCAATTATTCAAATGTTTTTTGACCTCACTATTATACACAGATCTTGCATTTTTTATATTCAGACCTTAACATGTCTTCTCACCTGATGTGTTAATTTTAAGAAGCTTCTAACATTCCCAATAGTTTTTCCCCTGCTTGGTGGGATTCGAGGGGTCCCAAGGTCACTAATCCCATTTACTTGTAACTTTTTTCTTCCTTTTCAATTAAAGTCTGGGAGAGGAGACGAAGGCTGAACTTCATTAAAAAATGAACATTCCTTCTAGTTTATGGAACTAGAAAATCAACTATTGTTTTCACTTTATCCTAATTTATATGAACGCCCTCTTTACATATGACTCTTGTTACCCAAGTTTGTCCCTGACAAATAAACTCTTAAAACTTTTTCCATACAATTTGTGTTTTCTAAGTGTTTGCAAAGTTTTCTCTAGATGTAAATCGTGTTCATCATAATCCTTAGAGTATAAAAATATATAATTAAGAAATACTAAAATAAAATAATCCACATGATCATGAAAAATAAGATTCATTGAGCATATCATTGTGGGAGGGGGTCTTTGCTGGTACGAAAGCCAGAATTGTAAAAGCATAGTGACCATGACATCTTCAGAAGGCTGCTTGGGTATGCCATCATATCTGTTGCTAATTTGGTGATATCTAGTCTTAATTAAATTTTTGTGATTATACTCTTTGCACTGAATTGTCTTAACCATTCATCTATATGAGGGAACGGATAATTATTTTTAATCATTATTTTATTCGAATCCCTATAATCCATGGAGTCTATGAGAACCAACTTTTTTCTTCTGAAAACCATAACAGGTGTTTCCCAAGTTTGAAAACTTCGTCTTTTTAAGCATGTCTTCAAAAGGTCGTCGAAATCAATCTTGAGCTACTTCCATATGTATGTTAGATCTATAGGGTGCTTTAGAATATGGTTCACTCCTTGGATTTAGGTCAGCTCAATCTGCTTAGGTTCAGTTGTATTAGGTTATTATTAAAGAAAAACATCTACATATTCTTTAAGAATGTCTTTTAGATAATTTGGAAGCTTTTCTTCATGGTTCTATCCATGCTCATTATTCATGTGTACTACAAATATTTTCCAGCCATCATCTAGAAAGAGCTTTTGATACACTATCGGCGTTTAGGAATACACTATCGGCATTTAGGAATACAAAGCTATGACATGATATGTTTAGAGACGTATGTACTGTAATTCCTTTATAATTCCTAGATTGCACGACGACTACTTGAATTATTATAAGTTTCCTCTCAAATTAGTACATGTAATTCTAAGGTATCTTGCGTCCATTGTTGGCACGTTTCTAGAATAACATCTATTGCGTACAAAAGTGAGTTAAACACAGTCAAAACGCTTTGACATACTCTGTTGGCTTGTTGGTTTGTATGTATGTATCTATGTATATACGTATTTGCGTATCTATGTATGTATACACGTGTGTGTATATGTATGTATGTTCTCATCTATATGTCCATTTATATGTGTTTGCTGACTACTAATGGAGGAAATTGTTTGTGTTCATTTATGTATCCCTGTAGAGTTTTTAGTTTTATTATTAACTTTACCGGATATTCCAGCTCCGAACGCAACTAGATCCTTCATGAGGTAAACCAAATGCTGTTAAGCCCTCCTCCTATCTCTCTATAATTTTCTTGTACCTTTTCGTCTTTAATTTAAGCCTTCTATTGGAAAACAAAAATTGAAATAAGAATAAGAATGCCTCAAAATTAAAAGACGCACTACATACGAGCAATAGCAGACAATGTGATGGTTTATAATATGGATTCATTGCAAAGATGGACAATGATATTTGTAAGACCGGTTGATGCATCGAGTAATTGGAACTTTTATTCCATTGAATTCCACGGTATGCTCTAAGCAAAAACTTTGACTAAAGTTGCATTCAAGTTCTACAATTTCTGCTGGAGTTTATCCTAAGCTAGAACAAGATGCGATCTGCATTTATTCATGTGAGACGTGAAATTGACATTACAATCGAAGGAACGATCGCATGCCGGGCAATCGAAGGAACGATTCCATATGACTTGTTCAAAGAAAAACGGAACACGGAAGATACAAGTTGATGATTTGTGGAGGCACTATTTTAAAAGGGGGTCCAGGTATCCGACATTGGAAAAAAAAACTAACTCGGTATACGTTTTTTTTTTTGTTACGAGCATAAATTTCGGCCCAAGTCTAATCTCCGTTGCATGAATTATATGAAATCTTCGTTGCATAAATTATATTAAAGAACTGTTGTACAAGTAAAGGGGAAAGTGCCCAAATGAACGAATCCAAAAAGTTAGCATTAAAACAATGATAATACCAGCCTGGAGACTTTCTGGAGGTGTCTTGCTACCTTTTGTGAAGCCTCTGGATCCAAAATCAACCACTCTAAGACCGCCTTTAGGGCTATTGTGGGACATCATCCTGGCCTTCTCATTGATCATGGCTGTCAAATCATTCCGCAGGGCCAAATCTTTCGACTTCTCGGAATCCCCTTGGGGTTTGGCGTCTCGATGGAGCAGCGATGGAACTGGGTGTTGGCCAAACTCGAAAACAAGCTTAACTACTGGAGAGGTATGCAAATCAATCGCGCTGTCGTCACGATTTGAAGCCATTGCTTTCGGCATAAGATGTTTTAAAGAGGCTGAACCGCACCATTCGGGATGCTTCGCGATGTTATTTCTGGGAAAACCAAAGTCGAAAGGGATTTTTAGGTGCACTTTCCTATTGTGCCAACAAGAGGTCGTGCTATGGAGCAAGTCAAAGGATGTTCATATTCATTAAAAGCATTGCTTGTGGAAGAAGTTGCTGAAAAACTTGATGATTATGCATCTTTAAAAAAGCTTTTTCATTCGGAAGTGAAAGGAGGGCTGCAGACCTATTGATTCAAGTTCTTGTGTGATTAGCCCTGTTGATGGTGTGATCTTCCGACGTGAAAGGAGGAAACTTTCTATTCTCCAAGAAAAGACTGAGGCCGTTTTAGTACGGATGTATTTTTTTTTTCCAGGCTTTTGCGATCGAGAAGGGCCATCCGTTAGTTTGGCATCAAAGCTCGAATGGCGCACAAATCTGATGGGATGGAAAAACTCCAGGTATTGCTTGCTTCAATTTCTTCTTCGAGGGAAAGCTGAATCAAAAGGCTACAGCATAGCTTCGAAAGTCACACAAAGGAGTAGTGCTCCATAAAGAGATAAGCAAGAGGAGATGATCGGGATGCACGGAGGTCACAGCTCTTGGAGGTACGTTTTTTTATAACACCCGTGCAGTTGAAATGGAAAAAGAAGACCATGGAGGTGGGCTCATAAAGTCCGAGGCTCTCTTCTGATCGGGAAGGGAAGCTAAGAAAACATTGGCGGCAAGAACAAAAGGAAAACAACTCTTCGCAACAGAGAGAAAAGGAGAAAAATCTATCGAAGAGAGCAAAGGATGTTCTGAGCAAGCTCTGGAGATCTATTCTCAGATGAAAGAGCTACGATGAAGGTGCAGGAATCTTTGCATGATTTAGATTTTTTTAGCGGCTGGAAACTATTCAGAGGGGAGACATCGTCTGAATCACATACAAAATCCACTTCTAGAACTGGAAGTTTATCAATGCTTGGCCCATCAAAAGAGGGAGATGTGTCGTCATCTGATATCCACTATCTGGCAAAGATGGATTCACCCCATGCCCTTCAGGGAGTTTCTCCTTGAGACTTGGTAGAGAGTGTAAGTTCAGAAGGAGAAGCCCAGGAGTTATACTAGGCAAGACAGAAACACTATTCAATATCGGGATTCAGAAGCTTTTAATGATGTCAAGACAGAGGCTTAGATCTCATACATAAGCTTTGGTGAATACTTTTGTGCACATGGATGGAAGTATGATGTAAAAGTCGAAAATAGAAGGATGAGAGCTGATTCCCAAAGACTTCATGCAGATGTACATATGAAGAACTGAACTGTGATCACCCTGGTTCCAAGTTTTGACAAGGGAAGACTGGAGAAAAAAGTTCTAGAATGTGCATGATGAGAGAGAATAGCTCTTGGAGAACTTGAAGATAAGCAAAGAAACAATAGCTGTGCTAGTCTTGAAGTGAAGCTACAGAAATTATGTTTATACGAACCTTCTTGGAATCAACATACAGAGAAGGGAGGACAGTTAGAATGGTAGTGCAACACTGTTGTATACTACGAAAGCTTGGAAAAGCTATTACTGAAAAAGATTGCAACTTCTGGCAGCCAAGTTTCATTTAGACGGTATGTCCTCAAATAAAGACATGGCTCAACTTTATTGGAATTTTCATGTACAGTCATAGGTTATTTCATGATGTAAGGTTTTCATGCTGTATTTAAGTGGCATCTCTATACATATCTACGTTATCGTTCGTAGAGTTCATAAAATGTGAAGTTGAAATCTGTGTACCATAATAATGCGAAGAATACATTAGATCGTTGAGTTCTTCATGGTGCGAAATTCTGCGAACGTTCTTGTTTGTGACTACATTGGCAAAGGTCTATTTCTGTTGGCAATTGTATAAGTGAACTGTTTGATCTACATGGTTACATCTGATAAAAAAAAAAAAATATATATATATATATATAAAATCATCAGAGAAGCGAAATCATCCGAGTGTAATATTCGATTATGCTTGTATTTTGTGTGCTTACCTTTGTAACTCTGTGTTCGCTCATAGTGCCATTGAGATCATTATTATCGAAAGAAAAAGTAATAAGCAAAGAGTAAGTACTAAACTCTCTTTACGATTTACTATTTGGAATGGATCTATGCATTCTCATAACAAATGAAGAAATGATTGAGCTTTATTCCTATCGACAAACAATTAGAGAAGATTTTTTAGAGTCATATTAGATGCTTTACAAAAGTATAATTTAGCAAAGTTTTATATAGTCATTGAAGTTTTGATAAAGACGATTAGAACTTCTAAAGTTTGCTCCTTGACTTCTTAAAAACTTATGAATATTTTCGATCTTTGATGGATGATATTGAGTGGTTTAATATGATACATTGATTTTGCAATTGCTTGAATAATGATCTTTTGAGTTCAACACTACCTGAGCTTGCTCCAAGCACCCTCCTTTCCATGAACTCCTCGACATACCTGGTGAACCCGACGTGAAAGGAGGGGGTGAGTGAGTTATAGAGCCACAAAGATTAGTATAATCAAAATGGAAGAGATCCTAGCTCAATTTCTACGATTTCAAGAAGAGGATAGGCGTCAAAAAGCCATCCAATCACTTCATGAACGTCTAGTCAATCGGTGTGGCTTTTTCAATGGAAAGAATGTCTCAAAGTTCTGCAAAGAATATGAACTCGAGGCCAAATATCTAGGTGTCGGATTAAGTCCGATGACGGAAAAAGAATTATGTGAAAACTTTATCTATGTGTCGGGATACGACATGCGAGACCAAATAATGCGAATAAATCAAACGACATGGTCCCAATTCAAAGCGACACTCCTCAAGCAGTTTATGCTAGAGGATCTTGATAAAGTAACTCGTAGATCTTTCCTGAGGTGGGTTCATATGCCCAAAGACCAACCAATTCTTGAGATCAAAGAAGAGTTTGAGCGACAATATGATGATCTTTCTGAGCACGATAAGAGGTGCATGAGTCATGAAAGAGTTTCGTTGTTTCTTCGAACAATCGATGTTAATGCCCGAGAGGAGTTAATTCCACTTCTACAAGATATAGACTCCGACTCAGGACTCACAGAGGATTGGATGCTCGTCCATGAAGCTGTGATGAAATACGTAAAGAAACAACAAACAATAGAGAAATTTTTAAATGATTGGAGAACAGATCTTCAAACAGAGGAAAATTATAACCATGTTCCAAGCATTTTACCAATCGTGGATAATGTTCAAGTCCATGAGGTTGTAGAGACCCCATTTGGGCATGAAGTAGATATGTATGGGCTTAATATCCATAGTGATGATGGGAAATATGAAGAAACTTCTAAAAGTGCGATTGATGTAACCTCAAAGGTTACAAGGTGCCAAGAGCCCCTAGACTTCTTTACAATGATTATATCTTTAGGTGCCATGAGTGGACAAAGCCCGAAGATGGGAGGATCAAAAGAGCAAGTAGAAGCTAATCAAAATCAAACCAAACTAAACCAACATCAAACCAAACAAACAACAAACATAAAACAAAACAAAAACCAACAAAACCCAACAAGAAATCAAGATGAAGCTTCCTCTACTCCGATAAACTCCTCACATCGAATAAAAGATAATCAAACAAATCAAGAAACATATCAAGATGCAAACAAAGAGATAGAGATATCTAGAAGGCTCATAGGTGACCAAATAGAGATAAAAGATGAGATACAAATAGAGAACCTAATAAATATGTCTGAAGATCGAGCTCGAGATGCATCCTTATATGGTGACATCGGGCAAGATGTGGAGTATGATTGGATGTCACTTGATGGTGATGATCCTTTTCTAACACAAGATTCGGATAGAACTTCTGATCTAATGACTGAATTACATGAAGGAACTCCCATGGAACATGATGTTGAATCTAAGGACCTGTCAATAGAAGATCCGATGGGTAAGAAAATGGATATGCAGGAATCCGCATTATACATGCATACAGAGATGCAAGAAAACGAACTTACTTATATGAAGGAGGACATGCAAATAATGAGTCCTCCAGAGGTTGAAATGTGTGATGACGAAGATGAGTATGATGCTAATCTAGAGGATGTACAAATGATAAGTCCTCTAGATAGTGATGTGTATGGCGATGGTGATAAGCATGATCCTAATCCTACCGATAGTCTAGATCAAGATCAAGATACTGATATTCTTTTGAGTGATGTCACATTGGACAAAGATCCCACACATAAAAAAGAGGATAAGTTGGATGGAGTTCAAAATAATGATATGTATGTAAATGAAGCTACATTCTATGAAGAGAGAAATATGAATGAACATGAGGAGGATGGGAAAATACCATTGATTATTTCTCTAAATACTGATATGTATGTCAAAAATAATCATGTTGAGTTGAGTCCACACGTTGAAGAAATTGAGCATAAAGTGGTAGATGAAATGTTTATTGTGACATATGATAAATCTGATGCGTGTATAGCAGTGAAGAATATCCAATGTAAACCTATTGAGTCAAACAAGTGCATTGATGAAGCTCAACTTGATTTGGGTATATATGTCAAGATCCTCATACACGATGAGATAGTCGAGCAAGAATCAATGACCGAAGAAATGTATGATGAGTGTGGTGAGAGTACATCCTCTGAAGAGAATGAGCAAGAAATGATTGAGAGATATGAAGAATTCTATGATGGGATCTTGAATAAAGAAGTTGAGTTCCCGTCAATCTACATGCACTGTCCTATAAGGTGTAAAAATTATGATGAGTTTGATCTTGATAAGAAAGTCTCTAGTGATATTGAAGATGAAGACTTTCTTGGATTCAGTGATATCGAGTCTCTTCATGAAAATGGGCAAATGAATCTGGAAAAAGACAATGATGAAGAGTTCCTGGAAAGATTGGAGAAAGAAGCAGACTTCATAATTTCCGAAACTCAGTCAGAAAGGAATGATTTTGCCATGGAGAATAAAGATGACTGTGTCTTGATGTCTGAGTATGATGAACACTTCCATTTGAAGTGGGATTCAAATGATTCTATTCAAAAACCTCATCTTAACGGTGATGAAGACATGATAGAAGATATTGAAAGGGATAAAACTCCTATAAATGATCTCAAGCATGAAATAAAAGAAAATACATGCTTACAAGAAAATTTCAATTATGAATCAGACATATGCAAATTTCAAACTTCATATACATGTATTCATGACTCTGCACATGATGAATTTGAAAGAATCATAAATAAAGATACTCATGCTCAGATAATTGAAATATGGATATCCAAATTCTCTGAGAGTTACAAAGACCAAACAAGCTGCCAAGAGGTAGACAAGCGAATAAGGTGGCTTGTATACATATTTACTGTATTTATGAATGCAACACTGATTGGTGCAATTCAAAGATGGCTTGTTTTTAAACATACCTTCTTTGGAGAATTTATTTGTGAAAATGTATTGGAAAGGAATTTCTTGTATTCACAAGAAATTCAAAAGTGACTTTTGTAAATATAATTATGTAAATACTTAATAATTATGTTTTGATTTTTTGAGATGGATAAAAGCAAATATAAAAATAAATAAATAAATAAATAAACAAATAAATGCATAAATAAATAGAGCAAGAAAATGCATCTAGCTCTCAAGAAAATGAAAATTTTTCAAAATAATCTTTTTGAATATGATGCTACTAATGTGTTTTCTGAGTTTATAAGAACAGGTGTTGATATGGAGCTAATTGGAGATCTAGGAGTTTGATGGATTGTGCAGGAGGCAACCACTTTCAAATTACATCTTTATGGTTTATTGCAAATGGTTTTTGAAGTTCTTTCATGGGTTGCATGTACATATTGTGTCATGTGATTTGATGTTTCTCATGATTTGTTTAGTTTCTATGAGTGCAGGAATGATCAAGCGAAGCCAACGGAGATGATGACTCAAGAACAAAGCCGTGAAAATCTTTTTCATTAGCTATCGTGCTTTAACCCTGATCTTTTCTTTGCACCATTTTTGAGATGCATTGCATACCAAATATGCATGTAAAAATATATAGGAAACACGTCTTTGAAATTCCGTAGAAGCACGTCCATCTGCACAATTAGATAGGTAAATATCATTGAAAAATAAAAAGGCAAGTTTTGAATGATAAGAGAGAATAGTTCTCAGTAAGAGAGAGTGATTGCATTTGTAAGAGAATGGAGTTGTGAGTGATGTGAGCGTTGTTTAGATACCATAAAACCCTCGATTTTTTACACCATTTTGTTCCTCTTCATGCACCTAAAACATGCATAAATGAAATGTAAAGAGCACGAGTGATATTTTGGTTAAAACCCGTAGTTGCACGAGTGATTGCACTTGTATTGAATTGTATATCCATGATGAAAATGTGAGTTCAATTTGAGTGTACATCCTCAACACCGAATTCCTAATATCTCCCTATTTGCACCATGCTGCTTTTTTTATGCACTTAGAGTATGCATATGTAGGGCTTATTACATGGCCGTGCATAGGCACATTTGTTTTAACCCATGCACTTGATTTCACTCACATTTGGATTCTTGAAGACTTGCAGATAGCGAGATCGATGGTGGTACATCCGGAGGATGTACAGGTTCAGAGGGGGTGGATGTCGTCACGATTTGAAGCCATTGCTTTCGGCATAAGATGTTTTGAAGAGGCTGAACCGCACCATTCGGGATGCTTCGCGATGTTATTTCTGGGAAAACCAAAGTCGAAAGGGATTTTTAGGTGCACTTTCCTATTGTGCCAACAAGAGGTCGTGCTATGGAGCAAGTCAAAGGATGTTCATATTCATTAAAAGCATTGCTTGTGGAAGAAGTTGCTGAAAAACTTGATGATTATGCATCTTTAAAAAAGCTTTTTCAGTCGGAAGTGAAAGGAGGGCTGCAGACCTATTGATTCAAGTTCTTGTGTGATTAGCCCTGTTGATGGTGTGATCTTCCGACGTGAAAGGAGGAAACTTTCTATTCTCCAAGAAAAGACTGAGGCCGTTTTAGTACGGATGTATTTTTTTTTTCCAGGCTTTTGCGATCGAGAAGGGCCATCCGTTAGTTTGGCATCAAAGCTCGAATGGCGCACAAATCTGATGGGATGGAAAAACTCCAGGTATTGCTTGCTTCAATTTCTTCTTCGAGGGAAAGCTGAATCAAAAGGCTACAGCATAGCTTCGAAAGTCACACAAAGGAGTAGTGCTCCATAAAGAGATAAGCAAGAGGAGATGATCGGGATGCACGGAGGTCACAGCTCTTGGAGGTACGTTTTTTTATAACACCCGTGCAGTTGAAATGGAAAAAGAAGACCATGGAGGTGGGCTCATAAAGTCCGAGGCTCTCTTCTGATCGGGAAGGGAAGCTAAGAAAACATTGGCGGCAAGAACAAAAGGAAAACAACTCTTCGCAACAGAGAGAAAAGGAGAAAAATCTATCGAAGAGAGCAAAGGATGTTCTGAGCAAGCTCTGGAGATCTATTCTCAGATGAAAGAGCTACGATGAAGGTGCAGGAATCTTTGCATGATTTAGATTTTTTTAGCGGCTGGAAACTATTCAGAGGGGAGACATCGTCTGAATCACATACAAAATCCACTTCTAGAACTGGAAGTTTATCAATGCTTGGCCCATCAAAAGAGGGAGATGTGTCGTCATCTGATATCCACTATCTGGCAAAGATGGATTCACCCCATGCCCTTCAGGGAGTTTCTCCTTGAGACTTGGTAGAGAGTGTAAGTTCAGAAGGAGAAGCCCAGGAGTTATACTAGGCAAGACAGAAACACTATTCAATATCGGGATTCAGAAGCTTTTAATGATGTCAAGACAGAGGCTTAGATCTCATACATAAGCTTTGGTGAATACTTTTGTGCACATGGATGGAAGTATGATGTAAAAGTCGAAAATAGAAGGATGAGAGCTGATTCCCAAAGACTTCATGCAGATGTACATATGAAGATGTACATATGAAGAACTGAACTGTGATCACCCTGGTTCCAAGTTTTGACAAGGGAAGACTGGAGAAAAAAGTTCTAGAATGTGCATGATGAGAGAGAATAGCTCTTGGAGAACTTGAAGATAAGCAAAGAAACAATAGCTGTGCTAGTCTTGAAGTGAAGCTACAGAAATTATGTTTATACGAACCTTCTTGGAATCAACATACAGAGAAGGGAGGACAGTTAGAATGGTAGTGCAACACTGTTGTATACTACGAAAGCTTGGAAAAGCTATTACTGAAAAAGATTGCAACTTCTGGCAGCCAAGTTTCATTTAGACGGTATGTCCTCAAATAAAGACATGGCTCAACTTTATTGGAATTTTCATGTACAGTCATAGGTTATTTCATGATGTAAGGTTTTCATGCTGTATTTAAGTGGCATCTCTATACATATCTACGTTATCGTTCGTAGAGTTCATAAAATGTGAAGTTGAAATCTGTGTACCATAATAATGCGAAGAATACATTAGATCGTTGAGTTCTTCATGGTGCGAAATTCTGCGAACGTTCTTGTTTGTGACTACATTGGCAAAGGTCTATTTCTGTTGGCAATTGTATAAGTGAACTGTTTGATCTACATGGTTACATCTGATAAAAAAAAAAAAATATATATATATATATATAAAATCATCAGAGAAGCGAAATCATCCGAGTGTAATATTCGATTATGCTTGTATTTTGTGTGCTTACCTTTGTAACTCTGTGTTCGCTCATAGTGCCATTGAGATCATTATTATCGAAAGAAAAAGTAATAAGCAAAGAGTAAGTACTAAACTCTCTTTACGATTTACTATTTGGAATGGATCTATGCATTCTCATAACAAATGAAGAAATGATTGAGCTTTATTCCTATCGACAAACAATTAGAGAAGATTTTTTAGAGTCATATTAGATGCTTTACAAAAGTATAATTTAGCAAAGTTTTATATAGTCATTGAAGTTTTGATAAAGACGATTAGAACTTCTAAAGTTTGCTCCTTGACTTCTTAAAAACTTATGAATATTTTCGATCTTTGATGGATGATATTGAGTGGTTTAATATGATACATTGATTTTGCAATTGCTTGAATAATGATCTTTTGAGTTCAACACTACCTGAGCTTGCTCCAAGCACCCTCCTTTCCATGAACTCCTCGACAGCGCTGGGCGTGCGATGGTTATCAACACGTTCCTCCTCTCTTCTACCATCTATTTCCTTTCTTGTTGGAGACCGAATGAGCAAGGCCTGTCCAAACTGAATAGTATCTGTAGAAACTTTCTTTGGACGGGCGATCATAACAGAAGGGGGGTGCCTAAAATCAATTGGGCCATCTGCACTAGCCCTAGAGATAGCGGGGGGCTTGGCATCCTGGACATTGGGTGTATGGCTAACAAACTGGCAGCCAAATGGATGATTAAGGCTTGGTGCAATAGGGAGGCCTCGTGGGCCAAGCTGATCTTCAGAATCAAGAATGAGTTGGCTCTCATGGGGTTCCCAAACTGGAAGAATCTTGACATCATGACCCTGCTATTCTCCCCGATCCCCGTCTTCCCGAAAGGCTCCAATCTCGTGTGCTCCCTTTGGAAGGGCTGGAATAAAGTCAAAAGCTTCACAAGAATTAGTGAGGACTGGAAGTGGGCGGCCGGAATCAGACAAAACGACTCTATCTGGTTTCCGATACATGGCATCCGGAGTGTGGAGTCGTGGAACATTCAAAATGCCAAGAAGTTATGGAACAAAGGATTCAAAAAATGGAAACACCTCTGGAAACATGACTCCAATAGCTGGATCAACTTCGAGGATATTGACCCTTGCATAAACATCTCCTACGAAGAATGGAACACTTTGCAAAGCAGATGCCTCGCATGGGATCGTCACAAGACTCGCCTTCTCATGGGACACGACACACCGAACTCACTTGGTCTCAAATGGCACAATGGGAATAGCCTACTCAAAATCCCGAACATCAAAGAAACGGCTGACCACCAGATCAACCTCAACAAGAAGTGGTGCCTGTCTTGGACGCGGCTTCGGTGGGACATGAAATTCATGGGTATTTGGCACCCCCTTATAGAGATTAAGAAGTCTGTCCTCTTATGGCAAATTCTTCATCGAGGAATTTGGACCAACCATAAGGCTAGCAAACTTTGTGGGATCCCTCCTTGGTGCAAACGCTGCCACCGGGCTATCGAAGATGTCCCACACATCTTCCTTACTTGCCCCAACTCCTACAGAATCTGGCAGACGGTTGGAATGAAAATCAGACTTCAAAAACAGCTTAGTTGGAAACAAGTCCTTTTGGGAGAAGCGATCGGCTGCTCTGCGACACTCTCGAACGCCATCAGAGGGGAAGTCTTGTGGAAAATTTGGCGGGAGAGGTGTGCTCTCAACTTCGGCGATCCCCCGAGGGAGTGGTCGATTGAGAAATCACTATTCCTCCTTGGCAAAAGGATTGTTAACTGTAAGAAATCCCCCCCCTTCAGGCACCATCAAGTCCTCCTTTTGATCAACAACAAGCTCAAACCCAAGTGGGCCCCGCATGAGGGCGATGAGAGGGTGATTAACCTTCTCTGTAATGCAACATAGGATGTATTCAAGCTTCCCCTGCTTTGTGGGATTTGGGGGATCCCGTGGGCACTAGTCCCCTTCTATTGTACCTTTGTTTCTTAATTTAATTCAAGTCCAGGAGAGTAGGCTATTGCCGAACTTCCTTTATATAAAAAATAAAAAAAAACTTTTTTGTTCCCCCATATAGGAAGCTGATTTCCTATGGATTTTGTTTCTCTCCACAGATAAAAAACCTTATGGTGTCGATATGGCGGAGACATTTTACTATTACGAATTCTTCCTAAGAGGCTAAAAGTTTTGTTGATTAATAATTCTTTGGGAGGGCTATGCAAAGTGGTAATGCATCTTTCTTTTCAAATGGTTAAAAGAGCTTCTCCTCTAATCATGTTCCACGGTGTTGTCGAACAACCAATGGCTTCTCCTAGTAAGAATTGTTTCGAGTTTATTTGAGATTGTAGTGACAATAATCTCCTCAGGGTGTTCAAAACCATAAAACATCTAGAGTGCAAACAGAAGAGTTGTCCCACGTCTTCTCTATCATTGAGGCAATGCATATACAAAGGGAGAGCCCGTCCAATTTTGTTCTTTTTACATTATTGCATATTTTGGAGTTGAGAATTCGCCACACCAGAATAGGTTTTCTGGGGTCGCCAAAGGGTAAGGAACTTAAAATGCCATTTGATACTTGGCTGATTCATGCATCATTTCCTTCTAACTTACAGATTAAGGTCCATATTTTTCTTCAAGTTTAATTTTTTTCCAAATTGCTTCCATTATTTCGATTTCGCCTTCCAACCGAAGAAGATCCTGGCCAAGAAGGAGGGGGGATCTCAAGTGATCCCAAGCATTCATTTTATTTCTTAATAGGCATTAGTCTTTATACTCCACTCTCTGAGTTGATTTGATGTCCTCAATTCTTATCCTTCCATAAATGCTGATCCTTCCATACGTGCTTCCAGAAGTGAAACTTCTTCGGTCTTTGGAGATTAGCAAAATAGACAGTCATTTTGTCAAATGATAGCTGCCCTTTTCCACTCTGAACATACCAAATCTGAGCCTTTGGAAGAATTCGGGAAGAGGGTGAACAATATTATATGTATCCTTTTTAGTTCTATTATCAAATTTCTTGGATATCGAAACTCCGAACGCAATGGCATCCCTCATGAACTAGACGAAAGGTTTGTGATCCTTCTTTGTATATAATTTTTGGTTCATTACAATTTCTATGCTTTGTGTGCGGGCCAATCGAAGGAACGCAACGCGTAAGATAGAAGCTGAAAACAAAAAGTTAACTCGGTGTACATACAGTTTCCTGTCTCGTTATTTTTACACTTTCCTGGTTTTATTGGATCGGGGTGAAAATAATAAAAGAACGTGAAAAAAATATGATAGAAATATTCGTACTAAACGTGAGGATGACCATTTGTTGTTTCTTATACATTTGTAAGACGTTAACTAGTAAAATATCTATTTACTTTCCGAATTCGAGATTGGTAGCACCTGAAACACATAACTATAAGGCAAAGAGAAAAAAATAAATTTGATCCGTTATTTCATATCCATTAAAATCTATTAGCTGCATTTTTTCTTAAAAAATCCTCACAATTCATTAGGAAAATACCAATTTATTTTTCCTCTATTCTCCTCATACGAGTTCTGTTACCAAGTATGTTTAGTCTACGGTAGAGCATAGGGTCTGATTACGATTCTATTTAACATGTAATGTAGCGTAATTGTCATTAAGTTCATTTGCAAGTGTTTCTATAGAAAAAAGATTTCCATATACGACTTGTAGGACACATCGATGGTGCAGGTGCAATAAAGTTACACAGTTCAAGAGTGAAACTATTACACCGAGAGAGAGAGAGAGAGAGAGAGGAAGGGAGGGAGAGAGAGAGAGGGAAAGAGAGAGAGAGAGAGATCATGCACACTCTTTTAGGTCTAAATACGCCATGTTGCAAATACTTTTACTCTGTGAACTATTGAGAGACATTCTCTTTACAATGCATATGGTTAGACGCAAATTCGTGAAAGCTTTTCCGACTCTCCATGTCAACTTAGAGATGAAGGACATAGCCGAAAGTACTCTGAAGAAAAAGGGACAAAAGAAAAATTTTAAGGATGAATCTATCTAAATACCGTCCATGTATATACTGTTGTAACAAAGAACGGAAAAAGCAAAAAGCAGAAAAAACTAATGCATCGGTGATCTTGGGGTTCCATATCTTCAAGAAAATATTTCATCATGTGCATTCACATATGGCAAGTATAACTCTTCTTTTTTTAGCTTAAATACTCGAAGATGAAAGAGGTCTTCCAATTCTTGATTATTCACGAAAGACTTTGACTTGTTAGTGCGAATGTATGAACAGTGTTGATAACGTACAAGTGATATTTCAACACAATTGCGTGTAGTTTTCACTTATGTAGAGATCCCATTGGCAACATTCAAATTTATCGTGCATGGTTTGTCCATAAACGACTACCCAAACCAATTAAAAGTATTCAAACATATGAACAAAAAATAGGTTTTTTGATACTAACATATACAACCTAAAAATTATTTTCATTGTCAATGACCTTCATATTTTCATTAACAAGAGTATGCAGTCAATGACCTTCATATATTTATTAACAAAAGTAATGCATTGCCTCTTATAAGATCATATTAAACTTACATATATCTTTAAGCACAAATCGGTGTCAAATAAGGAGAAAAAGAACCTGTTATTAATTATGGAATATTGATTATTGGATATTATTATTGACATACTAATGTGCTTTGTGTTTTGAGATAGCAGTTGAAAGCTCATGAGGGCATGGATGGGTGTGAACTTATTCGGATGTATCTGGACAAAAATGAGAGAAATTAGAGAATCCACATATTCTATAAATTAAGACCCACATAGAGGGTTTTTTTTATAGAAATTCATAAAAACTTGTATTGAGATAAGGATCTTTGTGAGACATCACTTTTCTAAATAAAAGATAAGGCTCAGCGTAAAAGTGAGCAATGTCTTACTTTCACATCTTCCTTTCACAGTTTCACTCTCATTGAATCTCTTGCTAGACATAATAGACAACTACAAATACACACAACTACAAATACACACACTATGGAGAGTCGTCCAATAGAGTGTGTGCGAGGAAATTGCACCCAACACTGTGTATTATCTCGTCTAACATGCATCTATATTTCTGTGTGTTTTCTGATTTTTTACTCTCTATGTATTCATGTGCATAAGATCCTACAATTGTGGTATCACAAACTACATGCATCACTATAGAGGTGTTGTAGTGTTTGATCTGGATCGGTATCTGATTCCATTTCTTATTTCCACTTCTAGTTCTAATTTTGGTTTTTGTATTCATTTCGTTTCGATTTCTAGTTCTTGTTGATGTTTCAAATTTTGTTTCAGTTTTCGATTCTTTTTTTGTTTAAATTTGAGGTTTTTATTTCAGTTCTAGTTGCGAAACTTGAACCTAGCACTTTATACAATGTTTATCTCCCTTACTTTTACAATTACCAAGAACCACCCTACCCTTTTCCATTTCAAGAAAACAATTCTTTAAATTCTTCTCACATCTTTAGCAAGGGGGTCTCTTCTTCTACATACTCATGGATCATAGGCATACAATGTAGGCTTTTGGTAAATCACCTTTACTTGGAGTGCTACTTTCGTAAAAATTTGAGCTTTTCTGATAAAAACTCCAAGGCACCCAAAATGAGCTCCAAAAATGAGGTTTCATCCTCCAGCCGTAGACCCACATTAGTCACTACCAACGAGTGGGAAGCCCCCACCATGAAATGAGAGCCCAAGTAAAATAATTCAAAACACCTTAAAAAATATACCCCAAAGTATCTAAGGTAAAGAAAAAAATACACTAATCCAAAAAACAAGCGCTTTACATAACCAAGCATAGAAAATAGCCATATTGGCTTGTTTTGCAAAACTTCTTTTGTCATTGCATAATGCTAATATTTGCATATTTTGTTTTCAGCTCTTTCGCTAAGGTAACATTTTCATTTATCACACACATATGACATTTATGTATTGGATCTAGAAGTATATCATAATCTTAGTTGCCTTCTTTTGTTAGTATGGTATATGTAGCAAGAACATCAAGCGTACGTTGTAAGTTAGTCGCGTATTTTGGTACTTTAATCAGTTCACTAAAAGAGGTTTGATGCTAATAGTTACCATCTACAAAGAAGAATTTACTAAATCTCTCAAGAAATTCGAGTTTTGACCATACGTAGGCTAATTTTACTCCCTCATTTTCTTTGTCATGTAAGCATATCAGTTTCCACAAACTAACTTTGGCATTCTCTCATTTTTCATTGTTAGTTGATCTCTTGATTTTTTTTGACATCTTAGCTAGTCCCATTTACAAGTGCCAATTGTGATTTTTCATTTCTATTGTTAGAAGTATCCTACTTTGTTACTTCTCACTATGACATCAAAACGTCTTGGTATGTCTCGAGGATCATAGTAAAGAACAAGTTTCTCCATTAAGAGTTATAAGTTGCAAGTTGCAAGTTAATAAGCACTATAATATTTCCAATTTTATTGGCATCATCTTCTGTTAATGGAAGAAAAGAAATTATTGATGTCTTGATTCAAAGACGATATTGGAAGTTGACTGGTGGTCTTACAAGGAAACTTGCTGATATGAATGATGATGCGTATGATGATCTTCATCATATGATCATGTAGTAAAATTTTCTTACACCTTGTAAATAGTGTCTATATCAACTTGTTACACCATTAAATAGCAGCGTGCGTTTGGAAGAAGTTTTTTAGAACTTGCGACAAACATAATTCTTCCAAGAAGCTGTATTTGATGAGGAATCTTTATGACCTGCACGTGCAAGACACGAATAGTATTGGTGCTCATTTCCATGTGTTTGAGGAACGCTTTTTTTAACTAGATGCTCAAACGATTGACATGGGTTATGAAAGGAAAACAAATCTCTTGTTATTCAGTCACCTTAATCGTAGGATACATTTTGCATAGACATTATTAACAATGTCTCTTCTGGGAACGTTCTATAAAGTGACATTTGAGGCACAACTTTGAGTGAAGAGATATGCAAGGAGTATATATATATCTGCCACACATGGTCGATATGCGTACACTATCTCTGATTTGAACGAAGGGGAAAATCAAAATTCGAAGAGCAGGAAAAATGGTAATCATTGAAAACTTTAAAGAACATCAGCACAGATGAAGATTAAATGTCATCACTAACATAAGAAAGGGCACACGAGGATTTCTATAATTTAAAGAATGCCAAAAGTAAATGGAAGCATGTTGATGCGAATTCCAAAAAATTACCTCTACCATAAAATTCATCTGTGAAGATAGATGAGATAAATAGTATTCTTTATGTTGTTGATCTGTTGACACTTACCGCTATTTTTCCTATTGAGGCTCTTATAGATTAATTCTTTTCTCACACATGGCTTGTAAATTTTGGTGCTTCGTTTTCATGGTAGAGTAAGGCTTCGGGGTTCTTATTGGTGTGATTCCGTTCGAATTATGCATGTGTTTGTGAAATATGCTGATAGTTCACAACTTACAATCCATAATGTAGATAATGCTCCTCAACTTTCTGTGAGTTGGTCAGCTTGATGATCTTGGCTACAGAGTGACTTTCTACTCCAAATACGTTTTCATTTGGAATGAAACATGGTTCTAGTAAAGTGGTATCTTTACTTATTGTTTGTATCTTGGGAAGAACACTCGCTAACTATTAGTGAAAAATCTATGCCTTCTATATATAATAGCCACATATCGCATAGCAGAATGGAACTCTTTATCATTCAAGCTACTTACCTTCTTATCTTTCTAAAACCTTTTATTTTTTAGCACTTCCAATATGGAAAGAAAACCAAGAATGTGCATAGAACAGAAATTCACTGTTAAATTCAAACATTATATCTTGTTCACAGTGATGTGTGTGGTCCTATGCCAACTAGCTCAGTAGATGAAATTCTTTATTTATTCACTTTCACAGATGATGCTTTTAGAGATGACTAGGTGTGTCCTATCAAGTCTAAGGATGAATAATTTTATAAATTAAAAAAACGACTTGCTTTAGTAGAGACTAAAAGGTATTTAAACTTAAGACTTTATGTTCTCGTTATGGATGCAAGTATACGTCACATGAATTCAAACTTTTTGTGAGTGTAAATGAATGTGGAGAGAACTAAGTTTTATTTGTAACCCAATATATAATAAAATAGCTAAGGGGATGAATAGAACTATTCAACAAAGATTGGTTCCTATGTGGCCTCATGCAAATGGTTTAGAATATTCTTGGGTTATGTCATGGACAAAAAGTAAACCATCCCAAATCTTAATTTCCATGTGAATTTCTATATTCCATAATTGGTTCAAAAAGTTTTGATAGTAATTCTTCCATTGCATCTAGAACATGCAAAAACCTAAGATTGAATGTCTACTTGCTTGATTTTTATATCTAAAGGTCATGTTTTAAGTTGATGACATCATCGATGGTATCACAAATTTGTAACTACCCTTGAAAACCTATATAAGTAGGGGCTAGCCACATACATTCCCACGCTTGCCAATACCACTCTTGGGAGCTCAAGGAGTCATGATCACCAAATGAGTGAAGCTTCTTTGTAGCCCAATGTGACATTATATTTATGGTAGAATCTTTAAAGAGCACACTAAAATGATTGAGCATGCCTGCAAGGGAAAAAGAGGTGGAGGAGGTCTTCCATAGTGCCACAAAAGATACATACACCATCATTAATATTTTACTTCTTCGGTTCGTAGCCACCCCAAACAAGATTATGGACAATAAGCCATAGGACAAAGGAGTGTTTGATATTGATGGGGAGATGCCAGACACAGAGGAATCTGTAGGTCCATTCCTCAGTTTTCCAATTAACTTTTCATTTGTTCTTAAGCTTTTACAGAATTCGGTTGATTGATCCTCTTTTCTTCTTGAAACATGTCATTATATCTTGAGTAACATCTTTCAACTTGATGGGTCTCTGTCTGGTATAGAGAGCAGCTCTATCAACCAAGATCATTTTATGCTTCAACAAGACCTGCAGACAACTAGAGGAGAAATGAGTATCCAGAATTTGGGAGTCAGACATGCTCTCAACACTAATACTGAGATCATTGGAGGAGGTAAAACCCTTGTTGCAACATTTATGTTCCGTAATTCCAACGAGTCCATTGTTCCACAATGATAACCATCCTGCCCAGATACTTAAAAGGTTGTTCATGAAAATGTAAAGTTGTTCTATAAATGATCTTGATGAACAACCATTAAAAGGATCTTCATGTGTGTCACATACACCTAATAAGTTTTTTCTGGACTTTACTTTCTCATATTCATAGATTAAGATGAACATAAGAATCTTACTTAAGAATCTTACCTAGATTCTAGTATGCATAAGAATCTTACATAAAAGGTTGTTCATAAAAGTGTAAAAATGTTCTATTAGTGATCTTGATGAACAACCATTAAAAGGATCTTCATGTGGCTCATATCTACTTAAAGAATTTGTTCTTCGATTGTATTTTCTCATGTTCATAGATTCTGATGAGCCTTCCTGTTATAAAGAATCTATAAAGATAGATGACCCTGCCGAGTGGAAGTGTGACATAAAGAGTGAAGTTGTTTCTTTAAGAATGGTACTTGGGAATAGGTACAATTTCCGAAGGGGGTGAAATCTATACCATGCATAGATGACCCTACCAAGTGGAAGTGTGGCATAAAGATTGAAGTTGTTTCTATAAGAATGGTACTTGGGAATAGGTACAATTTCTGAAGGGGGTGAAATATATACCATGCAGTCATATACATAAGTTGAAATTCGTAGGGGATGAAATCTAGGAAGGAATATTTAAATGGACACACTCACATGCTGTGAGACGAATGTATGCATTTTGCGGGTCCTTAATTGGACAACTTACGTGCCTTGTGAGGTTTTATTACCCTACTAAAAACCATTAATTTTAAACAAAAACTGAGGGACGAGCTAAGGTTTTTAACTAGGGTATTCTCATGCTTGGAGATATTCTAGTGATATAGATTGAAGGCCAAAGGGAAGACAGTCCAAAGACCTCATGTATCCATCTCGGGGATGAATGTATGTATTTGAGGCCTCTCATTAGATAATATTTGCTTACATTACCTGTTGTTATTGATGCTTTTACCCAAAGTGTGGGTTTTGGAGTTGATTCACTATAGTTGATTTGGCTCATATACACTTTGGACAAAGGAGACTATACCAAAATGTTTTATGAGAGGTATAAATTGAGCATATAAGTGCATAGAGACATAGAGAGTGCTTAGAATAAGAGGAAAATCATTGAGATTACTTGTGAACATTCAATTTTTTGTGCATATACCTAGAAATAGAGCTGAAATGCTGTCGAATTTTTTCTAGGCCTTGCCATAAGATTGCCATTGCATAGAGAAGTGCTTAAATTGCAAGAATAGGTAATAACATTGCGAAAATAGTTGGTGATAAGCTGAACAAAGACAATTATCACATTAGGGGAAAAAGTGAACCCTGAATGGGCCTTGTAAGGATCCCTAATTTTTAGGGATTAAAATTAATTTTTTTGTGATTAAGGAGACATTCTAAACCACTAGTGGTATTCTAGAGTAAATTAATATTTTTTCAAATGCAATAGAGCATGGCCTTTGGATGCTCCAAGATCTACGGCTAGCATTCATGGGCGTGGAAGTAAAAAATTCAATGATTACAATAGGGACCCATACTGCGCGCACGCTCTGCAAAGTTTTTGACCGTTAGATCTAAGAAAATCCAAGGGTAAGGCGCATTTGGGGCTGATCCATCTTGGGGTGCAACAAGAACCATTGGATCAAGCTGAAATCGGAGGGAGAAGAAGGCATCTTATGAGTGGAAATGCGCCATCAATTGGCAGCCGTCCGATCGCGCTACTATCCAAGGGATGACATCAAAAGGCGCACTTTTTTTGTCCTTTCAATGTGAGCCATTGGATGAGAGACTTAATCCAAGGGTCCAGATGTATTAGCGCCTTTTTCTAACGGATATGCATAGAAACCACACGATCTAAACTTGATCTAAGGGCCCAAAATGCATCCCGCCTTGACTTTTGCAAAAGTGTATAAACCATTGGATCTTTTGGATCATCCAAGGGCTCCTATGAGATTTCAAGCTCTCCCAAACCACCCACGTCCAAAAAACCACGAGTTCATGCTTGTTTCATTGCTTTTATCTTGGGAAAAACCATGGAAGCCTATGCCTAGTCTACTACTAGACTGTGGCCACTGCCCTTCTCTCATTGGTGGATCCTTAATCATCCCTTAATCTAAAAGGCCCAAAGAGGGCTCATTTTTTCCCCTAATGACATATGGTTGTATAGGATGGAGAATTTCTTGATGGGAAAAGGATTATGGGGATTGGTGAATGGACAGGAGGAGTGCCTTGAGTTGGGAGAGAACCCGAATGCAGAATAGCAAAATCAATATAAAACATGGATAGAAAATACTAGAAAGGTTCTCCATTGGATTTCGATATGTATATCAGAGAGCCTCATTCCACATATTATGAAGGCTAACACACCGAAAGAAGCTTGGGACATAATCCATAAAATATATGGTACGTCAACGAAAGCTAGAAAAATTCACTTAAAGCAAAAGTTGTATAGTGTATGGTGAGGAAATAGATCCATAACGGATTATGTGGCTGAAATTGGGAAGATCATTGATGATTTAGCTTCCATAAATTGCAAAGTCGAGAATGATCATATGGTATCAATTATGCTAAATGGTCTAGGACTGCATTACAAGAGCTTAGATACTTCTATCTCAGTGAGAGGCACTATGCCAGATTCTGACGAGCTAGTAGCTCTTTGCATGATAGAAGAAGTAAAACTTGGTTTGAATGCATCATCAACATATGAAGTTTCCAAGAAGAGAAATGCAGAGAAGGAGAACTCTAGAGCTAATCCATAGTGATATGGTTTGTGGCTCACTATATTTTTTGATATTCATTAACGATTATAGCCGATAAACATGGATTTATTTCCTGAAGCATAAGAGTGAAGTTTTTGAGTGCTTTGTGAGATTCAAAAATATGGTTGAAAAAGAGTTGGGAATGTATATAAAAAGCCTATGATTAGATTCAGGGGGAGAATATATCTCAAGAGAATTTGATCAACACCTTAGTGATCATGGAATCACAAAGCAATTGTCTTGTAGATACACACCAGAGCAAAATGGTGTTGCAGAATGCAAGAATCGTGTGATTAAGAAAGTTTCTAGAGCCATGTTGAATGAAAAGAACATGCGAGATATGTTTTGGGCAGAAGCTTTTCATACAGTTGTGCATGTTATAAATAGAGCTCCAACAAGCATGGTTCATGATCTCAGTCCCTATGAGAGGGTATGGAAGCATAAGCCAAATCTGAGCTATTTATGAGTGTTTGGAAGTATTTATTATTCACACGTGCCTAGTCAGTTGAGACACAAGTATGAGGCAAAATCAAAACAGTGCATATCTGTTGGATACTCAGAAGAGAAGAAATGATATAGATGTTATAATCCTATTACAAAAGAATGTATAGTGAGTAGAGATGCTGTGATACACAATGATATGGATGATTCTATGCATAATGTTCATGATGAGCTAGGAACAAGTTATAGACATTTTGATCATGAAAAAAGCTAAGACTATGGTTCATATGAGTTTTCTACACCTGAAATGTCATGGAGTGAAAATGGAAAGGACTATGCAAGAAGAAAGGAGAAAGGGAAAGATACATACATGTCTGATTTAGATATTGCTGATGAGATAGTTATGCTTGGCATGTTGAAAAATATGAAGAAGAAATATTCCTCCACACGCAAGGAAAGAGACACGTTCAAGATCAGATGAAGAAACACCTTTGAGACAATCTATAAGAGTACGACATCCTATGGATAGAATGAATTTACACAATAAGTCTATGAAGCTTCACTATGCATACATGAGAGAGAGAATCAAGCATGAGGAACCAAAGAATTTTCATGATGCATCACAAAGCAAAAATTGGTGCAAAGCAATGGATGAGGAAGTGAATGCATTGAAGTAGTACGATACATGGGATTTAGTGGAATTTCCGGCGATTAAGAAAGCTATTGGATGTAAGTGGGTATACAAATTGAAGTGCAAAAGTGAAGGTTCATTGGAAAGATTTAAAGCACATCTATTTGCAAAAGGATATGCACATGTATGGATTGAATTATGATGAAACGTTTAGGCCTATGGTGAAAATGACAACGATGAGAAGCGTGATTGCATGGGCTGCTATCAACAATTGGAAATTGTATCAAATGGATGTTAAAAATGCATTTTTGAATGGAAAATTGCATGAAGAATTCTATATGGAGCAACCAAAAGTTTATGCGCATCCAAAGTATATTGACTATATATGCAGGTTAAAGAGAGCGCTTTATGGTTTGAAACAAGCACCAGGAGCATGGTGTGAATGATTCACTAAGAAGTTGTTGGATCTGATATTTATGCAATGAAAGGCTGATTATTCACTATTTGTATGGAATCAAGGAAGAGAAACGATTCTATTAGTGATTTATGTCGATGATTTGATCATTATAGGCAATGATGAGAAGAGGAATGCTGATTTGAAAAATCAAATAAAATCTGAATTTTTGATGTCGGATTTGTGAGAGCTAAAGTACTTCTTGGGGATTGAAGTAACTTCAATGAAACAAGAAATTTGGATGATACAACGCAATTATATGGTGGAAATGCTTAAGAGATTTGGTATGAGTGCTTGCAAACCTGTTCATACACCACTTGATGCTAATGTTAAGCTTATGGATGATGAAAAGTACTTGCATGATGCCAATATGTATAGAAAGATGGTTGATTTATGTAATAAAGACAAGACCAGATTTGAGTTTTTCAATTGGTTTGGTGAGTCAATTTATGCATAAACCATGTAGAGTGCGCTTGGATGCAGTGAGACGCATATTTCGATATGTGAAAGGACCATGTAATTTTGGCATATTTTATGAGAGAAAAGTTCAGCCATGTATATATGCATACACGTATGCAGATTGGGCATGAAATGTCATGGATCGAAGGTCAATGAGTGGATCTTCAATTTTGTTTGGCAGTGCAATCATTTCTTGGAGTAGCAAGAAGCAAGAAATTGTCACTTTGTCAAGTACCGAAGCTGAATATAGAGCCATTACACAAGCCGTTTGTGAAGCTTCATGGATTAAGTACCTACCTGAAGACATGGGAGTCTACATCGATGGAAAGGTGGTCATCTATTCTGACAATGTGAGTAGAATTATGCTATCAAAGAATCCAGTTTATCATGTGCAATCGAAGCTCATCGAGGTTCATTATCACTTTGTTCATTAGAAGGTGATTGAACGAGAAGTGGAGTTGATTCACATCAGCACTGGAGAACAAGTGGCTGATATCTTCACCAAAGCTCTTCCCAAAGAAAAGTTTATCTACTTCAGGGAAGCTTTAGGAGTTAGAAAGCTTTAGTTTGTATTTACATTTCATTTCGTGTTCTTTCATCTTGTATGGAGATATGTATTTCTTTCATTTTGTATTCAAGCTCATTCTGAACTTGAGGGGAGATTTAATGACGTGCAAGATTGTAAAAAAACAAAAAACAAGTTAATATGAATGTTATCCACCGCCGTGAACGAGGGGCTATTATCCGAGAAATATGCTATCATCGTCCTCGCGTATAAACCTTGCACCATAGCTGCGCACACCTTATAATACATTATCGGCGAATAGCCATACAGTGCTATGATATGATATGTTTAGAGAGGTAAGTATTGTTATTCCTTAATAATTGTTATATATGCGACGAATTATTGCACGACGTCCATTGGTGACCAGTTTCTGAACTAACATGTATTGCGCAAACGTGAGTTAAACACAGTCATAAGGTTTGAATATCCTCTGTTTGCTTGTTCATTTGTATGTATATTATGACTTGAATATCCTCTGTTTGCTTGTTCATTTGTATGTATGCATGTATGCACGTATGCATGAATGTCTATATGCACGTGTGTATATGTATCTATGTGTTCATTTATATATCCATTTTTTTTGTAATTGTATGTGCTCATTTATATATTGAAGGCTTCATTTATATATCCATTTTTTATGTAATTGTATGTGCTCATTTATATATCCATGTAGGCTTTTTAGTTTTATTTTTAACTCTACCGGATATTGCAACGCCGAACGGAGCTGGATCCTTCATGAAGTACCTGCCTATTATTTGTTTTTACCTTTTTCCTCTTTAATTTAAGCCTTCTATTGGAAAACAAAACAGTAAGAATCATAATGCCTCAAAATTAAAAGACGCACTACATACAAGCAATAACAGACAATGTGATAGACAAGAACAAGCAATAACAGACAATGCCTCATAGCAAAAGATGGTCAGTAATGTTGGTAAGGCAGGTTGATGGCATCGAATGCTTGGAACTTTAATTCCATTGAATTCCACAACATGCTCTAAGCAAAAACGTTGACTAAAGTTCCATTCAATTTCTACATTTCGGGCTGGATTTTGTCCTCAAGTAGACCAAGATTCTCCATAAAACAATTGGGAACCATATGATCTGCATTTATTCATGTGCGACGTGAAATTTACAGTACAATGTCTATTTGGGCCAATCGAAGGAACGATTGTATACGACCGGTTCAAAGGAAAACGGCACACGGAAGATCGAAGTTGATAATTTGTACGAAGGTACGTTTTTAAATCGTGGCCCAGGTATCCGACGTTTTTTATTGTACAAGTAAAGGGCCAAAGTGCCAAGGGACCCATTTATAGCACAAAGGAGCCGCATGTCGGAGTGGCAACAAAATTGCATTTACATCCCCGAGGGAGGTAGAAGGATCAACGAATCCAAAGAAGTTACCATTAGAAATAGTTATATAGAAGGTTACAAACTGTTTTATCCCCCTCATAGGAAGCCCATTTCCTATGGATTTTGTTTTTCTCCAACACAAAAACGTTATGGTGTCTAAATGGCGGAGACATTTTACTCTTACGAAATCTTCTTAAAAGGCTAAGTTTTTTGTTGATCTACAATTCTTTTGGAGGGATATTCAAAGTGGTAGTGCATCTTTCTTTCCAAATCTTCCAAAGAGCTCTATCTTTAATCATGTTCCCAGTGTCGTCGAACAATTGATTGCTTCTCCATCTAAGGCTTGTTTCCAAATTGCTTCCATTATGCCAATTTTTCCTTCCAACAAAAGGGGATCCTCCTCGACAAGGAGGTGGGATTTCGAATTATCCCAAGCATTCATTCTATTTCTTATTATGCACTAATCTTCCTAGTCCACTCTCTAAATCTCATCTTATGTCCTCAACTCTGATCCTTCCATACATGCTTACACAAGTGAAACCCTATTAGGTAACTGTTTCACTCTTTGGAGATTAGCAAAATCGACAGCCTTGATATCGTTGATCGGGAACTAGATAAAGTCATTTTGTCAAATGCCAGCTGCCTATTCGCACTCTTCGCTGATCTTGATGTAAGATTTCATTTTCTTCCAGCTTTTCCATAAGAAACACACCAACAAATCTGAGCCTTTCGAAGAATTCGGGAAGGGGAGAACAATATTCGATGTATCCTTTTTAGTTCTACTATTCAGTTTCTTGGATATCGAAACTCCGAACACAATGGGATCCCTCATGAACTAGACGAAAGGCTTGTGAGGTATACTTGCATCTCGATAAATATTTCCTTTACCTTTCAATATTTATTTAAGCCTTTTATTGAGAAACAAAAAAATAAAAATAATAATGCCTTAAACTAGAAGACGTTTTACATATGAGGACTAATAAACAATGTGATAGTTTATACTATGCATTCATTGAAAACATGGAGAATAATATTAGCAAGAGAGGTCGATGGCATCCATTAATTTCATGTTCACTTCCATTGAAAAGGATGAAAATAATTATTCGAGATGGAGTGGTTTCTATGTGGCATCATGCAAATATTTTACAAGAATCTTGTGTTAAATCACTTTTGACTCCAGGCCATTTTGTTAAGCCTCGGCGTAGCATTAGCAAGGGCCTGAAAGTAATGCAAGAGTTATAGATAGGGTATCCACATCATGATGATCACCTTGGAGTGTTTATTTGAAGAATATATCCATGTTGCAAATAGCTTGAAACAAAATTTCGATTACAAATTTAGGAAGTCCATGTTCTTTACATAGGGTAGAGTGTTACACTGAAGAAATGACGTGCACTAAATGGTTCCAATGAACGTCTTATGTCGTAAGGCATATTACCTGCAAAAAGTCCGTAGAATTATAAATATATAAACATCTCTAAAAGATAATGCTTGGTGCTATAGAAATAGCCCTTGCAGCTATCTTTTGCCTCCGATCAACTTATGACCAAAACTCTACAAGCCTACACCTATCTATAGAAGGTCTTGGGAATGGCACATAGCTTCCTAGGAGCAATCAATAGAATGACCAAATGAATTATAAACGCAATGAAATTTGACTCATTTGAAAGTATATCTAAGCATCTATTGGTATACAAAGTTTCACTTCAAGTTCATAAAATATCTGAGAGAAAACTAACAAATAGTGTGTGCAACACTTACACACTTTTCATGACCAAGAGACTAGACGAGAGAATAAATTACATCCATAGACTCTCCAAATGAGGTCCAAATCCCTCCAAAGTTGGTGAGCAACAGGATGTACTAGCTACCAAGTATGTCCAAATAAATTCATCCTAATTTGACATTCCAACTAAGCTAAGTGGCATAATCGCCAGGCCTCTTAGCACTTCTTTGGTAAGTGCTCACTAGAGACACCAAAGAACTAAAATAGATATTATAGCCTCTAAGATGGATCCATATCACATGAAATATATACATAATTATGGTGACACGAGGTCCTAGTACATATGAAAATTTCATATCATTTGCATAATGTGATGAAGAGAAATGCCCAAATCTCGGCACATGTGTAGCGAGAAATGGAAAGGCAAGGCTCAAGAAACCAAGGTTGAGAGTAGGGCATGTCTATAGGCAAGTGACCAAGAAGCGGAAAGGCAAGGCTCAAGAGACCAAGGTTGAGAAAAAGAAAGTTCAAAAGACTATGAAAGTGTGTGGATATCAATTCAAGAGGAGATCTAGGATTCATCATTAAGGACAATGATTTCTAGAAGGGGAAGAGAGGGTTAGAATCAACACATGATAGGTAGGAGATGGTTGAACCCGAACCTAAGAGAAACCATGGATTTTGGGGCAACTTGTTAGCCCATTGTACTCCTAGCTTGTAAGTCATGAGTTCAATACCCACATAGAGATGGAATTTATGGGATCCTAAAACATATTTACTAAAACAAAGAAGTAATGTCATTTTCAACGAAATAAAGATGCAAAAAAAATCCATTAGAGTGTTTGAAGTGGGAAGAGTCATATTTGAGGAAGATCTTAGTCATCGTTATTGTATGCATAAGAATCTTACATAAAATGTTGTTCGGGAAATTGTAACGATAGTCTATTAGTGATATTGATGAAGAACCGTTAAGATAATCTTCAGGTGTGTCATATCCACTAATAAATTTGTTCATGGATTGTATTTTCTAATGTTCGTAGATTCTAATGAGCCTTCTTTTTATAAAGAATCTATAAAAATAGATTATTGTGTCTAGTGGGAGTGTGGCATGAAGAACAAACTCGTTTCTATGTATAAGAATAGTGCTTCGGAATATGTAGAAGTTTTGAAGGAGGTGAAATATTTACCATGTAGTTGTATACATAATCTTAAGTTCATAATAGATAGTCTTTCTGCAAAGTAGAAAGCATGCTTGTTTGCAAAAGTATTCTAGCAAAAGAATGGAATTCGTTTTGAGAAAATCCTTGGTCCAAAGTAGAAAGCATGCTTTTTTGCAAAAAATATTATAGCAAAAGAATGGAGTTCATTTTGAGGAATTCTTTTATTAGTATTCAAGATGACTTAATTATCTATATTGATTGGATTAGGTGAAAAAGAGGATGTAGACCTCCTCCAAATGGATGTGAAACCGAAATGCTTGCATGCTGATCGTAATTAGGATATCTATATGGAACACTTAGATGTTTATGTAGTACTTTATTTTGTGAGCTTAAGAAGACCTTATGTGGACTTAAACATCCACCTAGATATTTGTAATAAAAGTTTGATACATTTACAATGTCATAAGGCTATTTTAAAAGAAATGAGGATCATTGTCTTTACACTAGATGATGTTCAGGTGGTAGTGTGATATTCTTCATACTTAATGTTGATGATATGTTGATTTCACACAAGTCCTCAAAAGACTCATCTCCCTTGAAGAAGTTAAGTCAAATTTTTGACATGAAATATTTTGAAGATGTGGAACAAATTCATGGCATATAAATCACGTTGCTAGGAGTAACAGATGCATACATTTGTCTGAAAGTGATTGTATAACCAAACAACTTCACAGGTTCAATATCCATGGTGGAAAGGCATTGAGCACACCATTGCTCACATATGTGAAGCTAACTGTTGATGATTGCGTTGAACAAAAGGTGTGGCTCTCACATAGAATACACTGATTGAGAATAAGATTCTTCTTAGTATCTCTTGTGAAAACAATTTTCACATGTCATCGCATCTTTGCTCTAAATTGAAGGAGATTGTAAGACTCCTTAATTTTTTGGCTAAATAAAATCCAATCTTTTATTATATTCTTGATGCATACCCCATATGTCTGCTCATTGACTCCTAATCCACTATTATTGTATGAGAAATAGTACTTCATATGCCTAATTGTGAAGATTTTGAAGAAATGAATTTTGTGTTATATAACAATAGAAACGTTTTGTACATAAATAGAATAAAGATTTTATTTACTAATAACTTATCTAGGAATCTTGAGGAAACAATATGACACTATGTTGACAATGGGGTTTGAAAATGGCATAATAAAAGGAATAAGTTTCTCATACTTTGAAGATGAGAGTTTGGAGATTAAGCAAGTTTTATACAGACCTTGTATTATTGAAGAGCTTATGTAGGTTTCATACAGACCTTCAGAATGCATCATGTAGGAAGAGCTTGTGAAGCTTTCTTCACCTCACAACGGAACACACTATCGGCACTTAGGAATAAAAGTTATGATATGATATGTTTAGAGTGGTAAGTATTGTAATTTCTTAATATTTCTTATATTGCACGACGAGTACTTGAATTATTATAGTTTTTTCCTCAAACTAGTACATCTAAATCTACGATATCTTGCTTCCATTGGTGACACGTTTCTAGACTAACATGTATTGCGCAAAAGTGAGTTGGTTTGTTGACTTGTATGTATGTGCATAAGCATAAATGTATGTCTGGACGGTCTGTGTATAGGTATGTATGTGTTCATTTATATAACCATTTTTATGTGTTTGCTGACTACTAATGGAGGTAATTGTATGTGCTCATTTATATATCCATGTAGACATTTTAGTTTTATTATTAACTTTACCGGATATTACAACGCCGAACGCAACTAGATCCTTCATGAAGTAGAGCAACGGCTTGTGAGCCTTTTTCTTATTTCCCTATACTTATCTTGTACCTTTTTCTATTTTAATTTAAGCCTTCTATTGGAAAACAAAAAAAAAAGAATAACAATGGCTCAAAATTAAAAGACGCACTACATACGCGCAATAACAGACAATGTGATAGTTTATAGTATTCATTGATTGCAAAGATGGACAATAATATTGGTAAGACAGTTTGATGCCATCGAATAGTTGGAGCTTTGATTCCATTGAATTCCACAATATGCTCTATGCAGCAACCTTGACTAAAGTTTCATTCAATTTCTACAATTTGAGCTGGATTTTGTCCTAACGTAGAAGAATTGGGAGCCATGCGATCTGCATTTATTCATGTTCAAACGAAAACCGAACACGGAAGATAGAAGTTGATGATCTATACGGAGGCACTTTTTCCAAAACGTGGTTCTTATTTTTCTTCAAGTTTGAATTTTTCTTATTTAAGTGCATTTGCAAGTGTTTCTATACAAAAAAAGATTTCCATATACGTCTTGTAGGACACATCGATGGTGCAGGTGCATTAAATTTACACAGTTTAAGAGCGAAACTGCCAGAGACAGAGAGATGGAGAGAGGGAGACAGACAGACAGACAGAGAGAGGGGAAAGAGAGAGAGATGATGCACACTCTTTTAGGTCTAAATACGCCATGTTGCAAATACTTCTATTCAGTGAACTATGGAGAAACATCCTCTTTACAATGCATATGGTTAGACGCAAACTCATATGGTTAGACGCAAATTCTTTACAACTCGAGGATGAAGGGCATAGCCGAAAGTCCTCTTAAAAAAAAACAACAAAACAACTTAAGGATGAATCTATCTGGATAACGTCCATGTATATACTGTTGTAACAAAGAACATAAAAAGGAAAAAAAGCAGAAAAAATAAGGAATCGGTGATCTTGGGACTTGTTCTGTTTCCCAGCATATATTTCTTTTTATTTTGATAGAACTTTTGTGAAGATGATATCATTTGTTCTTTAGAGCTGTTGAAATAAAAGTCTCTTTTTCTTTGAATGAATACCTACGGGATAGACTAATTAAAAACTCTAATACATAGACTACTAGCAGTCCTTGTTTATTATAAGTAGTATATCTCATATGCTACTACATTATCTACTAACATAATGCTCCGATAATTGTCATGGTAATTTTTCTCTTGTTTGATAACAAGTCCCATATCGTCAAGAAAATATTTCTTCATGTGCCTTGACATATGGCAAGTGTAACTCCTCTATGTTTAGCTTAAATACTGGACGATGCAAAAGGTCGTCCAATTCTTGATTATTCACGAAATACTTAAATTACTTCTTAGTGCGAATGCATGAACACTCTTAATATTGGACAAATGATATTTCAACACAACTGCGTGTAGTTTTCACTTATGTACAGATCCGATTGACCACATTCAATTTTATCTTCAATGGTTTATCCATATGATGACTAGCCGAACCAATTAGAAAATTTTAACATATAAACAAAAAATTATGTTTTTCGATACGAACATATACAACCTAAAACTTATTTTCATTATCAATGACCTTCATAATTTATCAACAAGAGTATGCATTCATATTTTTGTTAACAAGAGTATGCATTGCCTCCTTGGCAAAAGGATCGCTAATTGTAAGGAAGCCCCTTTTATTTAAGAGTCAACAAGTATTCCTTTTGATCAAGAACACACATGAGGGTGATGAGTGGGCGATTAACCTTTTTCTTGTAAAGCCATCTACACTCTGTAAAAGCTTCCCCCGTTCTATGGGATTCGAGGGATCCCGTGGGCACTAGTCCCCTTCTTTTGTATTTTTCCTTTATTTAATTCAAATCGAGGAGAGTAGGCTAAGGCCGAACTTCCTTTATTTAAAAAAAAAGAGTATGCATTGCCTCTTATAACATTATATTAAACTTACATATATCTTTAAGCACAAATCGGTAATTGTGTCCAACTATTGCATCCAATATTGTTGATATATTTAGGTAATGATGTGTGTGTGAACACTCTAGGACCAGCGGGGTAGTTTTTTCCCTCTTTAGGAGGTTTTTTCCCCCGGCTTGTATATACGCGTATTACCCTAATGGGATACTTATCTTTGTACATTCTCTAGTAATAAAGTTCAGTATTGTGTGTTGTGCTCCAAGCTTATTCTTCTTCCTTGTGTTACTCGTGTGCTTCCGCAAACATCTAACTCCAACAATTAGTATTAGAGCAGGTCATCGCTTCATCTAGGGCGTCCTCAACACCTCTCTGAGTAGAATTCATGTGGGCAGTTCTGCTCAACTTTTTGAGATACAGTCAATTTTTTTGCATCAAGGTATTTTGGTCATTGGCCATGGCTGAAAGTAGTGATGTATTTTGTATGTTGGCTGTTGAGGATAAGTTGGATGGTACCAATACCCGTTATTGTCTTACATGATGCGACATGTATTGGTTGCAAAAGGACTATGGAACATTGTGTAGGGTGTTGAAAAATGTCTATCATACGTGCAACTGTTACAACTACAGGTACTAAAGTTGATGCAGAAGGTGTCAAAGATGATTATATTCTGCATATTCCTATTTGTGTTGTGGTTTCAACCGCACCTACTGCAGAGCAAATTTGTTGGCATGGTAGAGATTCCCAAGCACATGCATTGATAGCTTTGTCTGTCAAACGTGCCATTATTCCTCACATTTGCTTTTGCAGAACACCTAGGGATGCTTGGGATACACTTACCACATTGTACCAAGCTAGGAATGAGGCTCGTGTTGCTTACCTCCGAGAATAGTTGGAGAGTGAGCACATGAATGGAGGTGATTCTACGGACAGGTTTCTAACAAAGATCAAAGACTTGAAGGAATAGTTGATTTTTGCCGATGAGGTTAGACCAGATAGCTCACTTGTGTAGACCGTTCTGAATGGGCTTCCTCATTTATATCAGAGTTTTGCTTCTACTCTTCGGTTCATGATGAAAGCCAATCCAAATGCCTTGTCTTTTGAGGAGTTAGTCTCTATCTTGATACAAGATGAGCCCAGACAAAACAGGTCCATTACGCATGTTGCAGATCAAGCTTTCCTGGTTAGTCAGAAGGGCAAAGGAAAATGGAGCTCTTCAATTAGTAAGCAAAAATTTGCTAATTTTGCACAATAGAAGAGGGAAGACAAAGATGAAAAGAAAGCAAAAATTGTTTTGCAAGTACAGTAAAGATCATATCATAAAGAACTATCCAAAACTAGCTGCTAAAGAAGAAAAAAAGAAAGAGGCTGGAATGGTTGTTGTAGAGACCTCTACACCAAAGACAAAGTCTGCTAATCTTGTGCACGAAGAAGAATGGGCGTTTACTATTGTTTGCAGTCTTGACCCATCTTCTCATGAGTAGTGCATATCTGTAGTAGACTCAGATGTTTGGTACTTTGACAGTGGGGCAACCAAACATATTACCTTGTAGCGGAGTTTCTTCTCTTCACTTCAAGCATGCCCCTATAGGGAATACTGTTACATATGCCAACAACTCCTCTTATCCTGTTATGGGGGTTGATAAGATCATTTTGACTACTCCTGATGGTAGTTCTTTCACTTTGTTAGATGCTTTGTTTGTGCCAAGGATCAAGAAAAATCTGCTATTAGTTTTTGCATTAGCCAAGATTACCTTGGTTGTAAAATTTCTTGATGATAGGTGTACAATTTATGATCTATCAAATGGCAATGTGATTATTGCTTCTCGTATTTTATGTCGTGTGTTGTATAAGCTCATAGACTATGAAAGATCTGTAAGTGATTCGACATGTGTAGTACATGATTCTTAGGCTCTATCAGATGCAAAGCTTTGGCATGCATGCATTGGTCATCTGAATTTTGCTAGTTTGTTACGCCTATAGAAATATGAAATGCTTTCCTCTTTCCCCAACCTTGAGGCACCTTGGAAACATGTTTGTGAAGGCTCTATTTTGGGCAAAATGCAGCATTCACCCTTTCAAAAAGATGGTTCAGTTCAGGCTACTCCAAAATTGCAACTTGTATATAGTGATGTCTGTGGTCCTATGTAGACACCTTTTTTTGGGAATTATCTTTACTTCGTGACCTTCATCGATGATTTTTCCAAGCATGCATGGGTATATCCATTGAAGGCAAAGTTTGAAGTGTTCATGTGCTTCAAATAGTTTTTGGTTTTGGCTTAAAATCTGTTAGCATGTAAAATGGACACCCTCCATTCTAATCTAGGGGGGAATATATGTCTTCTGATTTTCATGCATTTCTAGCTGAACGTGGAAAAAAGTACTAGTGTACAGTGCTATATACACCTCAAAAGAATGGAGTTGCTGAATGAAAGAACAGGTCAATCATGGAGATGGCGAGTTTTATGGTCAAAAGTCGAACTTAACCACATAGTTTCTAGCTTGAGGTTGTCATGTGTGCAACATATGTACTTTACAGGTGTCCCACCAAAGCGCTGTAGTCTATCACTCCAAATGAGACTTGGCATGACTGCAATCCATCTGTTGCTCATCTGCATGTTTTTGGTTGTTTGGCATATGCATTAGTGCTCAAACAACAAAAAAAAAGTAATTGGATGATAAAGTAGTAAAATGTATTTTTATTGGGTAGAGTTCTGAAGGTAAAGGCTATCGTCTATATCATCCACAGACTAAACACATTCTGGTTAGCTGTGATGTTGTTTTTGTGGAAGATGCTATTCAGCCATTACTTTCATGTACTAAGGAGACATCTATTAGCTCCAAAGACATGTATGATACTCTGTTGCCTCTTTTGTAAATAAAAGATAAGGCTCACCATAAAACTGAGCAACTTTTTACTTTCACATCTTCCTTTCAAAGTGCCACACCCATTGTAACCTGTTCTTGGAAACATTAGGCAACTTGAAATACACACTATGGAGACTTGTCCAACAATATGGAGGGAGGAGATTGCGCTCTCTATGTACACATGTGCATAAGATCCTACAATTGTGGTATCATAGACTACACACATCACTATAGAGGTGTTGTAACTTTTGATCCCTATCCCTATCTTATTCCATTTCCTATTTCCACTTCTAGTTCTGATTTTCGTTTTTTTTTTTCATTTCATTTTGGTTTCTAGTTCTTCTATATGTTTCATCTTTTGTTTTAGTTTTCGATTCATGTTTTCTTGTGTTTAGATTCGAGGTTTCTCTCTTAGCTCTAGTTCCTAAACTTGAACCTAGCATTTTATACAATATTTATCTCTCTTTCTTTTTGAGCTCCCAAGAAACACCCCTCCCTTCTCCATTTCAATACAATAATTCTTGAAATTCTTTTCACATCTTTAGGAAAGGGTCTCTTCATCTACATACTCATGGACCATAGGCATACAATGTATGATTTTGGTGAATCACCTCTACATGGAGTGCTACTTGAGAAAAAAATTGAGCTTTTTTTACACAAACTGCGAGGTGCCCAAAACAAGCTCTAATAACAAGGTTTCATCTTGCAATGGTAGACCCACATTACTCACCAACAATAACTAGGAGACCTTGGCCATGAAATGAGAGCCAAAGTAGAACAATCCAAAAAACCTTTAAAATTTATACCCCAAAGAATCTAATGCAAAAAAAAAAAGATTACACTAATTTAAAAAAAAGGACTTGACATAACGGAGCATGGAAAATAGACATATTGGCTGGTTTTGCAAATCTGCGTTGGACATTGCATAAAGCTAATTGCAGATTTTGTTTTGAGCTCTTTAGCTAAGGTACAATTCTCATTTATCACACATATTATTTGAAGACACACTATCAACATCTCTATGTGATCTTGTATGTATGCTAATATGCTATGACACAACCGTTACATTTTGCATACTCCTTTTATGTGTTGAAGGGGTTCCTAGTAAGGTTTTGTAACCAGGGCGAGCCAACTTGTTGATGTCTCCTAAGTGATGGATGTCGAAGAAATACCCTAGAAATTTCATATTACATTTATTAGTGGACCTAAAGGTATTTCATAATCTTAGTTGGCTTCTTTTGTTACTAGGGTATATGTAACAAGCACTTCGAGCATAACTTGTAAGTTTTTTTTTTTATATATATAAAGGAAGTTCAGCATCAGCCTACTCTCCTGGACTTGAATTAAATAAAGAAAAGTACAAGAGAAGGGGACTAGTGCCCACGGGACCCCCCAAATCCCACAAAGCAGGGGAAGCTTTTACAGAGCTTAGATGACATTACAAAGAAGGTTAATCACCCTCTCATCACCCTCATGTGGGGCCCACTTGGGTTTAAGCTTGTTATTGATCAAAAGGAGTACTTGATGATGCCTGAAGGGGGGGGGGGGGGGGGGGATTTCTTACATTTGACAATCCTTTTGCCAAGGAGGAACAATGATTTCTCAATTGACCACTCTTTGGGGGAGTCACCGAAGTTGAAAGCACATCTTTCCCGCCAGATTTTCCATAGGACCTCCCCTCTGATGGCGTTCTAGAGAGTCGCGGAGCAGCCGATCGCTTCTCCCAGTAGGGCTTCCTGCCAACTAAGACGTTTTTGAAGTCTAATTCTCTTTCCAATCATCTGCCAGAGTCTGTTGAAGTTGGGGCAAGTAAAGAAGATGTGTGAAACATCTTCGATAGACTGGTAGCAAACGTAACTTGTAAGTTAGTCACGTAGTTTGGTACTCTAATCAATTGATGGAAAGAGGTTTGATGCTCATAGTTACGATTTACAAAAGAAGAATCTACTAAATGTCTCAAGAAATTCGAGTTTCAATCATACGTAGGCTGATTTTACTCCCTCATTTCCTTTGTGGTGTAAGCATATCCGTTTCCACACACTTATTTTGACATTCTCTCATTGTTCATTGTTTGCGCATCTCTTGATTTTTTTTCACATGTTTGCTAGTCGCATTTGCTAGATCCAATAGTGCTTTTCTATTTCTATTTTGAGTAGTATCCTACTCTGTTACCTCTCACTATGACATCAAAATGTCTTGGATTTTCTCGAGGATCAGAGTAAAGAGCAAGTTTCTGCATTTAGAGTTATAAGTTTCAAGTCAATAAATACTATACTAATCCCAGTTTTATTGAAACCATCTTCTGTTTATGAAAGAAAAAACTGCTGATGTCTTGATTCAAAGACCATTATGGAAGTTGATTGATGGCCCTACAAGGAAACTTGCTGATATGAATGATAATGAGTATGATGATCTTGATCATATGATCATGTTTAAAATTTTCTTACACCTTGTAGATAGTGTCTATATAAACTTCTTACGCCTTATAGTCTATTAACAATTACACGATTAAATAGCAGCGCACGTTTGGAAGAAGCTTTTTATAACTTGAGAAAAATATAATTCTTCAGAAAAGGTGTATTTGATGAGGAACGGTTATGACTTGCACATGAAAGAAATTAATGGTATTCGTGCTCATTTCCATGTGTTTGATAAGGTGTATTTGATGAGGAACGGTTATGACTTGCACATGAAAGAAATTAATGGTATTCGTGCTCATTTCCATGTGTTTGATGCACTCTTTTTTTAACTACATGCTCAAACGATGGACATGGGTTGTGAAAGGAAAACAACTCTCTTGTTATTCACTCACCTTAATTGTAGGATACATTTTGCATAGACATTTTTGAGGCACATTTTTGAGTGAAGAGATTTGCAAGACGTATATGCATAGACATTTTGCATAGACATTTTTGAGGCACATTTTGCATAGGCATTTGAGGCACATTTTTGAGTGAAGAGATTTGCAAGACGTATATGCCTGCCACACATAGTGGATATGCATGCACTATCTATGATTTGAATGAAGGAGAAAATCAAAATGGTAAGAGCAAGAAAAATGGTAAACCTTGAGAAGAGGTGAAGATTAAATGCCATCACTAACATAAGAAAGGCCACATGAAAAAGGATTTCTACGATTTGAAGAATGCCAAAGGGAAATCGAAACATGTGGATGGGCATTCCAAATAGTTACCTCTACCATCAAATTCATTTGTGAAGATAGATGAGGTAAATAGTACTCTTTATGATGTTGATGTGTTAACACTTAGCGCTATTTCTCCTAGTGAGGCCCTTTCAGATGACCTCTTTTCACACACATGGCTTGTAACTTTTAGTGCTTCGTTTTCATGTGACACTACATAGAGATTGTTTCTCCATTTATGCAAAACATTACCTTGGTATATCAAGCCTTCGGGATTCTTATTGGTGTGTTCCCTTCGAATTATGCATGTGTTTGTGAAATATGCTGATGATTCACAATTTTAAATGCATAATGTAGACAGTGCTCCTCAAGTTTCACATATTTTTATGCCTTCTGAATTGATAAATAAAATAGAAGAAGATACAAGAATGTGTTCAGGATGATGAGCTTGATGAAGGATGCTTAGTTTCTTTACATCAGGTAAATAAAGATGAGACAATAGAGCAATGTGTTGAATTTATTGAGGAGACATAATGTGTATGGAATGAGGATCGAAGTCTTTCATATGATGAATTTTTAATAAATGAGATTTATAACAAGAGTTTGGAAAAAAGAGGTAAGTGGAGTTGTGCAGGATCATCAAAGTGCAAAATATGGGAGAGTGGTCATTAGCACTTTGTTTTCTCCTTTCAGGATATAGTACCCCTTCTCTTTTTCCTTTCTCTCTTTGTGGCATGTAAGCAGTGGGCCCCAAGCACAGAGGTCAGAACTCACTGGCATTCTGAGCATGAAGTCCGGAGGAGATAGAAGAGAAAGAGATTGAGAGGAGAGCTCTCAGATGCTTTGGGCTGCAGTTTCACGGAATGTTCCATTCCATTTCGCGGACATATTTGTGTTCCGAGCAATTGTTGCTTTCACTTTTATTGCCACCTTAGTTGATTTGTTTTATCTCTCTTTCTTTCTTTGTTTCTCCCTCTCTCTCTCTCTTTCCTCTCTCTCCCTCTCGGTCCTTCACTCTCTATCTCTCTCTCCCTCCTCCACCTTCCCCCTCCGCGAACCCCCTCAAGCCACCTCCTCTCCTCACCTCCACCCTCCCCCTCCACATGCCCCCACAAGCCACCTCCTCCCCTCTCCTCCCCCCTCACATGCCCCCACGAACCCCCTCAAGCCGCCTCCTCTCCTCACCTCCACCCTCCCCCTCCACATACCCCCACAAGCCACCAAATTCCCCTCTCGTCCCCCGCGAACCCCCTTCCTCCCCTCTCCTCCCCTCTCCTCCGCCCTCCCCCACCTTCCCCCCGCATGCCCCCACGAACCCCTTCAAGCCGCCTCCTCCCCTCTCCTCCGCCCTCCCCCTCCACATGCCCCCGCGAACCCCCTCCTCCCCTCTCCTCCCCTCTCCTCCGCCCTCCCCCTCCACATGCCCCCGCGAACACCCTCCTCCCCTCTCCTCCCCTCTCCTCCGCCCTCCCCCACCTTCCCCCCACATACCCCCACGAACCCTTCCTCCCCTCTCCTCCCCTCTCCTCCGCCCGTCCCCTCCACATGCCCCCGCGAACCCCCTCCTCCCCTCTCCTCCCCTCTCCTCCGCCCTCCCCCTCCACATGCCCCGCGAACCCCCTCCTCTCCTCTCCTCCCCTCTCCTCCGCCCTCCCCCTCCACATGCCCCCGCCAACCCCCTCCTCCCCTCTCCTCCCCTCTCCTCCGCCCTCCCCCTCCACATGCGAACCCCCTCCTCCCCTCTCCTCCCCTCTCCTCCGCCCTCCCCCTCCACATGCCCCGCGAGCCCCCTCCTCCCTTCTCCTCCCCTCTCCTCCCCTCTCCTCCGCCCTTCCCCTCCACATGCCCCCGCGAACCCCCTCCTCCCCTCTCCTCCCCTCTCCACCGCCCTCCCCCTCCACATGCCCCGCGAACCCCCTCCTCCCCTCTCCTCCCCTCTCCTCCGCCCTCCCCCTCCACATGCCCCCGCGAACCCCCTCCTCCCCTCTCCTCCGCCCTTCCCCTCCACATGCCCCCGTGAACCCCCTCCTCCCCTCTCCTCCCCTCTCCTCCGCCCTCCCCCTCCACATGCCCCGCGAACCCCCTCCTCCCCTCTCCTCCCCTCTCCTCCGCCCTCCCCCTCCACATGCCCCCGCGAACCCCCTCCTCCCCTCTCCTCCCCTCTCCTCCGCCCTCCCCCTCCACATGCGAACCCCCTCCTCCCCTCTCCTCCCCTCTCCTCCGCCCTCCCCCTCCACATGCCCCGCGAACCCCCTCCTCCCCTCTCCTCCCCTCTCCTCCGCCCTCCCCCTCCACATGCGCTCGAGAACCCCCTCCTCCCCTCTCCTCCCCTCTCCTCCGCCCTCCCCCGCGAACCCCCTCCTCTCCTCTCCTCCCCTCTCCTCCCCTCTCCTCCACCCTCCCCCACCTTCCCCCCACATACTCCCACGAACCCCCTCCTCCCCTCTCCTCCCCTCTCCTCCCCTCTCCTCCGCCCTCCCCCTCCTCATGCCCCTGCGAACCCCCTCCTCCCCTCTCCTCCGCCCTCCCCCTCCACATGCCCCCACGAACCCCCTCCTCCCCTCTCCTCCCCTCTCCTCCGTCCTCCCCCTCTACATGCCCCCGCGAACCCCCTCCTCCCCTCTCCTCCCCTCTCCTCCGCCCTCCCCCACCTTCCCCTGCATGCACCCGCCAACCCCGCTTACAACCGTCCCCTCACCATCATATACACACACATACTCATTCACACCCACACACACATACTCATACATGCACACAACCGCAGATGACAGAAGACACTTGGCTTTGTGGAGCGTGCAGAAGCAGAGAAGAAACATGACATCTAAGCCAAACATGAAGGAGCTCTTCTCAGGATGAACATGGGTCCAGAAGTACACAATGAATCAAAAGCAAGATTGGGTCTCGCACATCAAGCGTGGCAGAAGAAGGTTCAAGATAATGGTGTAGAACGCTTTATTACACATTATGTAGTACTATGGCCAAACTTCCCATGGTGGTCTCCTCCTACACTTCCAGAGTGGACAGGGCACTTCATGTTGAATTTCTGGATTAAATCAGTGAGAATCTCAGATGGCAGGTGCAAAGGTAAAAGGTAATTGTTAGAAAGTGGAAGTGAAACTAACACCAACCATTCACGGCGACTACCTATTTTTGTGGATCTAATTCAAATCAAGTGGAATATTTGACCTACCCCCCAATTTTGGGTGATCAACCGACGCGTGAACAGTGAACGTGAAGATTCGGCAAGGCTCTCTTGGCCTATTGAGGCCTATAAAAACAAGGGATCTGTGCTCATTTGGGTACACACTTTTTGGTACATTTTTTTTGGTACAATTTTAGAGATACATAGGTTCGTGTATACGTGCAGAAGTCCTCTCTTGCACTTGGTGGTTTCAAGCCTATTGAAGGAGCTACTCTGTAGTGTGTATACAGAGGGTAGGCTTGTCAGTGGAGGGCTATGAGCACTATAGTGTAAGAGAGTAGCTTGGATTCTTCTTCTTTCTGTGAGTCAGTGTTGTTAATTAAGATCTATCCTCTTGAGAACTTCTTTGTATTGTTCTGAGTTAGTCTGCGTATCAGTGGCCCCTTATGCTGATGGGAAGAATCTGTTGTGTTAGAGTTATTTACTTTTAGGGTGGCTTGTTAGCCCTAAGCTTGCGGCTCGTTAGCACAAATTTTGCACTTTTGAGCATCACTCTACCCAACCTTGTAATCACGTGATTTGAATCAAGAAGTGTACGGTCTTCTTTGGTTAATTGTTGTCCATATTTTCCGAAGTCTTTACCACTCTGTTCAATCCGTGTTATCTACCTACTCACAGAAATGTTAAAGGGTATACTTCCCTAAAGAGAACCCCCCTTGAGTAGGCGACGTACTCGAAGTGTTAATCTTTAATCTTTACTCTTGTTAAAAGCGGAAACCCTAGTACCTCCTCTACAGTTTGGCACGCACGGTGGGACCTTTCCATTTCTGTGAGAGGTGTTTTGCCCTATTGCAATAGCGAATAGGTACATGACCCATACACGAGTAGATAAGGAATCTCTTCGTGTTCGAAGGAGCCTTAACAAGTTAGCAATAACCACGGCTAGTGAGTCTACCTCCCCTCTACCCTCCCTAAATTTATCTATTGATTTGGGTGCGACACCATTGTCAAAAGAGGGGTATAGGAGAACTCTAGACTTCTCCTCAGATACGTCCGAAGAAACACCAGTACAAATGGAGGACCTCTCTCATTTGCTCTCCAGATTAAATATCAAATTCCCCACCTTCAAGGGACATGCTTATGAGGATGCTGATGATCATGTGAGGAGATTCATCTCTTTATGCCGTGGACGAGGTTTGCAAAATAGAGAGGATGCAATGCTGGCACTTTTTCCATCCACATTGGAGGGTCTTGCAGATAAATGGTATAGTCAATATGCTGATGGCCATTTCACTACATGGGAAGCTCTAAAGGCGGCGTTCTCACAAACATTCAGACCAAGTGATTCTTTAGAAAGAGCTCTAGATAAGCTAGAGAATTTGAAGCTAAGACCAGGTGAATCTTTTCATGAACTTCACACTAGAACAAAAGCACTTGTTGCACGTCTACCACATGCTCCCGTTGACTTCTTGGTTAAAAAGTGGATTGAAAAGGCTCTGCCCAGGTCATCTCAGCAGAAGCTTCGTGAGTCTCTTAGATTGGATGCGACCCTCAATGATTTTGTTGCAGCGGCATCACGCATTGAAGAAGCAAGGCAACATTTCGAAGGGGATACACAACCAAAGTACGCTGCAGACATGGATCCTATTGAGCAACTGAGGAGGGAATTGGAAGCATTGAAGACGCAACAAAATCTACAAGAAGAGAAGGTCTTGCCACCACTGCGTCGCACTGATGATGAAGTAGCTCAACTTCGCCGAGAGTTAGGAGATTTGAAGACCACTCAAGATATAAGGAGACAAATTTTGTGTACAATCTGTAACAACAATGGACATTCCAATGCTAATTGCCCTATTAAGGTAAGCTGTCAATTTTGTGGAAAAGATGGTCATGAAGCCAGAGATTGCTATTACCTCAAGGGTACACAGCAGAGAGGTAACCCTCAAACTTTGGATTCATACTATGCTAGTACTTCAAATACATCTAATAGAGAGGAGAATAGGCCTGCAAAGCCTAGATATAATAGACCCTTGATGTGCTATCGTTGTGGTGAATATGGCCACATGCAAAATAGGTGTTCCCTCCCAGAAGATGCACCTCCTTGTCAACATTGTCCAGAGGCCAAGGATCATTATACCAAAGATTGCCCAAGAGGTCGTCCTGCTCCAATTCATATGATTGCAGTCTCTCCACATGAAGAAGGAAATACCACTCAGACTTATGCTGTTTCATCCTCTGCAATGCCCATGATGACTAGAGCTAGGCAAGCAGCTGCAACCCAGAGAGATGAACAACAAGGATTTCAGGATAAAGAGGAAGAAAAGGAGTCTGGATGGAAGGACCAAGCAGAAATTGAAGGAGCTTATAATAAGATGACTACTTCTCTAAAGGGCCAACCAACAAGTCTGCAAAAAAACACTCAGGAGGTAAACATTGAACAGATCTTGAAAGGTATTCATCACAAGGTTAGTCTATATGAACTTATAAGGATGGATTCAAAAATATGAAGTGACTTACTGAAGATTATACACTCTGGTCACTTGGTCCAATCACCTAGTACAGATGGTTTCATGGTTGATTTTCCCCCTGCACCCTTAGCAGACTACCAAAGTTCAAGATTATCAGTTTGTATAAAGGATGAAGCTCTTACAGGTGTGATCATAGATGGAGGCTCTGGTATCAATTTGATGCCAGATTTTACAATGAAGAAGCTAAATTTGAACCCCACCAAAATGGCACCATTTACAGTTACACTAGCAGATCAACATCGGGTTGCGCCTCTTGGCATTATTGAAAAGGTACGGATGATAGTACAGGGTTGCCACTTTGTGTTGGATTTTGTTGTTATTGCACTTCCACAGGAGACTTCCTACCCTCTACTCCTGGGGAGACCTTGGCTGAGACAAGCAAAAGCTTTGCAATATTGAGGAAAAAATAAACTATGGATTTCAACAAATACCAATAGCCAGCTACAACTACATTTGGAAGAAGGATTCGACTCAGGAAAAACTACTCGATATACTGTGGACACTCAGGTAATGCCCTCTCTACCCCAAGAAGAGGATACATTGTTAAATTGGATGATGGGAAGTGCAGAGTGTTGCACAGTGGAGATTAATGAAATTGAGGAAGAAGTTGCAGATAAGGTAATTACAAGAAAGGGCAATGAAGACCACAAGGTGTTGGAGAATGAGCAATTGCAGGAAAGCACAAGCCTTGAGGAAGCAACCCAGATAAAACTATCAGAGGTAGAAGATTTTGAACCTAAGGGCAGAGAAGATCTTCCTTTCTCAGATATACCTCAAGGATGGATGGAAGAACATGTTGCAGAATATAAATTAAATTCCACTCCTGCATATAGTGGAGATGATTTATCAAACAAGGCGAGTCCTGAAACATTGGTTCAAGAAGTAAATTTAGGGGATGAAGAGAACCCTCAAGTAGTCCATTTGGCATCCTGGTTGTGGCATTATCCTAATTTACCACAGAAGGTAACTTCTTTGCTCTTTACTTACAAAAGTGTCTTCGCATGGTCCTACAAAGATCTAAAAGGAATACCAGAAGAGCTTGGATTACATCGGATACCCTTGGTTGAGGGAGTTGCGCCTCTAAGAAGTAGGCCATATCGACTCAATCCGAAGTATGCAAAGGCGATAAAAGCAGAGATTACAAAACTAGAAGAAGCAGGTATAATTGTGCCAGTAGAACATTCCAGGTGGCTTTCTTCTATGGTTATTGTGCCGAAGAAAAATAGTGGAAAAATAAGGGTATGTGTGATTTTCGTGCTTTGAATAAAGTGACTATTCAAGATGGATTTCCTCAGCCCTTCACAGAGCAGGTGCTTGAGGAAGTAGCTGGTCACACTTTGTATAGTTTCTTGGATGGTTTTAGTGGCTACAATCAGATAGTGATCCATCCTGATGATAGGGACAAAACAGCCTTTGTCACTCCCTGGGGCACTTATGTCTATACTCGAATGGCTTTTTGTTTGAAGAACGCACCGGCTTCATTTAATAGAACGATGTATCTGATATTGGGCAAATGGTTAACAACCTTTCTACGCATTTTCATGGATGACTTTTCAGTATTTTCAGGTACAGATAGAAGGGAAGCAGTTCAAGATTTCCATGACCATTTGGAAAATCTAAAAGAAATTTTTGAGCAATGTCTCAAAACAGGTTTGAAATTGAATCCTGATAAATGTCACTTTTTGGTCACTAAGGGCACTCTTCTTGGTCACATAGTATCTGCTGAAGGCATAACTGTTGACCCTGCAAAGGTTACAGCTATTCTTTCCATGCCAATTCCACAAAGCCCAAAGGAAGTGCAAAGTTTCTTGGGCCATGCAGGGTATCAGAGAAGATTCATTAGGATGTATTTGGAAATTGCTAAGCCCTTGTCAAGGCTTACCAGCAAAAAGATCCCTTTCTCATGGAGTGCTGAAGCTGACAAAGCATTTTGTGAACTAAAGCTGAGGCTATGTACTGCTCCACTTTTAAGTGTTCCTAATTGGTCATTGGAATTTCATGTGCATACAGATGCTAGTCTTCATGTTGTTGGTGCAGTTCTAGCTCAACCATCATCTCACAAAGTGGATAGACCTATCTCTTATGCAAGCAGACTACTCAACCAAGCTGAAAGAAATTACAGTACAACGGAAAGAGAAGGTTTGGCTATCATATTTGCTCTTCAGAAGTTCCGACATTATCTCCTTGGTGTACATTTCATTGTTATTTCTGATCATCAGCCCTTGAAGTATTTGATAAACAAGCCTAGAGTAGCTGGAAGGATTTGGAGATGGTTACTCCTATTTCAAGAATTTAACTTTGATATTCATATTAAGCCAGGAAAGGAGCACTACATGGCAGATCAAGTGTCCAGGACGGCAATGAGCGAAAAGGCAACAGGTATTAATGATGAATTGGTGGATAGCAATCTTTTCCTAGTAGCAATCCGGATGGGTTGGTATGATGAAATTCTCCATGTTCTGACTACTGGAAAGATCCCAGAACACTTGACACCTGTAGAAAAGAGAAGATTGCTCCTAAAAACCAAAGCATATTCTCTTATAAATGGAAATTTATATAAATACTGTCAAGATGATATATTGAGAAGGTGTGTCTATCCAGAGGAGGTAATCTTCTGCTAGAGGCTGCACACAATGAAGGACATCTAAAGGGGGAAGAATAGGCTCATAGAATCATCCACAAAGGTTTATGGTGGCCTCATATTTTCAAGGATGCAATCAAGTTTTCTAAAGAATGCCACATCTGCCAGAGGTGTGCTCCCGCGCCAACCAGATTGAATTTCCAACCATTGGTCATATCTACAGGATGGCTCCCATTTGAACGATGGGGTCTTGATTCCATAGGACCAATTAGTCCAACTGGTCAACCTGGAGGAAAAAAGTATATTTTGATGGCCACATGCTATGCCACTAAATGGATAGAGGCTAAAGCTACTGTGGACTGCACGGCTTTAACAGTGGCTAAATTTGTGTATAAACGTATTTTCTCAAGATTTGGTTGCCCACTGGAAATAACTAGTGATAGGGGCACACATTTTGTAAATCAATTGCTCCAGTTTATATTTGACAGGTACAAAATCTTCCATAAAAAATCTTGTGCTTACTATCCAAGGGCAAATGGCCAAGCAGAAAGCTCTAGCAAGATTTTGATTGGGCTCTTACGCAAATTATCCTTTGATCATCAGAGTTCTTGGCCACAGGCATTAATCGGTGCAATGTGGGCTTTCCGAACTACTAGAAGGGGAACCACTGGCGAAAGTCCATTCCGCTTAGTATATGGGAAAGAGGCATTGGCACCTTTCGAATTTATTATCAGGAAGGAAATTGGAGCCAGAACCATTGGAATTGAAACTCCTATTAGAAGACTTGTGGCATTGGAGGAATATAGGGAAGCAGCAATGAGGGAACTACAGGTAAAGCAAGAAGAACGCAAGAGGCTGCATGACAGGTATTTAAGGACTAATGAGGTACAGGAAGGATCTTTGGTCCTGGTGCATCAAATCCCGTCGACATCCACCAAATTGGCACCTAAATGGATAGGGCCTTATAAGGTAATAAAGGTACTGCCACATGGCGCAGTGCATTTGGAAGATCTGCAGGGCAAAAGGATTCCCCTGGTCAACATCTCCAGAGTGAAGAAGTATCTCAAGTAGGTCAAAATGGAAGCATTCCACCCCTTGTACATACCATGTTTCTTTTTAGTAATTGCAGAATAACTAGATCTCATTGAAATGAGTAAAATTCCTCCGCCCTCCCCCTCCACATGCCCCCGCGAACCCCCTCCTCCCCTCTCCTCCCCTCTCCTCCGCCCTCCCCCGCGAACCCCCTCCTCCCCTCTCCTCCCCTCTCCTCCGCCCTCCCCCACCTTCCCCCCACATACCCCCACGAACCCTCTCCTCCCCTCTCCTCCCCTCTCCTCCCCTCTCCTCCGCCCTCCCCCTCCTCATGCCCCCACGAACCCCCTCCTCCCCTCTCCTCCCCTCTCCTCCGCCCTCCCCCTCCACATGCCCCCACGAACCCCCTCCTCCCCTCTCCTCCCCTCTCCTCCGTCCTCCGCCTCCACATGTCCTCGCGAACCCCCTCCTCCCCTCTCCTCCCCTCTCCTCCGCCCTCCCCCACCTTCCCCCGCATGCACCCGCCAACCCCGCTTACAACTGTCCCCTCACCATCATACACACACACATACTCATTCACACACACACACCCACACACACATACTCATACATGCACACAACCGCAGATGACAGAAGACACTTGGCTTTGTGGAGCATGCAGAAGCAGAGAAGAAACATGACATCTAAGGCAAACATGAAGGAGCTCTTCTCAGGATGAACATGGGTCTAGAAGTACACAATGAATCAAAAGCAAGATTGGGTCTCGCACATCAAGCGTGGCAGAAGAAGGTTCAAGATAATGGTGCAGAACGCTTTATTACACATTATGTAGTACTATGGCCAAACATCCCATGGTGGTCTCCTCCTACACTTCGAGAGTGGACAGGGCACTTCATGTTGAATTTCCGGATTAAATCAGTGAGAATCTCAGATGGCAGGTGCAAAGGTAAAAGGTAATTGTTAGAAAGTGGAAGTGAAACTAACACCAACCATTCACGGCGACTACCTATTTTTGTGGATCTAATTCAAATCAAGTGGAATATTTGACCTACCCCCCAATTTTGGGTGATCAACCGACGCGTGAACAGTGAACGTGAAGATTCGGCAAGGCTCTCTTGGCCTATTGAGGCCTATAAAAACAAGGGATTTGTGCTCATTTGGGTACACACTTTTTGGTACATTTTTTTTGGTACAATTTTAGAGATACAGAGGTTCGTGTATACGTGCAGAAGTCCTCTCTTGCACTTGGTGGTTTCAAGCCTATTGAAGGAGCTACTCTGTAGTGTGTATACAGAGGGTAGGCTTCTCAGTGCAGGGCTATGAGCACTATAGTGTAAGAGAGTAGCTTGGATTCTTCTTCTTTCTGTGAGTCAGTGTTGTTGATTAAGATCTATCCTCTTGACAACTTCTTTGTATTGTTCTGAGTTAGTCTGCGTATCAATGGCCCCTTATGCTGATGGGAAGAATCTGTTGTGTTAGAGTTATTTACTTTTAGGATGGCTTGTTAGCCCTAAGCTTGCGGCTCGTTAGCACAAATTTTGCACTTTTGAGCATCACTCTGCCCAACCTTGTAATCACCTGATTTGAATCAAGAAGTGTACGGTCTTCTTTGGTCAGTTGTTGTCCATATTTTCCGAAGTCTTTACCACTCTGTGCAATCCGTGTTATCTACCTGCTCACAGAAATGTTAAAGGGTATACTTCCCTAAAGAGAACCCCCCTTGAGTAGGCGACGTACTGGAAGTGTTAATCTTTAATCTTTACTCTTGTTAAAAGCGGAAACCGCAGTACCTCCTCTACACAGGACTAGAACCATAGTACTCCCACTACTTTTAATGAACACATGGACTTATACTTAAATTAAAATTCATGGCATTGGGCCTACAAAAGGTCCAACAACTTATGTGAAACTTAATATTCCTCCAAATCAACGGGACACACATATCACAGACGCACTTTATAACACATACACACATACGAGCTTTCATACATACAAAATCGTGTATGCATACATACATACATTCATAATAGACATACATACATACACAAACATACATACGCATAACTAAATACAAATATACCTACATACATGCATGCAAACACACATACATACATACAAACGTACATACATACACTAACATGCATGGATATATATATATATATATATATATATATATATATATATATATATATATATATATATATATATATATATGTATATCTATACCTACATACAGCAATTTACATATATAAATATGCATATATACGTAATAGGTATAGACATATACATAGCAACATACATAAGCACATATATACATACCCAGAGAGTGAATGCATGCACGTACACATATACATACATATATATATATATATATATATATATATATATATATATATATCGACAAATAGTTTTTTCATTTCTAAGGGAAAGGAGACAAAGAAGTGATCCATATACGTAGCTTAACGTGTCGCCTATGAAGCAAAAGGAGAAAAAAAAAATTGACAAAAAAACTAAAGGTAAGAACTAAAGTATGGATATGAAGGAGACATTCTGGAAGGTGGTTGACGAATAGCATGCAAAGTCGGAGAAGACATTACTATTCGGAAAGAGATAGGAACTATTGTTTGTTGTGGGACTTTGCGCTCCCATACCGTGAGTGGTAGCACATGTAGAGAGATGGAGGTGCATGTGTTTCGAAATAGAGTTGCGGCATGAGGATCTCTCTTCTCGGCTACCACTATGAGCAATATTTCTCATTTTTATGACCATAACATTCACTAAAAGAAGTTACCCTCTCTGACGACTACTGATGTGACAAAACATTGTCCCTAATCGATTATGTGTTTCATAGTATATATTTTTGTGCATGAATCATCGTCTTTACAAGGCTTGTATCGACACAAATCGCAATGTCCATATCGACACCAGAAAGGCATCACATATGCAACAACGTTTCATATGCAATTTTCAGAGTGTCACATAAGCAATGCTAATGTTTTGCATCACTTATGGAGATTTTACTAGGATCCCTTATGCAATACTAATTTTTATATAACATATGTAATCATTAATATGATGTAACTTTATTGCATCTACTAGCAGTTTGTTTTTATAGACAGATAGATAGATAGATAGATAGATAGATAGATAGATAGGTAGATAGCTATATATATATATATATATATATATATATATATATATATATATATATATATATATATATATATATATATATATATATATATATATATATATATATATATATAGATAGATAGATAGATAGATAGATAGATAGATAGATAGATGGATAGATGGATAGATAGATAGATAGATAGATAGATAGATAGGAGATAGATAGATAGATAGATAGATAGATAGATAGATAGATAGATAGATAGATAGACAGATAGATAGATAGATAGATAGATAGATAGATAGATAGATAGATAGATAGACAGATAGATAGATACATAGTGTAGAGGAGGTACTAGGGTATCCACGTTTAATGGAAGTAGAGAGTGAAGATTAAACACATACACTACTTCAACTACTCAAGGGGGGTTCTCTTTAGGGAAGTATACCCTTTAACATTTCTGTGAGCAGGCAGATAACAAAGATTGCATAGTGTGGTAAATACTTCAGAAAATATGGACAACAACTGACCAAGGAAGACCGTACACTTCTTGATTCGAATCAGATGATTACAAGGTTGGGTAGAGTGATACTCAAAAGTGCAAGCTTAGGGGGCTAATTACATGCAATCTAACCCAGCACAATACAAATGGTAAGATTTGCTCAAGAGAATAGAGCTTAACACCGATACTAACTCAGAGAAAAGGAAGAAAATCCTAGGCACTCTCTTACACTATAGTGCTCATAGCCCTCACTGAGGAGCCTACCCTCTGTATCCACACTACAGAGTAGCTCCTACAATAGGCTTGAAACCACAAAGTGCAAGAGAGGACTTTTGCACGTACGTACGCGAACCAATGTAACTCTAAAATTGTACCCCAATGTGTGTGTACATGTATATCCCAAATGAGCACAAATCCCGTGTTTTTATAGGCCTCAATAGGCCAAGAGAGCCTTGCCGCTTCCTCACGTCCACTGATCACGCGCCGGTTGATCACCCAAAATTGGAGGGGTAGATCAAATATTCCACTTGATTTGAGTTGGATCCTCAAAAATAGGCAGTCATCATGAATGGTAGGCGGCAACACTCATTTCACCACTTTTACTTTTACCACTTACACCTTTACTGTTATTTTTGAATGCAAGCTGAGATCCTCATTTTGTGCCGTGATATTTGAATGTCCCTGAGAAGCGCATCTTTCACCTAATTTTTGTAGTACCTTTTGATCCTTCATATTAAGTGAGCGGTGTGGGAGCTGAGTTGTGGGGAGTTTGAGAGAGATTATAGGGTTTTTGGAGGGTTGTGAAGGGTTGTGGAGTTGTGTGGGGTTTGTGGGGTTTGTGGGTTGGGTAGGAATAGGAGTGAGTTATGGAGAGTTGTGGAGGTTTTTGGGGTGTAGTCAAAATTTGATCCAATATTTCAAACTTATTGTTTCACCATTTGAAAGTACTCGTCGAGAGCTTTCCAACGATATATAACACTGTAGGGTTTGGATAAGAAATGACCCTCCAAATATCCATCCTAAATTACATGAAAACTTTGTGGGAGGTCGTGGGAAATTGTGAGATTTGAGGGGGTGGTGGTTGGGGTTGGGGTTGGGGTTGAGTGGAGGAGGCCGGGGTTGGGGTTGGGGTTGAGCGGAGGAGGCCGGGGTTGGGGTTGGGGTTGGGGTTGAGCGGAGGAGGCCGGGGTTGGGGTTGGGGCTAGGGTTGAGCGGAGGAGGCCGGGGTTGGGGTTGGGGCTGGGGTTGAGCGGAGGAGGCCGGGGTTGGGGTTGGGGCTGGGGTTGAGCGGAGGAGGCCGGGGTTGGGGTTGGGGCTGGGGTTGAGCGGAGGAGGCCGGGGTTGGCGTTGGGGTTGGGGTTGAGCGGAGGAGGCCGGGGTTGGGGTTGGGGTTGGGGTTGAGCGGAGGAGGCCGGGGTTGGGGTTGGGGCTGGGGTTGAGCGGAGGAGGCCGGGGTTCGGGTTGGGGTTGGGGTTGAGCGGAGGAGGCCGGGGTTTGGGTTGGGGTTGGGGTTGAGCGGAGGAGGCCGGGGTTGGGGTTGGGGTTGGGGTTGAGCGGAGGAGGCCGGGGTTGGGGTTGGGGTTGGGGTTGAGGTTGGGGTTGAGCGGAGGAGGCCGGGGTTGGGGTGGGGGTTGGGTTGAGTGGGGTTGGGGTTGGGGGTTGGGGTTGGGGTTGGGGTTGAGCGGAGGAGGCCGGGGTTGGGGTTGGGGTTGGGGTTGAGTGGAGGAGGCCGGGGTTGGGGTTGGGGTTGGGGTTGAGTGGAGGAGGCCGGGGTTGGGATTGGGGTTGGGGTTGAGGGGACGAGGCCGGGGTTGGGGTTGGGGTTCGGGTTGAGCGGAGGAGGCCGGGGTTGGGGTTGGGGTTGGGGTTGAGCGGAGGAGGCCGGGGTTGGGGTTGGGGTTGGGGTTGGGGTTGAGCGAAGGAGGCCGGGGTTGGGGTTGGGGTTGGGGTTGAGCGGAGGAGGCCGGGGTTGGGGTTGGGGTTGGGGTTGAGCGGAGGAGGCCGGGATTGGGGTTGGGGTTGGGGTTGAGCGGAGGAGGCCGGGGTTGGGGTTGGGGTTGGGGTTGAGCGGAGGAGGCCGGGGTTGGGGTTGGGGTTGAGGTTGGGGTTGAGTGGAGGAGGCCGGGGTTGGGGTTGGGGTTGGGGTTGAGTGGAGGAGGCCGGGGTTGGGGTTGGGGTTGAGTGGAGGACGGAGGTGGGAGTGAGTGGAGGGGAAGAAAGAGAGAGAGAGAGAAATGTCGCGATACAGACCCCCACATCAAGTCTTTGCACCGTCCCGGTGCAATTCCCGAAGCTGAAAACAAGATAGTGAAGGAAGTTCTTCTTTCTGACTTGACTCAGGTAATCCTTCACCCAGGAGAAAAAAAAAAATATTATTATTATTTTTTTTTTTCATACTTTTCTTTTTTTTTTCACTACTCTTTTTTTTTCATAATAACTACAATCACTAAATGAAATACAATAGGTACGGTGAATAATATTATGCTTCCAATTTACCTTAATTCAGGTACCTCTTCACCCTAGAAATATTTACCAGGGGTATCCTCTTACCCTGCAAATCCTCCAGATGTACTGCTCCATGAGGTAATACCTTTACCACCGTGTAAGGTCCTATCCATTTGGGTGCCAGTTTGGTTGGAATTGTTGGGACCTGATGCACTAAAACCATGGATCCTTCCTGTACTTCATTGGACCTCAGATACCTGTGATGCAGTCTTTTGCGCTCTTCTTGTGTTACCTGAAGTTTTTGCATTGCTCCTTCTCTGTATTCTTCTAATGCCACCAATCTCTCAATAGGAGGTTCAATTCCAATGGTTTTGGTTCCCATTTCCTTTTTGATGATGAATTCAAATGGGGCCAATGCCTCTTTTCCATATACTAAGCGAAATGGACTCTCACGAGTGGTTCCCCTTCTTGTAGTTCTGAAAGCCCAAATTGCACCGATCAATGCTTGTGGCCAAAAGCTTTGACGATCGAAAGATAATTTGCGCAGTAACCCGATCAAAATCTTATTGGAGCTCTCTGCTTGGCCATTTGCCCTTGGATAGTAGGCACAAGATTTTTTATGGAAGACCTTGTACCTGTCAAATATAAATTGGAGCAGCTGATTTACAAAATGTGTTCCCCTATCACTAGTGATTTCGAGTGGGCAACCAAATCTTGAGAAAATACATTTATACAAGAACTTAGCTATTGTTAACGCCGAGCAGTCCCTAGTAGCTTTAGCCTCTATCCATTTAGTTGCATAACATGTGGCCATCAAAATATACTTCTTACCCCCCAGGTTGGCCAGTTGGACTAATTGGTCCTATGAAATCAAGACCCCAGCGTTCAAATGGGAGCCATCCTGTAGAGATGACTAATGGTTGGAACTTCAATCTGGTTGGCGTAGGAGCACACCTCTGGCAGATGTGGCATTCTTTAGCAAACTTGATCGCATCCTTGTAAACATGAGGCCACCATAGTCCCTTGTGGATGATTCTGCGAGCCAATTCTTCCCCCTTTAGATGCCCTTCACTATGTGCTGCCTCAAGCAAAGGGGTTACCTCCTCTGGAAAAACACACTTTCTCAAGATACCGTCCTAACAGTATTTATATAAATTTCCATTTATAAATGACTATGCTTTGGTTTTCACGAGCAATCTTCTCTTTTCTATAGGTGTTAAGTGTTCTGGGAGTTTTCCAGTAGTGAGAAAATGGAGAATTCCATCATACCAATCAGTCTGAATAGCTACTAGAAATAGATTACTATCCACCAGTTCATCATTAATACCTGTTGCCTTCTCGCTCATTGCAGTCGTGGACACTTGATCTGCCATGTAGTGCTCTTTTCCTGGCTTAATATGAATATCAAAGTTGAATTCTTGAAAGAGGAGTAACCATCTCCAAATCCTTCCAGCTACTCTAGGCTTGTTTATCAAGTACTTCAAGGGCTGATGATCAGATATGACTATAAAATGTACACCGAGAAGATAATGTCAGAACTTCTGAAGAGCAAATACAATAGCCAAGCCTTCTCTTTCAGTTGTATTGTAGTTCCTTTCTGCCTGGGTGAGTAGTCTGCTGGCATAGGAGATAGGTCTATCAACCTTATGTGATGATGGTTGAGCTAGAACTGCACCAACAGCATGAAGGCTGGCATTTGTATGCACATGAAACTCTAATGACCAGTTAGGAACACTTAAAAGTGGAGCAGTACATAACCTTATTCTTAATTCACAAAATGCTTTCTCCGCTTCAGCACTCCATGAGAAAGGGATCTTTTTACTGGTAAGCCTTGACAAGGGCTTAGCAATTTCTGAATACATCCTAATGAATCTTCTGTGATACCCTGCATGGCCCAAGAAACTTTGCACTTCTTTTGGGCTTTGTGGAATAGGCATGGATAGAATAGCAGTAACCTTTGCAGGGTCAACCGTTATCCCTTCAGCAGATACTATGTGACCAAGAAGAGTGCCTTTGGTGACCAGAAAATGACATTTAACAGGATTTAACTTCAAGCCTGTTTTGAGACATTGCTCAAAGATTTCCTTTAGATTTTCCAAATGATCATGGAAATCTTGAACTGCTCCTCTTATATCTGTGCCTGAAAATACTGAGAAGTCGCGTAGAAAGGTTGTCAACCATTTGCCCAATAGCAGATACATTGTTCTATTAAATGAAGCTGGTGCATTCTTCAAACCAAAAGCCATGCAAGTATAAACATAAGTGCCCCATGGAGTAACAAAGGCTATTTTGTCCCTATCATCAGGATGAATCACTATCTGATTGTAGCCACTAAAACCATCCAAGAAGCTATACAAAGTGTGACCGGCTACTTCCTCAAGTACTTGCTCTGAAAAGGGCTGAGGAAATCCATCTTGAACAGTCACTTTATTTAAGGCACGAAAATCAACGGAAACCCTTATTTTTCCACTATTTTTCTTGGGTACAATAACCATAGAAGAGAGCCACCTAGAATGTTCCACTGGAACAATTATACCTGCTTCTTCTAGTTTTGTAACTTCCAACTTTACCGCCTCTGCATATTTTGGATTGAGTCGATATGGCCTACTTCTTGCAGGCGCGGCTCCCTCAACTAAGGGTATTCTATGTAATCCAAGCTCCTCTGGTATCCCTGTTAGATCTTTGTAGGACCATGCGAAGACATTTTTGTAAGTAAACAGTAAAGAAGTTACCTTCTGCAGTAAAGGAGGATAATGCCATAGCCAGGATGCCAAGTGGACTACTTGAGGGTTCTCTTCATCCCCTAGATTTATTTCTTGAACTAGTGTTTCAGGACTAGTCTTGTCTGAGAAATCATCTCCACTGTATGCAGGAGTGGACTTTAACTTATATTCTGCAATATGTTCTCCGGTCCATCCTTGAGGTATATCCGTAAAAGGAAGATCTTCTCTACACTCAGGCTCATAACTTTCCATATCAGGTACTTCTATCTTTTTTGCTTCTTCAAAGTTTGTATTCTCCTGCAAACTCTCATTCTCCAACTCCTTGTGATCTTCATGGCCCTTCCCTGTAATTACCTTATCTGCAACTTCTTCCTCAATTTCACTGATCTCCACTGTGCAACACTCTGCACTTCCCATCATCCAATTTAACAATGTATCATCTTCTTGGGGTAGAGAGGGCATTACCTGAGTGTCCACAATATATCCAGTAGTTTTTCCTGAGTCGAATACTTCTTCCAAATGTAGTTGCAATTGGCTATTGGTGCTTGTTGAAATCCATAGTTTGTTTTTCCCCCAATCTTGCAAAGCTTTTGCTTGCCTCAACCAAGGTCTCCCCAAGAGTAAAGGGTAGGAAGTCTCCTGTGGAAGTGCAATAACAACAAAATCTAGAACAAAGTGGCAACCCTGTACTACCATCAGTACCTTTTCAATAATGCCAAGAGGCGCAACCCGATGTTGATCTGCTAGTGTAACTATGAATGGTGCCATCTTGGTGGGGTTCAAATTCAGTTTCTTCATTGTGAAATCTGGCATCAAATTAATACCAGAGCCTCCATCTATGATCACACCTGTGAGAGCTTCATCCTTTATACAAACAGATAATCTTGAGCTTTGGTAGTCTGCCAAGAGTGCAGGGGGAAAATCAACCATGAAACCATCTATACTGGGTGATTGGATCAAGTGAGCAGAGTGTATAATCTTCAATAAGTCACTTCTTATTTTTGAATCCATCCTTATAAGTTCGTATAGACTAACCTTGTGATGAATACCTTTCAAGATCTGTTCAATGTTTACCTCATGAGTGTCTTCTTGCAGAGTTGTTGGTTGGCCCCTCAGAGAAGTAGCCGTCCTTTCATAAGCTCCTTCAATTTCTTCTTGGCCCTTCCACCCAGACTTCTTTTCCTCTTCTTTATCCTGGAATCCCTCTTGTTCTTCTCTATGGGTTGCTGCTGCTTGCCTAGCCCTAGTCATCATGGGCATTGCAGAGGATGAAACGGCATAAGACTGAGCGGTTTTCCCTTCTTCATGTGGAGAGACCGCAATCATGTGGATTGGAGCAGGACGACCTCTTGGGCAATCTTTGGTATAATGATCCTTGGCGTCTGGACAATGTTGACAAGGAGGTGCATCTTCTGGGAGGGAACACCTATTTTGCATGTGATCGTACTCACCACAACGATAGCACATCAAAGGTCTATTATATCTAAGCTTTGCAGGCCGATTCTCCTCTCTATTAGATGCATTTGAAGTACTAGCATAATATGAATCCAAATTTTGAGGGTTACCTCTCTGCTGTTGTGTACCCTTGAGGTAGTAACAATCTCTAGCTTCATGCCCATCCTTCCCACAAAATTGACAACTTACCTTTTTGGGACAATTAGTATTGGAATGTCCATTGTTGTTACATATTGTACACCAAATTTGTCTCCTTATATCCTGTGTAGTCCTCAAATCTTCTAACTCACGGCGAAGTTGGGCTACTTCATCATCAGTGCGTCGCAGTGGTGGCAAGACCTTCTCTTCTTGTTGATTTTGTTGCATTTTTAATGCCTCCAGTTCCCTCCTTAGTTGCTCAATAGGATCCAGGTCTGCAGCATACTTTGGTTGTGTTTCCCCTTCAAAATGTTGCCTTGCTTCTTCAATGTGTGATGCCGCTACAACAAAATCATTGAGGGTTGCGTCCAATCTAAGAGACTCACGAAGCTTCTGCTGAGATGACCTGGGTAGAGCCTTTTCTATCCACTTTTTAACCAAAAAGTCACCTGGAGCATGTGGCAGACGTGCAACAAGTGCTTTTGTTCTAGTATGAAGTTCATGAAAGGATTCACCTGATCTCAGCTTCAAGTTCTCTAGCTGATCTAGAGCTCTTTCTGAAGAATCACTTGGTCTGAATGTTTGTGAGAAAGCCGCCTTCAGAGCCTCCCAAGTAGTAAAATGGCCATCTGCATATTGACTATACCATTTATCTGCAAGACCCTCCAATGTGGACGGGAAGAGTACTAGCATTGCATCCTCTCTATTCTGTAGACCTCGCCCACGGCATAAAGAGATGAATCTCCTCACATGATCATCAGCATCATAAGCATGTCCCTTGAAGGTAGGGAATTTGATGTTTAACCTTGAGAGCAAATGAGAAAGATCCTCCATTTGTACTGGTGTTTCTTCGGACGTATCTGAGGAGAAGTCTAGAGTTCTCCTATATCCCTCCTTTAACAATGGTGTCGCACCCAAATCAATGGATAAATTTAGGGAGGGCAGAGGGGAGGTAGACTCACTAGTTGTGGTTTTGGCTAACTTATTAAGGCTCCTCCGAACACGAAGAGACTCCTTATCTGCTCGTGTATGGGTCATGTACTTATTCGCAAGTGTAATAGGGCAGATACCTCTCACAGAAATGCAAAGGTCCCACCGGGCATGCCAAACTGTAGAGGAGGTACTGGGGTATCCACGTTTAATGGAAGTAGAGAGTGAAGATTAAACACATCCAGTACTTCAACTACTCAAGGGGGGTTCTCTTTAGGGAAGTATACCCTTTAACATTTCTGTGAGCAGGCAGATAACAAAGATTGCATAGTGTGGTAAATACTTCAGAAAATATGGACAACAACTGACCAAGGAAGACCATACACTTCTTGATTCGAATCAGATGATTACAAGGTTGGGCAGAGTGATACTCAAAAGTGCAAGCTTAGGGGGCTAATTACATGCAGTCTAACCCAGCACTATGCAAATGGTAAGATTTGCTCAAGAGAATAGAGCTTAACACCGATACTGACTCACAGAAAAGAAAGACAATCCTAGGCACTCTCTTACACTATAGTGCTCATAGCCCTCACTGAGGAGCCTACCCTCTGTATCCACACTACAAAGTAGCTCCTACAATAGGCTTGAAACCACAAAGTGCAAGAGAGGACTTTTGCACGTACGTACGCGAACCAATGTAACTCTGAAATTGTACCCCAATGTGTGTGTACATGTATATCCCAAATGAGCACAAATCCCTTGTTTTTATAGGCCTCAATAGGCCAAGAGAGCCTTGCCGCTTCCTCACGTCCACTGATCACGCGCCGGTTGATCACCCAAAATTGGAGGGGTAGATCAAATATTCCACTTGATTTGAATTGGATCCTCAAAAATAGGCAGTCATCATGAATGGTAGGCGGCAACACTCATTTCACCACTTTTACTTTTACCACTTACACCTTTACCGTCACTTTTGAATGCAAGCTGAGATCCTCATTTTGTGCCGTGATATTTGAATGTCCCTGAGAAGCGCATCTTTCATCTAATTTTTGTAGTAGCTTTTGATCCTTCATATTAAGTGAGCGGTGTGGGAGGTGAGTTGTGGGGAGTTTGAGAGAGATTATAGGGTTTTTGGAGGGTTGTGAAGGGTTGTGGAGTTGTGTGGGGTTTGTGGGGTTTGTGGGTTGGGTAGGAATAGGAGTGAGTTATGGAGAGTTGTGGAGGTTTTTGGGGTGTAGTCAAAATTTTATCCAATATTTCAAAGTTATTGTTTCACCATTGGAAAGTACTCGTCGAGAGCTTTCCAACGATATATAACATTGTAGGGTTTGGATAAGAATGACCCTCCAAATATCCATCCAAAATTACATGAAAACTTTGTGGGAGGTCGTGGGAAATTGTGAGATTTGAGGGGGTGGTGGTTGGGGTTGGGGTTGGGGTTGAGTGGAGGAGGCCGGGGTTGGGGTTGGGGTTGAGCGGAGGAGGCCGGGGTTGGGGTTGGGGTTGGGGTTGAGTGGAGGAGGCCGGGGTTGGGGTTGGGGTTGGGGTTGAGCGCAGGAGGCCGGGGTTGGGGTTGGGGCTGGGGTTGAGCGAAGCAGGCCGGGGTTGGGGTTGGGGCTCGGGTTGAGCGGAGGAGGCCGGGGTTGGGGTTGGGGTTGGGGTTAAGTGGAGGAGGCGTGGGTTGGGGTTGGGGTTGGGGTTG